>JAPMOQ010045993.1:4004813-4048892 GCA_026543055.1 Argiope trifasciata
ACACACACACACACACACACACACACACACACACACACACACACACATACATATATATACTATTAATAAAAAGAATGTATTTCTTAATGGGCTAAATATCTCTTGAAGCTCATTAATAAAATGGCATTTTAAATTAAACTAGCACATTTAAATATTTTTATTTTAGTATCTCTCGAATGTTGACGATACTAATGCAATTAATCATTAAATCTTGTGCTAATTTACAGACGCAATAATGTGTTATATTTAAACTATTTTCTTTAAGTGTATTTCATAATTATATGCACATACATAAAATTTTTAATGCGAAAAAGTCGATGACAAAGAAAATGATTGTTTTTATTTCCTGCATGGAATGAGAAAAACATGATTGTTCGTTTTTTCTAAAAAACACTATTATCAACCTTACGAGTATTCGAACATTTGACAGCCGATAGATGTCGCTACGACAAAGCTTCCTGTGAGATAAAAATTATGGTTTCAGGAGAAGCATTTTTGCGAATTCTGTAAGTTCATGGTTTTTTGTTATAAATGCATTCATGTTTTAAAGAATATTGCTATTTATGCTTAAATTAGAATTTTTTATTTTTTAATAGCACTTAACAGAATTTTTTTTTTTTTTCCGAAAATTACGTATTTGAGAGACTGATTGATTTTAAATTCATTTCAATAAAGGTCAAATAATTCCTGTTTTATAAAGATAAATATACCGGTTTGAATTATTGAACTTGTAATCATGCTCGTTTATAACATTATACCAACATTTTGTAGAAGGACTATGTAAATTCTCATATTAAATAAATTACTTCTTGCAATAATAATAACTTAACAAATATATTAAGCCTACACACAATACAAATTTTTCAGTTATAATTTGTATATAAACCTTTGGATGACTAGGAAATATTTGTAATCAAAAGTATTCTTTATTATGAAGTATATTTTATTATGAAGGAATTTATTACGAGCTTATTAGGAGTGATTGTGAAATTCAGATTTTGGATTTAATATATTTCTGATCTAAGTTCTATCTTAGAGATAACTCTAGTATAGATAGACAGGAAGAGAGAAAATGTATTTATTCAAAATAAATATGTCAATTTAATTTAACACAATTGTTGCCTTCTTACAAGAATTTTCAAGGTTTTCACATAATTTCGATATTATTTTAAAACATAAAAATTCATAAATTCATATAATTAAAATCAATTAAATTTTGAAAAATTTAGCTTATATTCTGTTACAGGTTTCTGATTTTCAATACCTCCAGAAATTATTTAAAAAACTGATATATCACCTCAAGATATAATAATAACTGATATGTGTTCAAAATAATATTGCTCATTCAGACACATTCTTATTAACACAAAAAGCTTAAGTATGTTAGCATAATAGTGTCAATTTAAAGAAAATAAAGTTATTGAAATCTCAATTAAAGTTAATAATATTAACTTTAATTTCAATGAACTGCTGTTTTTAAAAAATAATTATACTGTAATCTTTGAAAGTTTACAATAGCATGGTAGCACGTGGTAATGTGCACACGAATCATCCCAAATATTTTCACTCTTACTTCTGTGTTTGTAAAAGTAATTTTCTTACGGATATACTTTCACAACACACACACAAAAAATTTATCCAAGACTTTTTTTTTAAAGTACTTTGTTTAAATTTGCCAGGAAACTTTAATATGAAAAATGTAGACAATGAAGTAAATTTATATCAGATAGTATTTTAATTCCAAATTCAAGTACATCGAAACATTTCTTCTTATTATATTTTGAATATAATAAAAATCCTACAATTTAGAGAAAACTTTACAGATTTTTTTCCCTTTATTATGTAAGTTTTCAAACTAATTACAAAAATAATACTAAATTTTTTAAATGCATGTTGTTATAGAGTCTAAATACTATTTTAATTATGCTTAACATGTTTTTAAACGCATGCTGAGTCACATTTATATATTTTTAAAAGTACTGTAAATAAGAAATCTAAATATTTTATATTTTTATCAAACATCACATCAAAATGGATGTTAGAGTTTTAGATTTCACATTCTGTATATCAAGTGTGACAAAATCTTACGTTTTAGAAGAAAAGTAATAACCATCAAAATGTGAAATAGCTGAATTTCAAGATAAATATATATAAGGTTTTACAAAACTATAAAAAATTATATATGTAATGAACTGTATATTTTTTTGTTATAATGGCATTGTTTTGGATATAGTAAAAATTAAAGGAGCAATTTTTCATAGTTAGATGATTTCTGGGTGGAATAAATTTAGAATCAATGATTTTAATTCCACAGACACATACACTATATTATATATATATATATATACAAAGAGAGAGAATAATAAAATTCTCACTAAGACTAATTAGTTATTTGTCTTAAGTGTTTTTAACTAGCACATGAAACAATATGATTTAACATAGTTTATAGGCAAAGATATTAAAATAGAAATAAAAAAATATTTTTTAGATAATTAAAATAGTTTAATTAAAAAGAGCAACAAATCTTGGTCATCTTAAGGAATGATTATCACCAGTTCACGCATACCATGAAACCGAATCTTCCATGATTTAGTGAGATATTTGTCTACGGATCTTTAAATTACAAAATTAATTATCTGTCGAGGAAGAATTCATGGGCACCTCCAGCTTAAGACAGGGAGGTCCAGATTTAATTAAAATTGTCCGAATATGCTGCATGAATAATGATAATGATGACAGTAATGTATTTGCCATTTTAATCGCCGAATGAATAAAATTTATGACGCATGAAAATTCTATAAATTCAAGCTGACAGGATGCATTTTATTATAGATCTTGAACTATTAGAAATTGGAGACATGCATCACAATTAATTAGATTTGTGTTTCAGTATTAGATTAGTGTTAAAGAGTATTTTAGATAATGACAAAACATATCGTCATCTTGCGCCCCCCAGGCGCCTATAACTTTAAGTTATTTAACCGGTTAGAAAGGCACAAAATGGAAGGAAAAAAAGGAAGAAAGAGATAAAAAATAAAGAAATATAGAGACTACAAACCATCCAGGTATCTCCAGAGAGAATCCCATTGGTGTCGAATCTTACACGACTACATTCAGTTTTTTGGTGAGGTAATAATTACATGGGGGGAACAAAAATAAGTTACACTTTTGAAGTTATATTTTCCACTGATTATGATTGGCAATTTGGCCACAGCTATTGTATAACCCTGAAGAGTTCATGGTATTTATGGATATGGTTTATTATGGAGTGGATCTTGCTGCGTGAATGGGTGTTCGATGCAATCCTCCTGTACCATTCTTCCTCAAAACGTGGCTCTGGCTTTCACATGTGCCTTGAGAAAGTCAGTAAGCATTCGGTGGCATAGTGAATTGGGGATCCTATTTCCCTACAGCTACAGCAAGGAGAGATGGCTAGATGGAATCTGTGCAGGTATGTTGCGAATGGACTGTGTCCAGAGAAGAAACGGATATCCGCTCTGTTCCAGTTGGTCGCGTAGAGAGAAACTTTCGGTATTATATTGAATGGGGATCGGCTTGTTTCGCCTTCTTCCCACTCCTTTTGCCATCTTGACATCATCTCGGTTTGGAGGATGTTCTTCAGATGACATTTTGGAAGCTTCATTGTATTATGATCTTCATTTTTAGACAATGACAGAATCATGGAAAAAGGGCATAATAAATTCTTATATATTCCTGATGTTGTACTTTTTAATTGTTTGTATCAAAATTTTTAATTATAATTGACTTTAAGAATCTATGTATTTGATTTGTTTTTATTAAATAAGTAGATTGTTTTTTTTTCCTACAGTGATTTTGAAATATCATGAATGTTATAAAATAGGCTTAACTGAACTAAATATGCATTATTGTAACAGAATTTTCGAAGGATAATTTAATTTCAAGTAAGAATATTTTCAGCTACTCCTGCTTGAAAAATTGTGGAGTGTATATTGATCTTTTCCCTAAGTGCTTTACTATTGTGATATGTGAAACTTATCGTTGTTCAATAAACAGATATTATAAATTAACAGTAAAACATTCTTTGCATAAATATAAAATACAATCTAAAACTAAAAAAACTGAGTGATTATAATTAAACTCCTCTTATAAATAGATTCTAAAACTCAAAAGGGTGAACGGATTGCAACGAAATTAGATATATAGACTATACACAAGAAGTGCTCTCGAAATTTTCGAAAGAAAAGTTTAGTTCCAAAATGTCCACTAGAGGGCATTTTTCGAAAAAACATATTTAAACACAGTGAACGATCAAAAAAGAAATACAGTAACAATATTCAAATTTATTGACTAGTTTCTAATCACCTTGTCATCGAACATTAAGTAAAAGAAAGGGAAAAAATGGCAGTATGCTGTTTGAGAAAGAGGAAGGAACAGAGCAGTTTGAAGAAATAAGAACAGATTAAGACAAAATTGTACAAGAGGCGTAGCTGTTAATCATGACCAGACGATGTAGGAAAAGGTGTTCTATGTGATCACCCTAGTTTATTTGCAAAATTTCAAGTGGGTGGGCCATGCTTTCAATAGCAAATCGTAACTGATAAATTTTGATACCTTCGCACATGAAAAGTAATGGCATGTTCAGCTATTTCCGTTTTTTTTTTCATTTTATTACTTATACTTCTTGTTCTAGATTGTTAAAGTTTCTTTATCCAATTTTTATCGTTTAGTTTGTTAAATTCAAACTTTCTTTTTTCGGATTGCTATTTTTTTTACAACATTCCGTAAACGCATCTTATGTATAGTCTATAAACCAAGATTCATTGCGATCTGTTCACCCTTATGCGATGTAGGACGGTGTTCATAGGAGAAATTCAGTTGTAATCACACTGTATATATAGATATAAAAACTTAAAATTCAATAATAAATATTTTTGGAGAATTTGTTTAAATCCTTCTTCAGAGTTTGAAGATTAGCGAGTTAATTTCCAATTCATCGTTAACTTTAGTTGCACTTTGAATTTATTTTAAGAAGAGAAAATAATCAAAAATATTCTAAATAAAGTAATAATAAAACACTTTGTCCTTCAAAGAAGTATTTCTTATCGTGACTTCAAACGGCGTCACATAGCAGTTCTGTATTGGAAAGAAATTTTTCCTAATATGTGATGACTTTTAGCAGTACATTTATTAGCATGATCAAAAAGTAAATTGTTTTGATTAGAAAACCTTAATTAATGCATGATCCAATCTTTAAAGAAATACATCAACTGAACAAAAGAGTTTCGTTTAATTACTATGCATCACAGATTTTCCTAAGCGATATTACAGAACAACTTTATTTCCACAATGAGTGCAAGAACTTGCGTATCATAGGTATTTTATCTTTATTGTTCAATTATCAAATCGTCATCTTTTAAAATTTGGGAAGGATTATTTCTTGAAGATAGAAAATAAACAAACCTTTCAAATAATAAAGGCAATATGTAAAAAATATTTTAGAAAAGATTGCTATTCATATTAATTAAATAGCTATCGGCAATATTTTGCAAAATAGTTTCACAAAAATGATCCGAGAACATAGAGAAATTTAATTGAATTCATGAAAAAAATCTTATAAAAATCATTGTGTTTAATAGAATATTTATTAAATAATTAGTGTATACATATTACTCAAATAAATAAAGATAATAATATTCAATGTTTGATTTTTTTTATATCAAGAATATAAAGATTAAAACAGTTCATTCATGGAACTATAACACATGAACTATTTTTATTCATAAATTGACAATTATATAATAATTAAATAATTAAAGCAACTAAGCTGACAATAATGATAGATTTTATGAAAACAGTATCAACAACAAAATAAAAATTATAATCCTTAATATTTTATAAGCTATTAATTTTAAAATATTAATTCCACATTGTTTTGTAAAAATATAAGATTTTTATTCTTGCATATCACGCATATCTTTATTTTTAAAGTTGAATTTAAAGAATAAATTTTTCAAAGCAAAGGAAATTTTAATTAATCTAATCAATAATAATATATCGAAACATTGCTTAGGGATTAATTCCTTTATTCATATAAAAACTATATTTTTGAGCCTCTAATATATGAAAAGTAACAAAAATTAGAGAAAAAAATATTTGAATGCCCTTTTATCAAATGCAAAGGAAAACTTTCCTTTCGAACAGAAAGGCAATAAAAATTGTCTGCAGAAGACTTATATTAATAAGAGAAATCTAATCTATTGTCTTCATTGGCTTATTTCGGCAGCAGCTAAATCGATACTAATGAAGTTTACAGCGTGTCGGGTTCGAGAAAGCGTGAATAAATGGTTACTCTGTAACTACGGTATTTGCGTCTGCACCGATTACTTCTGCTTGACTTATAGCAGAAATTAAATCTTCCTGATGCACCTTTGATTCTATAATCATCGATATCAGAGAGCAAAATACTCCACGATCAATGAGTACTAACTACGATGCGGCTGTGGCGCCATCTAGATACACACAAGGAAACTATTTTTCAACATGGATATTAAGAAGAGCAGTGGCGACATCTCGTAGAAAATTTAGAAAACTTCCTGCAGTACTCGATATCATTCATAGATGACTTATTATTTAGAGATAAAATATTTCAGGTTATTTTAAAAAACGGCAATTTGAATTTGAAATGAGAAAATAAATAATAAATATTCAATTTACATAGAAATTTTTAAGAATTATATAATTTTTAAGGCAATAAAAGACGATACATATTTCTAATATTAGAATAAAAATAACTATAATATACAGGGTAAGTCAAAATGAATATTGCAGTTTCATAGATACGCTATGCATAAAGTAATAAATGTATTCATTAAAAATGTACATTTAGCATGGGCAGTATAAGCAAGTTTTGTATGTACTCCCCACTAATGCTCGATATGCACTCCATTTATTATAAGGCATACATAAAGTTTGAAATGTAATTCTCGCTAAGTTTTAAGTATAATGTTTGCATAGATTCTGACGTTAGCAGGCATGATACTGAGTCTAAAATGAGTCATGGTGATTGGATCTGGAAACGCATACATAAATCATATAAGAACACACACATGAACATCACACATTTGGCAAGAACAGTTTTAGAATTTAAATACGCCATACAACAAAAATAGATTATATTATATATATATATAGATTATTTGTGAGTAATATATTAAACTTGTTTGTATTGTGTATATTTTTATGTATGTATATATATATCTGCATGCATATATATTTTTATGCATATATATTTGGATGAATGTATATTTTTAATCAAGTTTATCACATTTTGTGTAGCGCATATATGAAATTTGAGCAATAACTGTTACTTATTCTGCAAATTTTAGTGAGATAATAAATTGCAAACGAATATTTTCAGTTCAGAAAACACCATACTTTAGGCATCTTATATATGCGAACAACAAAGTACAATTTACAGAATGAAATGTGTTTGATGACATTTGGAAAGATTTTCTTAATTCTGTCTTTACATTCGTGGCTATTTAATAAAAAATAGCTGATAAATTTTACAAAACTTTTACTTTAAAATATTTAATATTTTTCTTTTTGCTTTCTAATTACTATATTATAGTGATTATATCTGCAACAATGATGATCTTTCCGCATAAATCAAACTATTGGATTAGATTATTATGATAAGCTCTAATTAAGAGTATTGATATGTTATATAAATAATTGATAAAAACTAGCTAAATGAATTAAAATATGGAATGTTAAATTTTTGCGATTTCGGCATATTTTAAAAATAAAACTCCCATAATTATGCCATTATTAAAAAATTATAACTCTCATAATGTTGTTATAACTATGAAAAAACTCCCATTTGGCGTAAATAATGCATTCCGAGTAACAGAGAATCGTGTTATTATGGAATATACATTATCAGGTGAATTTATTCGGGTTTGAACATCTTTAAATATGAACTGCACAAACTGAAATTAAAAAAATAATTTGTATTATTATTATTACTATAAGATGGGATTTTTATAAAAATAACTTGCTATGAAGCTATTAAGAGCAGGTCAAATGACCGGTTTTCGATAGAGTTTCCAATGTATCGGGGAAAAATCAGTTTAATATTAAATAACTTCCGTATTGCATTGTGCATAGTTAGTTTGTTATTTATTAACCATTAGTTTTTGAATTTTCAATTTGAAATTATACATAATTCTAAAGAAATATTAACATTATTATACTCGTAATAAGAGAAATTTATTGCCTTCAGTGAATTCTACTCATATTCTTTCATGGTTTATTGAAGCAATTTTGAAAAGAAATAATTTTCCTTCATGAAAATTTGATTTTGCTTATTATATAGCAATAACATATATTAAGTTAAGAATTTCTGAAAAAAAAAATGAAAAACTAACAGCAGAATCATATTGAAACTGATATAGCTTTTAAAATGAATGCTAAGAGGACGTTTGGATTGAAATGGTTCTCTGGTGTTTTTAAATAACATAGAAGTTATACTTTTATCCACCGAATTTGACTAATGAAATAAGAGATAGAAATTCAAACTAATGATTTATTAATAGTATGAAATAAAAGCACCGGCAATTTTTTTCTTTGTTTGTAGATACTAAATAACATTACAACTCCACGGATAAAAATTGCAAATGCGTCCCGGAATTGACTAGAAGAAAGCAAAATACATGTAAATCAGTTTTTCATGTTTATAGGAAGTGTGGTTATCATCTTAGCAAAGGAAATACACAAGACCAAACAAATACACTGGGTCATAACAAAGATAATGAAATGATCTTGCATACCATTTCATTTAAATATTTTTTCAAGTTCCGCTGCTAAACTGATTTTAAATACTTGTTCTCTTACCATAGCATCAAAATATTTTTTTGGTTAAGGTAATATCCCCTATATTATGAAGGCTCAATTTAATTTTTATTCAGAACCAAGATGTATTATATTATATTATCCATCTCATATATTATCCATTATATTATCGTCTCATTTTTTTAAGCAACACTAGCGCTATTTTGAAACAGACCTCGTAATTTTGGGCCACAGTCAGATAACGAGGACGATACCTGAGCTGGAACCCTCATCTCCACACCACATCAGCTGGAAGACATTTGTCCCAAAATATGTAACGTGTACCAGACCCGCCTGCACGATGGTTCTACGGTGGAACATGAATATTATATTCGGTATACATGAGTATTAAGTAATAATCCAGGCCAACGCATCCCCAAGAATTTTTATAAAAATTTGCTTGTTAAAATAAAGATTGGGAATATGGAATATTAATGGCTATTTTCAAAATGTTTTCATTAGAATAAACTCTTCGAGAACTCTGGAAAACCAATAATCTATTTAGGAAAATAAATGGCTCTTCTATCAAAAAGCTTAATTTTTTTTTTAAATTAAAATTTTCCTTGTTTTTACCATTATATCCATGATTTATTGAATTTTTTTTGCATACAATGTAGCTTATTATTTTTTTTATTTGATTGATTTTGCATGACAAATGGAATAGAATATAAATTTTAATATTATAATCTAAGTAACAGATTAGATATAGTAAAAATATTGATCATTCGATTAATGGATGAAGATTCTTTTAAGAGCATTTAGGATCAGTGGGCAGAAATGGATGAAAAAGAGCAATTTTTCTTATTTATAAGCCTACTGCCCATTTTGATATAATTTTATAAAATATCTGTCAAAGATGAAAAAAATCAGTAAACATTATAAAATTTGCATCATTTTTATTATCTGCATTAAAATATCAAAAATTTAATAAGGTAAGATTAAAATTAAACAGCGATTCAAATTTTTCATGAAACTAAAGCTAGAATCGAAAAAGAAAAGAAAAAAAAGCAAAAATTTCCTTTATTTTGAAAAACAATGTTTTGTATACAAACAATCGATGCAGAAATTACCAAAAAAATTTACGTTCAATTTGTAATCGTTAGCAAAATGTTAATTCAAAATTTTTGATGAATTTACATGCTTCTGACCTCTGTCTGAATCCAAAAAGTCCATTTGCTATGTTTGTATGTCCATTTAAAAAGAATATAATTCTACCTGTTAACCTTCCTTGTACAAGTGACCACGATAACAATAAAACGTGAAAATTCTCTTTGAACATAAGTTTTGACACATAAGTATAGAACATAAAATGTTAATACATTTCAAATTGGAAAGAAACTCTGTAGAGTTGTTCGGTACATTAACATGCACGTGCACGCAGTAAATCAAAATGAGTAATGGCTTATTTGAATTTTATGTCAAACATCGATTTAACAAATGGTTGAAAAAAATGCATCTATGAATATTTTTTTTCTGATATTGGTGTAATAATGGCACAGATCTGATAAGTCTCCAAATAAATTCATATCAAATATCCATTTTTCGTAATTATAGTTCGTCAATTGAATGCAATTAGTCGTTTTGCCTCGTCATTTTTTCCTATACTACTAAGCACATAATTCGCACTTGTATAATTTTGAAAATAAAAATCTGAGCTCTTCCGGAATTCTGGGTATAAAGAGAAAAATGCTTTTATTAGAGAGTATTCAAAAACCTTTAAGTGAGGCACTTACCATTGAATATTTTTAATTAAGAATAAATATCTTCATAACCTTCAATTAGTATTTGAAAAATTAGATTTTTTAAAAACTATTTAAAACTAGGGTTTTTAGGTGTATTCAACTAGAGATGATAATTTAGATGTACTCAAATATAATACAAAATATTAGAGATGCTACAAAATTATTTGAAAATATAATATATTTTGAGAAAAAGAAAAATTGTAATAAACTTTAATGAAATTGAACCGAAACGGTTAACACTACACAAAAATGTAATCCAGCAATCCTATTTTTCTCTGTACACAAGTTATAGAATTCAATAATGATTGAAATGAACCAAAATCTTTAAAAAATCTTGTGATGCAAAGAAGTTATGGTTTAAAATATACGTATATATGCATTTCCCCCCCTAAATTTACAACTTCATTTTTCTAAAAACACCTATAAATGAAAACGCATTCCACCAGTAATAAAACTTTTGGTTCATTTCATTGCCTGTATTATTTAAATCACGCGCTGACATTTTTACGCAAATAACTCTAAATTTTTTGAGATCATGTCAACGGCGGAGAATTTTTAAGCACATTAAAGTTTTGAGAAAATTGAAGTCAAAGACAAATTTTAGCTGAAAAGTATGTTCCCCTGGATGATAGGCCAGTCCTTCCTTTTTCTAGAAAATATAACCTGTTTTGGAAAGAAGAAAGTCTGAACTAGAAGAAATAATAATAAAAAAGTCTCCAATTTTATCAATAACCAGTGATTTTAACGTAGTCGGATAGCTTAAATAAATTTATCCCGTTTGAAAACGGGTTTCCGGAACGTCTGGATATTTTTGAAAAAAAAATGAATTTTGGATAGATTAATCTATCAACATCATTATCAACAAGCGAAGGTATATTTGAATTTTTTTTAAATGAACAATAACGATTAAGGTATCCGTCTATGTTCAAAGAAAAAGATTTAGAAAATTGAATTTAAAAAATATTTATGATATTTAGTTGTATTGTCAATTATAAACACCATAAAAACAAAAAACAAAAAATGTTTGAAAATATATTTTGAGATGTAGGAAAATTTATAATAACTTTTGTTGAAATTTAACCAAAACAATTTACACTCTTCGCAAAATTGTAACACAGTGATCCTAATTTCTTTTGAACACAAGTTATAGAGTATAATGATGAATGAAATGAAACAAAATCTAAGAAAAATTTACGGGTAAAAATATACGTAATACACGGGTAAAAATATACGTAGAAGTTACGGTTAAAAATATACGTATATATGCATTTTTTCCATAAATTCATAACTTATAAATGAATAACTCTTATAAATGAATGAGTATTTGACCAACACTAAAACTTTTGAAGTCATTTCATTGCCCATATCATTTAAAACACACTATTCAAAACTATAGTTTTTAGATGTATTATCAAATATAATACAAAATACTATAAATACAACAAAAAATATTTGAAAATATAATATATTTTGAGAAATAGGAAAATTTGTAGCAAATTTTAATAAAATTTAACCCAAACGGTTAACACTCTACGCAAAAATTTAATGCAGCAATCCTTTTTTTTTCTTCTTACACAAGTTATAGAATTCAATGATGAATGAAATGAACCAAAACTCAAGAAAAATGTTGAGTTGCAAAGAAGTTATGGAAATATACGTGTATATGCATTTTTTCCATTAATTCATATAAAAAGTATTTCACCAACAATAAAGTTTTTGGTTCATTTCATTGCCCGTATTGTTTAAAACACGAGCTGAAATTTTTATGTGAAGACGATTAGTTTTTGAGATATCCTGTTAACGCTGAAGAGTTTTATGAAAATTAAAGTTTTTAGAAAATTGAAGACAAATTTTATCGAAAAAATATGTTTTGCTTAATTTGTCAATGGTCAGACCTTCCTTTTACTAGAAAAAATAAACTGTTTTGGAAAAAGAGAAGTCTGAACTACCAGAAATAATAAAAAAAAATCACCAATGTGGTCGTTAATCAGTGTTTTCAAAGTAGTTGGATATCTTAAACGTTGAAATATGTTATGTACTTTAGAAGAACGAATTCAAGGTAAAAGATAAGTAGAATTAGTAATGAATTCTTTTGCTGTATTTGCAAAATCAAAAAAAATCTAGTTCAGTGTATATTTTTTAAAACCGGAATTATTAAGTTATCTCTAAAGATATTGTTTAGAATGTTTCCAAATTCTTAAGGCTCCGACTACGTTAAGAACACTGGTTATCATTGGCGAATTAATTTTTTTAATTGTTATTTCTTGTAGTTCAGACTTTCCTCTTTCCAAAACAGTTTATCTTTTCTAGAAAAAGGGAGGACTGACCTACCTATTTCTCAGCTGAAATTTGTCTTTTATCTTCCATTTTTTCAAAATGTTAATTTTCATAAAAATTCGCTTCCATTAACATGATATCCCCAAAACTAAGACGTATTTACGTAAAAAATGCAGCGTGTGTTTTAAATAATGTGGGCAATGAAATGGATCAAAAGTTTAGTGTTGGGGAAATACTTTTCATTTTGTGGTGTTTTCAGAAAAATTAAATTGTGAATTTAGAAAAAAAAACGCATATATATGCATATTTTTACCCATAACTTGTTTGCACCTAAAAATATTTATTAGAATTTGGTTCATTTCATTCCTCATTATATTCTATAACTCGTGTGCAAAAAAATTAATATTGCTACATCACAATTTTGAGTAGAGTGATAACCGTTTTGGTTCAATTTCGTCAAAATTTAAATCAAATTTTACCATTTCTCAAAATATATGTTTTCAAATATTTTTTTTGGTATTTATAGTGTTTATAATTAACAATAAATCTAAAAACCATAAATAGTTTTTTAAAAAAAACTATTTTTTCAAAAATTTTCCTTCGAACGTAGTCGGATACCTTAAGTGGAAACAGATTCTAACGAAGACTAAATAGAAGAATCTACTCAAAGTAATGCCTTTCTTTTAAAAAGGAAGCCTTGAAAGAAATCAATTCATAATTTTCTTGAAGACCCTGAAGAAAAACTTATAAATTCAAAGACACTGAAAGTTGAATTTTCATTATTTGGGCAACGAATAAAAGAACGAAAGACTTTATGATTGTTATATGGGGCCATAAAAACTATAAAACCAACTCAATATTTAATGAAGTATTTTCAATTTCAAGCAATATTGTGTTCAAAATAAGAACAAGTATTAGCCTCCGTTCAGTGGATATTTTATTTTTTTTAAATCTTATTTTCTTGGGAGGAACTAAAATTAGAAAAAAAAATATATAGTATTATTTGAAATGTTTGTTCGAGTTCTCGTTATTTTGTATAATATGTATTTGTAATCCTTAATTTTTAATATTTTGACTCTGATATTGATTTAGTTTTTTGCTATTTTATATAAATTAAATAAAATATTTTCCCTATTTAATTTTTTTTTCGACAAAAATTTAAAAAAAATCTTTTTTGGAAGTTTTAAATTCGAAAACCATTTTTTTTAAATCGGTTTTTGTATAAATCCCACTTTAAATCCATTTATCATACAAAAAGAATTGGAAACATCAGATTCAAATAAATTAGAAATTATGATTTAGCTCTTTAGTTTGCAAAAAACAAATAAATAAAAATTAAAGTAATAAATGGTACTGATTTAATAGTATTATATTCCAATGCATTTATAGTACTATAATTCTAACGAGTCTTCACTAAATAATAACTTAACTAAAATTCCTATATATATATATATATATATATATATATATATATATATTGATGGAGAGTTGTTCATTTATTATAATTGCATAATTTGCTTTCATTATTTTATGTTTCATATAGTTTGCAGTTCATTTCCATTTTAGTTTGGTAGACCAAAACATATTTTAGCAAGATGATTTAAAAAAAAAAATTTTTCTGCATATTTTATTTTCTGAAAATAAATGTAAAGTTACTTTTTATCTGTCATCGTTTGTGTACTAGATATTACTCTTGTGAATATGTTGTTAGATTTAGAATATGGACATGAAATTGAAACTATCTTAATCGAAAGTAGGTATCCAAAAATATTTGCAAAACATTGGAATGCAACCCAACAACACATTTAAATACACAAAATCTTATTTTCAATATAATAAATGAAAATAATATAAATAATCTTAATAATATAAATAAAATATAAATAAACATAATATAAATAATCTTAATAATATAAATAAAATAAAAGGTTATACTGCTCCATTTCGGAATGTTCGTTGTGCTTAAACTGCATGACATTTGTTTTCACTGTCCAATGCAGAAATAGACCATTTCAAGCATTCTGTCTACTTCAGCATTAGTCCACTTTTATACTAATTCTTCCAGAAATAGTCTTCCTTGCAATTCATTAGTACTGTCAAGATTCCAAGAAACACTTTAAGTGGTTACGCAGGTAATGAAACTTTATGATAAGGTTCAAGAGTCTCTGAAACTGCTGAGCATACTTCTAACCAAATCTATGCAGTTTTGAAATTTGAAGTTGCCTAGAAAACCGTTTACAACAACGAATGAGACTCGTCATTTTCAGTTTTCCTAATTCATGGAATTCCCAAAATGAGGAAAATTTATTTTTTTCCGATTTTAAGGACATGAAATATTCAAACTTTAAGCTCCTTTTTTCCCTACATTTTGTTTTTCAATATCATTTTCACCCTATGTGTGTAAAGTGAAGTTATTCCAAAAACGGCTTAAAAGAAAGGTTTTGACCTAAGGTTTAAAATAAGGGCATGAACCCTAGATTTATATATAGGGGGTAAAAAATAATTTTGTCTCTTCCGAATGAGAATTTTTCTTCCATGCTCGCATCATTACTTTAAAAGAAATATGTATTCTTGATGGATGCTGAATAGGTGCAATATTAATGATCCCCCCGATCAAGGCATAAATTTCACGACTGACATAATATGTGACGGTTCTCGAAAATGCGAGGATTTTGTTGTTATATCTTTTATGAACCGAGATCTGGTGTCTTTCTCGAAAATTCCATGCCTATTCTGAAAACCCAGATATATACGAGGCTCCGAAGTAATTTAGTGAATTCTATTTTAGGAGTGTTCAATAACGTGACTCTAGCTATATATTTTGAGCGTTATTGAATCTCTCAAAAGAGTGAATTTTTCTATTTATGTTGCAAGTTTCTACGCGTGCCCTTCTTTGAGGATGCTTGGAATTGTTTTTGTCATTTTCACATTATATTTTAGGGAAATAAAGCGTCTTCTATTATCTGATTAATTTATTTTTTTCTGCGTGAATTTGTGGCGATGGTGTTAACTGGAATTGTGTCAATTTGTAGGTTGAATTCCGTCAAGGATCGAATCTGCGATGTTTGGGTTTGAAGTCCAGTAATTTATCCATTCGACAAAAGCGAACACTAGTGTCTAGTGGCTGTTACTGGCTTATTAAGATGTCACAACAACATATAAAATTTAAAAATATTATGTAAACACTCTCCTTTACTTCTCTGCATTTATCATTATTGTACAGATAGGGAAACGCTAAATGTATAATTATCGCAGCTGCGCATGTCATCTAAATCTACGTTGTGACGTCAAACGTTTTATTCACCAAACTTTCTTTTAAAACCAAAATCTAATCATCGTGAAAAACTATCCTACTAGAATAGTTTTTATTTATAGAATAGGTTAGTTTATGTAAAGATTCTTATTTGAAATTAATGTAAAAATTATTATTTGAAGTAGAAGTGAAAATGCAAATAATATTTTTAAACAAAACGAAAGTAGGAACTTGTATCCATTAAAATTCAAGCTCCAACATATGCTATTTGAAAAAAAAATACATATAAAGTAATTTACGATCACTTAAGATACTTCAAAATCAGTATTGCATACATTATTGGAGCCGAAGGCTGCCATAATTGCAGTAAATGCCCTGTTTTTATGATAATGCATTAAATGCATGAGGTGAACTGAAATGCATCGATAAATTCCATCCGATTATTTTTGATACTTTTCTAAAAACATGTCATTACCATTTCTTTTGTGATTAGACTGAAAAAAATTCCTTAGGACTGATTAGGAAAAAAAAACCTCTTTTTGTATCTTAGATATTAAGAATGTACCTTTTTTGGTTGTGGAGATATGAAAAAGTATCCTGCTGTTTCAATGAAAGAGCGGCATTATTCGTTTCAGGGCGATAAAGTTAATATCTTTCCTTAGAAAAAAACAGTTTTCATTTTATGTATAGTTATTAACTTGAGCACTTTTTCCCCAAAGTCAATATTAAATTGTATTTATATAGAAAGGTAAATGAATAGTGTAGAAAGTAAGTTAGTTTTTACGTATTTAATATGAACAAATAATAGGGCTTTTTTGTTGCATTAGAAAATGCTTCGAAGACAAAGAAAAAAAGTTGCATTGAAATAAAAGACAGGGAAATACAAGGGAGTAATTATATGAAATGCACGAAATTAAAAAAAAAAATGTTAAATTCTTAGTCAATTAAAAATTATTTTTTATAAATTTCATTGTTTTATGAAGAAAATTGATAATTATCTTTTTTCCCCTTTCGTGAATATAGAAAAGAAAAATTCTAAAATCTAATTTAATGATAATAAAATATGCAAATATATTTATATTATATTGCAGTTAAATAGTTTATATATATATTAGAATATATGTATGAAATGTATGGAATTGAACGTATATTTTATTATCGTTAAATGAAAATATATCATTGTAGTTAATGCGCATTTTAAATTTTAAATTGAAAGATTACAAATATGAGATGATATTATAAATATGTTAAAATATTTAACTGTGCCAAAGAAAATAAATCAATTATAAAATATTGATCTATAAAATTGGAAATGATAAATAATTTATAGCGCACATTTTTGACATTGAAGTTCGTCAACTTTATAGATGAATAGTTAATATTTTTTACAAGTATTAGAAGCAAAAATTTGACAAGAAATATAATTTTTAGATAAAACATAGATTTCCTTTTATAACATTTGTTTAATTTAGTTATATTAGCATCTCGTTGCAAAGCAGCAATAGGACTATTTTGGGGTGGACTTCATCATTTTAAGCCCCGTTTAGATATTGAGGACGACACCTGGGCTGGCTGATACCTGCCTGTCTACAGAGGGAAGACGTTTGGCCTTGATTTATTTAACGTGCAAAACGACAATTCCAATATGAAACTGGGTCTCGACCCTGATACCTTACCACCAAGCCACAATTACCCCATTTTATAATAATTTTTATGCTAGAACAATGACCATCAGAATATTATAATTTTTTAAATACTTTAAGCGTTATGTCTATGCATAAAAATGAATTATTTTTTAATATACATTTTTCTAGGCTTATGTAACCTTTATAGGTAAAGATTTTAATACCACTTTTTTCTAATGACTTACAAAAACATTTATTATCCTAATTTCACAAAGGAGATGTACAGTTTCCAAAATTCAAGTAATTAATATGGACCAGTTAGACCCATAACTTAACATAGAATTAGCGATTCAAATATTGGATATTAGAAATATATCAAAAAATAAATGTCTTTGCTATTGGTTTAAATTAGATTAAAGGCCTTTGTAAGTCTCAAATTTTATAATCAAGTTCTTCTACTTTTTAAATTAGATAATGCAAATTAAATAGTAATTTGCATAAATAAATTATTGTAGCTGCATCTAAAAAAGTCACTAGCATAGATTCTCATTTCTCCTGTCAGTTATGCTCGCAAATGCTTACCATCTTGATTAATGAGTTAACTATATAAAATATTCTTAGAATTTAAATATTTTTTTGAGATAAAATTAATGAAGATAACTGAAAAATCGATCACTGTCATGTTTTGCAAGAATGATTATTTGAAACAGAAAATTTAATAAAGAAAATTCCAATTCAATATCCCAATCAGAGACTTTTATGGGAAAGAAAAACGCGGTAGAAAATACATTTCAGACTTTTATAACAGTTAGAAAGATTTATGTAAACTTCAAAAAAGCGATTTCTTCAAAGATGATATCAAAACAAAAGGAAAAATTTCAATATAAACTCAGGAAATGAGTCGAGATCATAACTGAAGATTTTAATAAATGAATTCTTGAAAAGAAAAACATAGGATGATTCAATTAGTTTTCAACATTTTTAATTTTCTTGAAACACTTCATCGTTTACACAGAATCGTATATCTGCTAGATTTGTTTTTTATTCTATTTCTCTGATTAATTATTAGATGTTGTTTTCGCAAATTTAGATCTAACAACACAATGTTTAAAGTTTTTTTGTAAAGCGCTGATTTTTAATTACGAGTAATAGCATATTCATGTTAGTACTTAAAACTCTGTAGACACAGATACTCTTTGAATCAAGTGAGAATCGTTTTCTTGGTCTTGGTCTAACCTAGAACCACATTTTCTTGGAATATTTTCTGAATACGCTCTAATATAAATGTTATCCCCAATTCTTCCGCTTAAAATTATAAAATTTGGCAAAGACCATGAATTACACAAGTGCACAAATTTTTATTTTCCAACGCATAAGTATTGTCTATTTCGTAGTGCAGTAAAAAAAATTGAATTGTAAAGGAAAATAATATGTATAATAAAGAATATATATAAAAAAACATACATTATTTTGGAACATTTTTATTCATTCGATTAAAACTAACTTGCCACAGAACTACAATTTTAATAACAAAGAAATGATAGTTTATTTTAATTCGATGCCGTTTCTCTTTATCGTATTTTATATACATGCAATCGTAAATACCAATATATGATCAATCCTTTCAAAAACTTATTTCAAAACTTGATACAGATGTTAAAATTGTACTTTGAATGTTAGAAAATATGTTTCAAAATTTATGGATCAAACAATTAATGTTTTTTTTTTCCTTATAATTCAGTTATATCCTGGAAGTCTAACAGACAAAATTCTTCTTCATGGATCTCGTTCAAAATTTGAAAAAAAAGGTGTAGCATATTTTTATAAAATTCGAAAAGTAAATTTCACACATCTTTAATGATGTGTGTTTTTAGTGATCATGTTCACTATCAGACAACTAAAGATAATTCTAAAAATGTCAGGAAAGCTTAAAGCATAGACTTTTATTAAAATCTCCGCTCAAAATGTTCAGCAATTAAAATACTTTCTCATTAAATATTCTCTATACAAAAAAAATAAAATTGATTGAAACAATTTACTCAGCCATATAATTTTGAAACGATTTGTGCGACGATATATGCATCAGATACTATGCATACGGGGCCACATACTGCACTACATTTTCCAATCTACATTGTATGAACCCGTAAAATTTATGTTTGGTATGATGTATGTCTGAATAAGATTGGTGTTAAGAAAAGATGAAATTCGGCATATGGACTTTGCACAATATTCGTAGACATATATTTAATTTTGAATGAAATCTATTCAAAGCAAATATAGTTGACTGGCCGAGTGTATGGTAACTAAGTGGTAATGGTAAGTGAACATGGTAACTAAAATATAAAAAACTAATTTGATAAATTTGGGTTCACATTTTTAAAAATAAAGTACAGATTCTTATCAGATTAAAACTAAATGCAACAAGAAGTTAATCTGTCTGTTAATCTAGACATTTTTATGTATGTAGGCAATAAATCAAAAGCGAAATAATTTAAATGTATGAAATTTGTTGCCTGTGATTATTATAGTATGCCAGATTATAGTTTGAAGCGAACGAATAGAAATATGTTAAAAATTTGTATTCGATTATCTGGTTATTGTGTATTATACTGTGGCTAATAATTGCATGCATATTATGTAAAGGTTCGTAAGAAATTCAGTAAAAACGATATATTCACACAAAAGATAAATATTGCGTAAATTTTGATCGCCAATATCATGCATGCGGATTTTCTTAAATGCATGACATGGATTTTCTTGACTTTGTTATGAACACAGTTATAAGTGGGACTCAGTAAATAAAAATCTGAGTATTGATTTAACAAGATCTGTGTAAAAAATCAAATCTGAGTAAGATTTAACAAGACAGGAGGGATAACACATTTATTAGAGTGTATGCAAAAATGTATGGGAGAAATTTCCGCTGTTTAAATGTTTGATAACGAAATTTTCAAGAATTTTTTTACATATTTACTATTAGATTACTCACGAATTATTTTTCCATATCAACACATATTCTATACATATATATATATATATATATATATTATTCAGTAGCCAAAATAAAGACACTTCTGAAATTAACATGGTTACTGATTAAATTTAGATATGTAAATTTTTTTCTTGACTTCTTTAAGCTACGAATACAATCATAAGTGGGACTCGGTAAATAAAACTCTGAGTATTGTAGCATTCATGTTCATTTCCATGTTAAAAATTTAATAGAACGGGGGCGGGAGGGATAACATATATATTAGAGTGTATGCAAAAACATATGGGTGAAATTTATTCCTCGGTTTAAATGTTTGATAACTACATTTTCAAGAATTGTTTTTAAGTATTTATTATCAAATTAATTTTGCATTATTTTTCCACATCAATACTTGAAACAAATTTAATACCAAAAATATATATTATTCAGCAGACAACATAAAAACTTTTCTGAAATTAACATTGTTACTAATTAAATTTAGATATGTGTATTTTCGAAAGAGATATTTAAGCTGCAATATATGATTTTAAAATGTTTCAATAGTTATCTACAAATATCTACAAAAATATCTACAATACTCCTACAACGTTTTTGAAAAAGCATCCTAACTATTAAAATAATCATGAACAGTATCTAGCGGCCAAAATAAAGTATTGGTAGCAAAATAAATAATAGAAAAAATAATAAAGAAATACAAGTTTTCTACAAAAAATCGAAATAAATAACTAAATACTTCGAAGTTGCAATTATTATAAATATTTTAACTGAAAGCATTTTAGAAAAACAAAATATAAATATTATATACTTCTTTACAATTTTCCGCAACACCAAATATACACCTCATCTTAAACTCATACATTTTTCTTACGTAAAAAGTATTGTTCGTATATTATAACGAGTCTTTTTCTCAGGTTATTAAACAAGATTCAAAGCAATTCATTTGTAATTAACGGCATTAAGAATTGTTATGATAATTATCGCCATTGAATTTTATCGAGAAAGGTACTTTTTTTCCCCTTCCTTCGTTATTATCTATCCTAGCTTCCTTTCTTTTGCAACACAAGAAATTCTTCGGATATTTGGCATTTGTTCAGACTTTTATTTTATTTTTGACTTTTATTATTATTTATTTAATTCTCTCCGAAATTTTTTTTTGTTGTTGGAAGTTGAATAAAAAAGATCTTTCCCTAATTATATCTCACAAAAAAAATTCCAAAAAGACTTTTTCCTTTTTAAAAAATATAATTGATTTTTTAAAAATTGAGAATTGCTGAAATGCCAGCAAGTTTCGTTTTTATGATTTAGATAATCAAAATTTATCATTTTCATGAATGAAACATTATGGATAAAAGAAAATATTATTTTAAACAATGTTTGATAAATGTTTGAGTAGGGTTTTTAAAAATTTTTTTAAATATTGAAAAAAACCTCTGAGAATTGTTTGTTTCTATGATAATTTTTAAAGAAAGGTACAGTTACTAAAGCTTTGGCATTTAGTAGAGAATTGTACGCAGGCATTTAGTAGAGAATTGTACGCAGGCATTTAGTAGAGAATTGCTGGTATTGATCAGTTTTGGATACTGAATTTTGTTCTGCTTTGTCTTGGATCAGTCGAATTGTAGATCTCAGATTTCATCACGTCTTGTCTTGTATATAAGCACCTTAAGTTTGCTGTTATTGGTTTAAAAGTGCCATTTTTATCGGTTGAAATGTGTGAATACTGCGTAAGTGCCTTCCTTCCACAGTTGCTTCTCATTCAAACATAAGAGGTTCTTCTCAGAAAGGCTCAAATAGCCCAAAAATGAAATGACAGCTTTTTCAATCAATTATGTTGAGATGTTATTTTCTTGTTACTTAGAAATTCAATTAACTAACTGCATCCTCCAAATTTTAAACAAACCAACAACATTTGGTTATATATATATCTAAATTCTTTGCTTTATAGTGCAAGGATTTATTTTTGTCTTAACATAACATAATCATTATGAAAATAATTAATTAATTTATTTATTCACTTATATTCATACTTCAAATTAAAAGAAATTTATTTTAATTAAATAACTAATATCTTTTCATGCCCTACCGATTTATATTTCACCGTATTCTTCAATAAAACTCTTACAAAAGTAAGAGTTTTTTTTAATCGATTGAACCAAATTCAATGCAGAATTAAATTTTTAATATCAAAATAACATACAAAATTTCATGAATTTTTGTCATTGGATTTCAGTTACTCTTTTACCTTTTTGTAAATGCACAGAACGAGACACGGTCAAGGGCTCGATTTATTAATGACTGAATTTGATGTAGTTTAAGAATTTAAATGTCAATATTGCTTACTAAATTTTATCAATTCAACACTTTATGTTTTGTAATTATCCTATCCTCTTGTACAAAGATAGATTTACCTTTCAACAAGCGAATTTGCATCCAAGCAAGGAAAAAAAACTTAAAATTTGGTCCACTATCAAATATATCATTTCAAATTCCATCTACAAATCTTTTTTTAATCATTATATTGCCAGACAGTCAATTCCAAAAGCGTATTCTGAAACTACGTGTATACTTGCGACCACTCCGCCACTACTGAAAGTAGCAGTATCGACAAGATTTAATTTGGCCTACTTCTGTCAAATGCATTGTCGATCCTTGCATTGTTCTCAGTCAAACTCGTATTCTAGGGGACTGCGGTGGCCTGGTGGTAAAGTCTGGGCTTCAGAACCAGAGGGTTTCAGGTTTGAGACCCAATTTTACCGAAGAACCATCGTGTAAGGGGGTCTGGTGAATTTTAAACGTCCGGGACAAAAGTCCTCCCACTGCTGCCTAGAGGGGGGTGCTAGCTCATGGGTCATCCTCGTCATCTGGTCGCTGTTCAACATTACAAGGTCCGTCCGAAAATAGCCTTCATGTTGCATTAAACTGGACGTTAATATCTATACTTATAATAAAGCTCAATGTGTGTGTGTGTGTGTGCGTGTGTGTGTGTGTGTGTGTGTGTGTGTGTTGGCGCTCTACAAGCCAGACCGTTGGACCTACAGCTACCAAATTTGGTACATGCATACCTTGGAGGTTCGGAATGTGCACCTCGGAGCCCTTTTTTCGAATTTTTAATTAGAATTTGAATTAATTAAAATTTAAGCGAAATTTCGACGTTTTTCCGTTATAACTTCCGAAAATATCATTGGACAAACATGATTTTTACATCAATTTAAAGATAAAAAAATTAGCTTTCTAACGATATCAGTTTTTTTAATTTATAACGTAAGCTTCTATTTTTAACGAATTTTTAAAGAAATATTTTAACCATGTTTTTATCACGTGACTGGATAAAATAAAAGAATGCCGGAAATTCAAATAAAAAAAAATTATCATCGCAAAATAAATCTACAGAAATGCAACT
Organism: Argiope trifasciata; assembly: GCA_026543055.1. Classification (NCBI taxonomy): domain Eukaryota; kingdom Metazoa; phylum Arthropoda; class Arachnida; order Araneae; family Araneidae; genus Argiope; species Argiope trifasciata. Next base: position 4,028,980 of record JAPMOQ010045993.1, read on the forward strand.
GTCAGCACGTAACAGGATAAAATGAAATAAATATAAAATGTGATATTTTCATTAAAAAATAAATGCAAATGATTCTATGATCTTTTGCAATATCTGTATCATTAATTCCATACATTATCTTTATTTACAGTAAACCTGATTGAATTTAGACAGGATATGCATTGAAATCGCGACTTAATGGCATATTTATGTAATCGTTTGCAATGTCTGTATCATTAATTCAATACTTTTTTCCCTTTCTCGCTTTCTTTGAAAAAAAAACATTTCTTATTTTGGCAACATTATCGAAAAAAACATTTTTTATATTTTGGAAGCATAACCGATAGTTAAAACTGATTGATTTATAAAATTAAAGAATATTATTAGGAAAAGGTGTTCTTTTAGGACTTTTCGTCCATCATCTTAAAGAAAATATTGCTTTCAGGCCAATCAATTCCCGGAATTACTTCTAGGCTAATGAAAATGTGATTTAATTGAAAATTTTAGAAAGCATTACTCATGGCGAACCAGCTGGTCGCCAAAGGCGGCTAGTAAGTAATAAAAAATAAACGTATTCTAGCACTCAAGGAATTCTGAAACTTGGAGATTCATTAAAATTTAAGAAGGGAATTCTTTGACAATTGCAATAGTTTCTTTCTGTTTGATTCAAGTACAAAAAACGATACCATGCTTGCAACATTTCAGTTTACAAATTAGATAAATGTTTAACTTTTGAATAAATTCTTTCAATAATGTAGCCTATATCGTTTTGAATCTATCCCCCCTCCCCTTAAATTTTGAGAGAATACATCCAGAAAAAAAATCATTTTTTTAAAAATCAGATGGTTCTTATTTTACAGTAATTGGAAAACTTTGACAGCAATATCACAAATGAAATGAAAGTTCCTCTTAAACAAGAGCCAAAATTTTCAAATCTATAAAACATGCTAATCAATGTTTCTGTTAATGATTTATCGCCAACTATATATTATCAAACATGTTTTCAATGAAATGAAACATTCTGCACAAAATTGTGTCTACAAATTTAAATATCAAACCAATAAAATTCATATTCTTACATTCAAAAATGAAATACTTTAAAATTATCACATAATAATTCATTAGATCTTCTAAATGAATAACTCAAACGAATTTCTTTTACTATTAAAAGTGTTTTCGTGATTAGTTTATTTTAAAAGAAGGAATTTAGAAAAGGTATCGAAATTACTATAATTATTTTTCAAAATAAATACATAATGTTAAATGATATTTGGAATTTATTTCAGTATTTATGGAAATTTATTAACTCAGACAAATGTTCATTTATAATAAAATCAATTTACACACAGAATAGTTAAATAATAAACACAAATAACATTTAATTGTACATTTCTTATATTGTGCCACATAACACATATGAACAAATTTAATTTTATGATATTTTTTTGTCATAAATAAATAAAATTTGTTAAATAATTTATGTATAAAATCTGTTTATCTGGAATCTCTTTTACATCACAAGTCGACGTATCACAATTACATGTATGAAAATTTTTCGGAATAATTTCAAATTAAATTTTTGAAACAAATATTTCTCTCTTTCCATAAAAAAAAAGCAGTGTTATTTGATTCATAACACGAAAATTAATTTAATTTAGATGGACAAAATATTCTTCGCATTATTCAAATTCAAAAATTTAATAAGATTATACATTGTATGTACTGTAAAAAAGCAAAGATTGAAGAATGAATTACATTTAAAAAAGGGAATCAAATTTAATCAAAACGTTTTCAAACGAAATCGGAACAAATACTAAAATACATGAGAAACAGGAAGAAAGAGCATTCTGAGTAAACCTGATTAAATCGAAGTACAAATTATTTTGAAAATTGAGTTCAATAAGGAACTGGAAATAAATGCTTTATTTTGATTAGTAAGTAAAAATATATATGTTAAGCAATAAAACAAATGCAGGCAATTGTAACTACTTTCCATAAACAGACGTGAGTTTGAAAAATTAATATTAATTACATTATGATAATTATTAAGTAGTTTTCAGTTATCTGACATTTTGGTAACAAAGACAGACAAAGGTAAAAAAGAGAGCACGTCCCAAGTAAAATACCATTAATTTTATTAACCAATATTTTTTTACCATGAATATTTTATCAAGATTCTTGCGGAAGTAGTTCTCTAAAAATTCTCCTGTATTCTCTAATAAATATGATATATCCATCGATATATCTTTCGTATAAAAATTCATATGATGAATTCCCCGCATAAAATGTTATATACTCTGTATAAAAATTCTACTCATTGTCCTAGGAGTTCATGGTATTTATATATTTTTTTTAATTTTAAAATTAAAGCATAAGAGAGTTAATTCTATAGAGGATAAATCTTACATATTTAGGATACTTTATTTTGAATCTGTTGTAATCAAATCGTAACAAATGTTTATTGAATGTTTAATAAACATTAATCAATGTTTAAATTTTCTTATATATTATTAATAAAATTATATTTAATTAATAAAATTAATCAATGTTTATTAAATAAGTTTACATCGAATTTCTTTTATGCAATTCGTTCCAATTTTAAATTTAGATGTGAACAAAAAGCAGACCAACATATGGTCAATCCCTAGAAGCATTTTGTGCAATCATTTTATTCGAACCCGCAATTTAATAGTTGGCAGAGAATGGATTTTATTTAAAAATTTTAACAACATTTCTAAACTTCTATGAAGACCACATACAAATTTTCTTACTTCAAGCGTGAAGCAAATTCCAGATATATTGTTCATTACAGAACAAATTGGTAGTTTCATTATACTGAAGGTGTGATTTTCTGTTTCAAAGAGGTTTGAAACGCAAGGAATCATCAAATTCTCGAATTACAATTTTTGAAGATTACAGTGTTTTCCATTTGGATGCTTAGTATACAAGGAAAAAAATTACTTTCATATCTAAGAAACATATTATTTAATTAATATTAGTTGTAAAGTAAATCCATTAAAGATAATTATTTTTAATTTGTGTTGTTCAACTGATGCTTTGCCGATCGATATTCTTCAGCTGTTACATCCGGTGTTTCCAGAACAACTCATCTGAGAAACTTCCACCGTTTATTGAACTTGTAATTGCATCAGCAGTGCCCGCATTATGAATCTTTTTAAAAAAGTAAATATCATTTAATTTGTTTCCTAAATAAACACATTATTTCCTTTTAGTGTAACTAGTAATATAACAGTTGAGGAAAGCGTTAATCAGACAAAACATAATTAAATTAGTAAAACGGCATTCACAGGAACTCTTTAATGAATTTGAAGGTCAAGATAGTTCTGAAACATTATAGGTGCACTTTAACATCTCTAAATGGAAAAACATTGTTTGCTTAAAGATTTTAAAATTAGAAAATATATTTCTAACTATATTAGAAATGATGTCAGAGAAAAAAGAAACATAACAGCTATGTAGAAACCACTGAAGAAACAATCCTTAAATGCGTGAATTTTGTTATTAATTTTAAATATGTAATTTTAAAATTGTATTAAAGTCCATAAAGCACAGAAAAAAAATAATTAAAAAATATAGAGTTCACTTACAACTGTTGAAAATGAAAAACCAATAGGTTACATATCCACAAAACATATTTCAGGTGTACTAAATTTACAGGATTTATTATTTAGTACCTTTCGAAAAAAATCAATACTTGACATAAAAAGATACGTAAAAAAAACTGAAAAATACTTTACACTAATCACTTTCTCCTATTCACGCGCGCCCGTGATCTAGTAAATTCAAATTTTACAGTTTTGAAATCGAACCTCCTCACAACTGCAAAAAAGAAACAACATAAAATTATCTATAATATGGGATAATATATTCAGGCACGAATAAGTAGATCTCTCCAATCATTTGAATTTTCGATTTGGGACAGAAATGCAACAACGTGATTTGCTGCAAAAAAGAGGTAGTTCTAACTATTCATATTTGCAGAAAGCTGTAAAAAAATGTTTGGAAATTCTAAATTCCAATCAGACAGCTCCACCCCTTGAGAAACGCGAGAACCAAAATTGGAGTTACATCTTTTTGAAATCAAATTAACAAGGATTTTTTTACCCCATGTAACTCTAACATAATGCATGTTAAGCTCTAAATTTCCCCAAGATGGAGCTACAGAATTTTTGCCGCAAACCCTTCAAATATTTGTTTTCCTGTAGTCACTGGGATCTAAAATTTAACTGGAGCAAATATTAGCTGGATTACAATGTATTAAGTGTAACTCGGCCATTACGTTTATATAACAGGTAAAAAAAACTGGTTTTTGTAATTATCAGTTTCAAAATTTCACCACTGCCAGAACATTTCGAGGATCCCAGAAAGAAGCAAAAAAGATTTTACTTATAGTATAGACTGAAAACTATTCCCTTACCAATCATATAAATTAACTTTAAATAATATCTCATTGCAGAAAAGATTTCCTACATTTTTTCCGCGAATTGATCGTTATTTTACAAAACCAGAAAATCTAGCTATTTAATTCAGTTTTTGTTACAATTATATAATTTAAAAAGATACTGACTGCTTTAATTCAACGTAAATTTTTATCAGTGAAGTTATTTTCATTCTAAATTATTCTTCAATATGATAAGGGTAGGATAATTAAACAGATTTGAATCAACCATTTGTGCGTTGCGTCCATGCATGCATTGAAATCACATGTATGTATACACGCCACCATTATAGTAATCTTCACATTGAGCTAGTCTATTTACGCATAGGGATTGCCTTTATTAAGAGAATTTTTCAGTGGGTTCCGTCGCATGTGAATGTGCACGGAAATGAAATTGCTGATGGTCTGGTCCGAGAGGGCAGTCATAAGGATACTGCTCATGATGGCTGCCTTACTTTTTCAGAAATCCCCACCTGTAATTGGCAAAATATCTCTTATTCTTGGAGGAGTGCCCCAGAGCCTGAATGGCATGCTGAATGCCACCCTGGTGCTAGTTTAGTTGGGGTTGGCAACAGGTGTGATCAGACAACTCTCGCTAGATTTTGAAATGGACATACTCATGTACAACGTCATGTGACGGGCCACAAAGTTTATCCCACGTGTCCAAAATGCATGGTGACTCAAGATGCTCCAGCTCACATTTTGACTTGCATAGGTTTCAATAAAAGTCATCTGTTCTCGAGTTCTGAGGCAGTGTTACATTGTTTGAAGGCATTCGGGACCACGGCTCTAGTTTGATGTTTCTGCCAACCAGGTGGGATAAGCCACAACTACACGCATAAAGATCGTCATTTCCAGCATAATCTAACATCATATAATTTTAAATTTGATGGTTTTGTTGTAGTTCAAACAGTTTAGAAATAATAATGGAGTTTTTGGCTTCCTCCTTTTTCCTCTCTGCAGTCCCTAAGAATCACATTGCAATTATTTTGAGATTCCATAGAACAGATCGTGGTCTCATACCTCCCTATTCTGATCGTTGAAGGTTAAATGGCCAGGTCATGAGAATTTCATTAAATATTAAAGAATATAAAATTGAAATAAGAATACATAGAATTTACAAACACGTAAGAAATTTTAATATATGAAACTGTTTTCTACGGTTGTCAGATCATTATGCATATGATTATACATTTCAGCAATAGGAAATTCAATACAGATTTATTATTGTGGGTACTCAATGGTGATATTTTGTATATTCAAGTTTTTCTCATTCAGTGCATTTTGTAGTCTGGAAATTCGTTCGGCAAAAATTATGTTATTAATGCGGTATTAAAGATGTGATGTTTGACCATTCGGCAAAAAAGAAGTTGCCAAAGTTTTTAGTTTAGTTATATTAACGTCCTCTTTTAAAGCAACACGAGCGCTATGAAAGTTGCCAAAGCAAAATGCCACGCAAGTTTAAAATTATTCCATTCTGAATGCCTTCTCAATTGTAAAGAATTATTTCAAATTGTATGTGCTGTTTACATAAAGTTTTCTTCAATTTCTTAAAACTAAAACACTGAATTCTACTCAATACTTTTCCGTTGTAGCATTATAAACAAGTAAATATTATAAAGCAAAAGTACGCAATTTTAAGTTGTTTAAAAGACAATATTGAATTTGCTCTTTCTCATTTTTATAAGATGTATTTCACCAAGAAAGACCAGCAAGGTTATTAATATGAAATAATCTTTGAAGATTAGCTAACAAGACAACTCATGTCCACTTCGATGAAAAACTATCGTATCAGAAAAACAGATCATATTATTTTAACTACCGGGTGGCCAGAAATAAAACACCCCTACTCTGACCTCCCTGGATATCGAACTACTCAGTGTAAAGGCTTGAAAATTTGTGGACATACTATTCAAAAAATGGGGAAACGGATTTCACGAAAAAAAAATTTAGTTCCAGAAATCACCGATAGGTGGCGCTGTACCACTGGACGTATGCTGAAAAGACACAAAAACACGTTTTAAACACATTTTATTTGAAAGTACCAAGCATACATGAAACAAGGACGTTATCGATGCAGGGAATGCTGCTCAATATGGTTCCCTTCCTGAAGATGTAAAATGTGAAGTCTGTGGTCAGCTTGTTCAACTGCGGATCGTAACTGGTCATCTGAGATGCTTCTCACATGCAGACTGATACTCTCTTTCAAATCTGCCAAGGTTATCAGACGTTCTCGATAAACAAGGTTTTTTAAGTGTCCCCAAAGCCAAAAATCACACGGATTAAGATCCGGTGAACGAGATGGCCAAGTTGTCGGAAACGCGCGACTGATTATTCTGTCAGTGGTGAAATGTTGGCGAAGAAACTGTTGCACAGGGAGTCCAATGTGTGGAGGTGCTCCATCTTGCATAAAAGTAATGGTGTCAAGGCATTGGCGCTGCTGCAAATGGGGTACAACAAATGTTTCGAGCATCCTTTTGTACCTGTTGGCCGTCACGGTACATGTCTCAAGGCCATTGGAAGTAACCTCTTCGAAAAAGAACGGTCCAAGGATGAATGTGGCTGTGAATCCACACCAGACTGTAACTTTCGGTGAGTGGAGTGGAATCTCTTGGAAGGTACGGGGGTTTGTCGTGTCCCATATGCGACAGTTATGGGTGTTCACTGTTCCACTGAGGTGGAAATGGGCCTCATCGCTCCACAGAATCTGCCACGGCCACGATGCATCCACTTCAACTCTAGCAAGAAATGTCAATGCAAAGGTCAGTCGCATCTCCCTGTCTGTGGCCAGCAATTGTTGATTAGGGCGGATTTTGTACGGGAAACAATGCACCATTTTTCTGAGTACGTTCCACACTGTGCTATAGGGAACACCCAAGTGTCGTGACACTGCACGTGCACTACTGCAGCCTAAAACATTATCCATTGACTGTTCAACAATACCGGTGGCAACATCTTCAACGACATCTGAACGAACCGGTTTGCGTCCTCGACCAGGCTGAACTCCAAGATGTCCAGTTTCCTCGAATCGAGCGATCATTCTCCTGAGAGCTTGTGGAAGCAATGGTCCCTTACGCAAATCCTTAAGTCGGCGAAACTCTCGAAGTGCTGCTGGAGCATTTCCTTTATTCTCGTAAAACAACTTCACAAGCAAAGCGCGTTCTGGCAGCGTGACAGCCATCACTAATAAGAATGACATTCCCCACCTTTTAACTTCTTTTATACCCAGAACATGGCTTCTAACCATGCTTTATGCAAATTTTTCTGGTTACAGTATGAAATTGCAGTTACAACGGGAGTTCTAGCTTCTTTACTATTTTTATTTTCCATAAGGGGCAGAAAAATTAAAAAGGAAGCATGGAAGCATTCCATTCCGCATAAACATTTTAATTTTTATTATTATTTGTGTCTTTTGATCATAGTTCCAGTTGTGCAGCGCCACCTATCGGTGATTTCAGGAACTAATTTTTTTTTCGTGAAATCCGTTTCCCCATATTTTGAATAGTATGTGTAAAAAATTTTGAGCCTTTACACTGAGTAGTTCGATATCCATGGAGGTCAGAGTAGGGGTGTTTTATTTCTGGCCACCTTGTATAATACTTTTAACCTTCCAGCGGAAGCGCGTATGCGAGAGATACACTAGAAATGAATTTCGTTTTATACCTTTAGATCTGTTGTCTCTGGGAACGCCTGTCCTTGGCTATTTGTCCCAAATCCTTTGACCTACTTTCAGTTGTCGTCGTAAGTTTGTGGCGTTAATAAGTCTCTTTCGATCAGATATTTATATTTTAGAGATACGCGCGACCGTTCATGTAAGTTTTTGTTACAACTGATTTTGTATGATTTTACAAATAAATCTGTATTGCTTTAGACTGCTGACAGTTGGCAAATGCACTTACGAAAGAAAATGTTGAAAAAAAAAGCATGCATCTACAAAGTGAGCTAAAGTAAAGGTACTGAAAAGAAAAGCCGAACTAGATATTGAAGAAGTAGAAGATACGACGTCAGGGGAAAAAAAAGATACAAATCCTGTCAAATATAAAAGCGGTATTGAATCTCGAGGCTCAGTTGTTAGATTTTCCAGAAATTTATATGTTTGGAGCTCACTAAATATATTTGCTCAAATTTCAACGCTGCAATGAAATAACAATGAAACTATTTCCTTCCTTTTCATGTCTAACTTTCAATTACTTTTTCCTTTTTATACATAAATTCTGTATTATTTTTTGCACTTCTATATTTTATATGCAAACTGTTCTGTCAAAATATCGGCAATTTCATTTATATAATTTTTAAATCAATTCAGTTAACCTGTAGTCATTTGATATTGTTATTGCAATATATGTTTATATTCTTTCACCTTTTTGTAAAAAATGTTTAAAGTAATTGTAGTTATTACTCTTAAGCTATTTATAATATAATTTTAACAGTTACTGTTTTGAAAATTTGCATTTTACTATAGCGTATGAGAGTCGCTTTCATGTTGGTATGACGTCTGCTCCCACTGGAAGGTTAATCATTATTTTAAATGTATTCGAATAATAATGATAGAGCCTGCTGAGTTGTTAACAATGATCCAAAGTGGCAAACTGAATACTTCTCGGGTAATATGGAAACTTTGCTTACAACTTTGCTTAGTACACAAAAATGTGATACGTCTCTATTACCTTAATTACTAATAGATTTTATCACGATAGACTCAACAAGTTCTTTTGCCCTAACATCATTTTCAACTTATAAACGGAACTAATCTGCTTAAAAAACACATTGTCTTCTTCATACGCAATTCCAAAGAGCAAAAATTTCTTGGATTTTCTTCCATCGTAGTAATCTAAACATACATAAACAATCCAACAATTGGAACTGTTTCACAAATGACTATCAATTTGGGATGAATTTGTGTAAACATAAACTTTTGTGTATGCATTGTCCCATTTATAATTTGGTCACTGAAAGAGCTCATTCTTTTTGCAAATATTGCTTTTATAACTAAAATTTCATTCATTCATTTACAAATTAAATGGCAGAATTAACTTCATAATTTCCACAAATTACAATAAGCTGCTTTTAAGATACAGTAACAGTTTAGATTCTAAAGAAATCTAATAGAATATATTTTTAATTTAATTAGTATTTTCAATGTTCCTATTTTAACAAAAGGACTGAATACGATTTAAGCAAATTTAATCGAATAAATAATAAAACAAGCCATTGATTTTAATGGATTAGTAAATATAATGTGGTAAAATTTTATAATACCAAGTATTTCTGAGGTTTATTTGTCTATTTACAGTCTTCTAGAGTTACATTCATTTATTCTAAACACTCAGTATCTGTTGATTATGTTATTACATTTGCTTAAGTAATTATCGTGCAATTTAATTATTACATTGAAATACTCATTTGAAAGGATTAAAAGATATTCTGCCTTAAATGCACTGCATTCAGATATAATTTATCTTTTCAAACTTTACTAATGTTGTTAAATATTTCTTTAGAAGCAGATAGTTTTGAGAGCAATTGATTTCAGTTTCATAGGTATGCTAACTATTTGAAATAAATTAAGTATGCTAGCCATTCTAATGGTCCATGATATAATAAAGAAAATGGAACAAATTATTTATATTTATAAACTTTGAATCTTTATAGATGTTCACAAAATTTAATGAAATGGAAAGTAATTATTTCAGAGTATATTCATTTCATTATAATTATTAACTTCGATTACAGAAAACTCCATATTTTTTGTGACGATTCCGGTTCATTCGCGAAAGAAAATTAAAGAGGATTTTCACACTGGCACATTTTGAAAGCGATCGAACATTATTGTTCCCTTAGAAATTTATGCTCCATAATGACTAAGTATGGTGTTGTGAAAGACAGTCTATATCTAGTCACATGAATATATATACACTGTACAATATGAACTCTATGGCCTTCACTCCTGCAATTTCACTTCTTCCCTCTTCATTTCTACCAGATTTTATTCTTAAATTTGTATCTGAATTGTGCAATACAATTCAAATTATCCACTAGTGTATTTTACAAGCCTTGGTTTAAAAAGTCAAGGAATCTACACAAATATGGACAAAATCTAATAGAGGATACAGTCCATTCATGCATTCGTAAACCCTACTCGCTTTTGTGCATGTGTTAGGATGCGTTTATTTAGTCAAAATAAAGGTGAAAGGATGGAAGAAAAGAGGAGATGGTTACATTTAACAATAAAATGTATCTAAATTATTCGCAGGCTTAGAAAACAAAAAAAGAAAAAAACACACGGATAACGAGTAATATTGGGGTGAAAAGCTTCTCGTTCTTAATAAAATACTTTAGAACAAATTTTATTTACTGTATGGGACGAATTATATTTTGACGAACAAAAAATAAAATATATAATAATGAATATAGCAATGAAGAATAAAGAATATTTTGACGAATAAAAGAACATTTTCTGTTCTGAAAATTTGATAATTTCATAAAATCCTTTAATTTTACTCGTTATACTTTTAATTTACTCGTTACTGAATTTTTTGATAATTTGAAATAAACAACAGTAGATAATATCGGCCATATTTAATGATATGTAAAATTTTCCTTGTGCTACTCTTGAAAGCTTTTCTGCCTCTTGACCCAGTCGCCAATATTTTATCCTGAGTTAAAACAATGTTGTCAGAAATGACACGACGCAAGCTCGTGGAAAAAAAACTATGAACAAAAAAGTAACCCCAGAGCAGAATTCAAGATCAAAAAATGACAAAGCACTTCAAAAATGCCCCGTATCGTTCATTCTCTCACCATTTAGCGAAGTTAAATCCTCGAAAAATTAGTCTAGGGATTTAGAAACCAGTAGTAAGTTCATAGTTATAAATGTTACTAGATTTGATTAAAGTGACATTTTCTGAGCATGACAAGTACTAAAAACCAAAAAGATAAGAATACATCTTAAAGCTAACAGTCTTTCTACAAGCTTCTAATGCATAGAAGTGAAAATCTTATCTTACTGATATATGACACATTGTTAAGGGCAATTTTTATTATTTCATTTGCAGGGCGTCATGATCGAGCCTGGGTACTGTAAACAATTAGTAATTAAGTCAATTGCATTACAGTGGTAATTATGTTATTGCACTTTTCATTAATGGATAGATACTGACAATGGGGATAACAATTAAGCAATAATATCATGGGTGGGAATGAATGGGCCGGAAAAGGATTATATTAAATTCACATTTGCCCTTCAACTGTTGCACAGTAATGTTGATTACACAGACAGTTATATCAAAGAAAGCTATATAACTATATAATTCGTCTACAAAGTGGCTTTAAAATACACTTATAACATGATTAATATATTTTATCTTGCATATATATAGATACAGAACACAGAAAAAACATCTTTTAGGAGGCAAATATTCGAATCGATAGACAGTATTATGGATAACCAAAAAGTATCCATGTTATTCATTATTGTTTGATTTCCATGAGGTATTTGTTTCATTAATTTGATAAAGTAAAAAATTTCAAACTTTTGAACTATTTAACAGTTAATCTAGCCTCTAAGTTTCTCCTGGTGGAATAGTCTAAATGATTTAAATTTCTAGGAAATTGTACCTTCTTCCTCGATAAAATTAGGTCAATTGACATGGAATCAAGCTTGCATTGAATTTGGCTGAAATACCTAAAACTTTTTCGTTTACATTCTTTGAAACTATAAATACATACAAACAAAAATATTTATATGTAAATATATATATTAATAAATTAATAAAAAAAATTTTTGTTTGACTTTGTATCGGTTGCTATCTAATAGTGAATTTAAAGGATATTCTCTTTACTTGATATTCCATATTAAATATAGAAGTTTGCGTGGAAAGATGTTAGAAATTCGTTAGTTTTTTCAAGTTAGATATTCAAAGCTTTCAAAATATATATCATTTTGAGCTTTTTAATAGTTTTCAGTACAAAAATAGTTTTACAGAAAAGTATTCTACTCTTCATACTTTTACTTGTCTTGTATCTTTGTAATATATTTAATAATGACACAACAATGAAAAGTTGAAATTTTCTTTTTCCAACAAAATAGAAAATGCAAATTTTTATGTGCAGTTTATTTACAAAAAATATTCCAGCTTTGTGGTGCTATTAAAAGAAAGAAAGGATAACTTTGCTCTTCATGTAACAAATAAAGGTTGAAAATTTGAAATTCAAAAAATACTTATTCCGAGTTTTTCAAGGGAAAAAAATGAACGATATTAATGCAATTCGATAACTTAACCCATAGTTTTACAGCATCTTTGATGGGACGCTTTGAAAGCCTGCGGACTAAATATCTTAAGTTCGTCAACATCTACTGACATCTGCTGTTTTCTGTATCGAAGATGAAAAAAAAAGTATCAACACACATGCGCATCTGCATCTTTTCTTCTTTCAAGCAAAGTATACAATTAAAACAGGATCATTTATTGTACTTCTCCGATATCCTTCGTATATCTAGAGAGTGTCACAATGAACACTTATAGCTGTGTTGAGTTTAGTACTGTTACTGCTATTTTTGATTATCAATATCAACAAAGCTATGCTTTATTTTTTTTCCTTTAAATTACATAGAAAGATGAGAGTTATTTATAAACATCCTATTGGATAAATAACATAACTATTACTCATACTGTCGTTTTCAATCATTTAATTTGCAGAAATTCTTCAATTATTTAATACGAGAAAGCATTTCAATTTTCTTTTTGTACACACTGTAAGTGAACGACAAGATCTTGTTGTCCACTAATTGATTAACAGTTCTTTAAATAAATGCCCGACTGAAAAAAATAATTTCATTTTAACTGATTAAAGATTTTATATACAGAACATACTCGGGCAAAGAATTTCTAGATATTTAAGTTATGGATTCTGTTTTAAAATTATTCCAAATTTTCGCTTTATGCAGCCATTTTTTTTTAAAATTACAGAAATATAAATAAAAATTTTCTTAAGTGAACCATTAGAAAGAAATAATATTTTTTTTACAGACTTATGAATATGTCTATATACATTTAAGAAAGGCTTTCATAGCAACAAGACTAAACACATTTTAATAAGCCGATAAGGGACGATTTTAAGAGCTTTATTTCAGTTCATCGATTCCAGATATATTTTTTACACCATCAAATATTTTTTATGTACACTCCACAGAATGATATTCACTTTTCTTTATATGTCATGAGTTTTTATAAAAATTTGTTGTTCTTAAACATTAAAGGCTACAAATTATCTTTGAGTAAAATAGACAATTTTACGGTAGGCAAGAATCAGTTTGAGTACTGACTGGAAACTAAAATCAATTGATTGTTTCTTACTTACGACGACTGCATGTCTTTTGTGTTTTAATTTTAGGTTTGAAAACATATTTTATTTTGCAATTCGGAATTAAATTATTTAAAAAAAAAAAGAATGGTTTTTCACTATACAGTTATAATTGTTTGCACGCAAGAGACAACAAACTACTACTTAACCGTCAATCATACTTAACCTTTCAACTATTTTACCCGAATGCTACATTTGATTTATCGAATTTTAATCGAATAGTGCGTTGGTAAATCGAATTTTATTTGTGGCATCAATAAAATAAAACATTCATAACGATTATAATTCAGTATTAAAATTACTTTTAAGACATAAACAAGTCAAGTATTAAATGGATTTACATGTTAATCAAAATAAGAAAATATTGGCAAAATAAAGGTGTCATTTCATTAGATAGTAAAAAAAAAAAAAAAAAAAACAGTTAAGTGATTAAAATAAATTTAACCATTTGTTATATTATTTATAAAAGGAATGAGACATCTTTAAATTATTTTTTTCGCCTTTAGTTATATTAACTCCCCGTATTAAAGCAACAAGAGGGCTATTTTGGGATGGACCTCGTCACTTTGAACCATGGTCAGATGACGAGGATGACACCTGAACTGGCACCCCTCTCTCCACACCACGCCACGCCACACCAGCAGGAGGACGTTTGGCCTGACAGATTTAACGTGCAAGAGACCCCCTCACACGACGGCTCTTCAGTGGAATCGAGTCTTGAACCTGAAACCCTCCAGTTCCGAAGCCGAGACCTCACCACCAGACCACCGCTGTCCCTATTTTTTTTCAGCACTTAAGTTTGAAGAATTTATTCTGGAATCTTTTTTCCGCTAACATGAAAAAATAATTCAAGAATAATTGATGTATCTATGCTTGGAATAGGCAAAAACAGAATGATCATAGACTTTGATAAATATTGGGTACATGGAACAAATTTTATTAAATCACCAAATATAAGTTTTAACATTTTTTTAATATTACGAAGAAATACTTTGAAGACACATTGCATTTATTTTTATTTATTAAATATAATGGATACATTAATTTAAACATTAAAAGCAGCAGAATCCATCCGTCGTCGCAAAGTTTTATATGCATTGCATTAAAGAACTGCTCTCAAATAAAGAAGGAAATACGAAGAGGAGATGTCTTAATTGAAATTTGTTTTCACATTTCGGCTTTTCCAAAGCATTTCACCGATTTGATTAAATTTTTTCTCAGAATGTAATTAATATCTTCTTCCATTTTTTAAAACCTTAAAGCTACTTAAAATTAAATAGTGCTTTAACTTTTGGAGAAAGAGAATTTAATAGAATCGAAAATATCAGATAACAAAGTTACAATTTATAAAATAATCGTTTCACGAGTTTTTAAAATTAAGTAGCTTCACTATATATTTTATGCTGATTTATAAAAAAAGAAGTCATTTTATTTCTTTATTAATTTTCCGAAAGCATTTCCACTGAAAAAAATTAAACATTTAAAGAAAATTAAATGTTTTTGAGAGAAAATACTTTTTTCTAATATTTTCTTTGAAGTGTGTTTATAATTTCGTACGTATATAGTACAATACTTTTATTTTTTATAATTTCTATCGTTCTAGATATAATTTAAGAAACAATTAACTTAACGGAATTTTGTTTCAAAATTAAACTAATAGAGAAATACATATAAGCACCAGTTATATGAATATAAGCAGTGAACATTCCTAATATATTTTTATTTTAATCTGATTATTGTAATCTTTAATTATTTTTAAAAAGTATATAAAATGAATCACGCAAATTTTAGAACGATGAAACCCTAAAAGATTGGAATAAGATAAATAACTAATTGTAGATTTAAGGATTTTTTAAAGGTTGGAAAATTTATTCTTTTAAAGTTTATATTCTGTAAGGTAGTGGCAAATTGCGTTGAAAAATGTTTTCACTTTTTTATAATTATGTAAACTATCATGAACAAAATGCAATTGATGTCTTGAAATAAAGTCAAAATTTAGTCAAATCGATCTCTTGCTTATTGGTTGGAATTTTAATATCTAACTTAAGTGAGATATCGAAATTTCTCACACGAGATAGATACAATTAAGCATTCAAGATTAAATATAAAATTAGGAAAATCCCAGTTTCATGTTTATTTAAAAGAATAATTTATTTTTTGATTAAATCTCTTTAAATTTAGTTATCTATCGACTATTCACAGATAAAACAATTAAACCTGTGCGCATGTACCAAGAGGTTCCCTCTGTTTTGCTAAAATCGGTAACACAATTAAGCTTCATTCAGTTAAACGTATTACTGATCACTGGCTTATATTACCTTATAGAAAGAATGATATAACTCTTACTCGGTTAAGAATGTGTCACACTCGACTCACGCTCAAGCATATATTACTGGAGGAACCTGCCTCTTATTGAAAATACCCACTGTCAGTTCAACACATTATAATTGTTTTTCCACAATTTATTTTTCAATGGATCTGGTGCCTTCAATCTCCATGAGTCATTTTAAACTACATTGTTCTCAAAGTTATTCACCTACATTTCATTACTTTCTTAAAATTGATTAGTTTTTACCATTTTATTTAATTTAACATGATTTAGTTTTAAAGTTTCCTTACTGCTTTTTAACGTATAGCTTAGATGCTGGCGAGTCATGGCAATCGGCAATCTTTTATATATATATATATAAAAAATAAGTTTCTATATTGAAGGCACCATGTGATTGAGGATGAAAAGCTTCCGCCATGGCTGTTGCTTCTTGTAATCCTTGTGAAAAAACACAAAAAAATGGCGGCCTGGCTCCTCCCATCGATGACGGAGCATGTTACCTTAGGGGAAATGTGTCGTGAGCTTTAGGACTTAACCACATCTCCTTCTAATGTTGTTCTTATAGTGCTCCGGTTATTTAAAATTTTCCGTGTGTCTTCCAATGTGGCTGAGTATCAAGTTTGTGAATACCATGTTTTAGCCACAGCGTAATCAAAAATGGGTTTGTGGTCACTAAACTACAAAAATCCTAAATCCTATCAACCTAAATGTTATGGGTATATTTGTTGTTTATCAGGACACATCGGAATAGTTGAAGGCATGTATTTCCTCTTTCATATTTGGAAAAACAAACTTATTTATATTTCTTGAACAGAATCCATATTTGTGAACGATGTCAAGAAAAGTTAACTCACTAGATATTTAAAGGTTACTCAACATAATCTACTTATTATATGCATAATTATATCTTTAAAGAGGATATACAGAATGCTCAATTATTCAAAGTTGTATTTGCTTGTATACTAGCTATTGTCGTAGTCAAATACTGATGGACTTAGCCAATCAACCCGACAACTCTAACAGGTCAGCTTTTGAATAATTGATATCAATCGAATAAATTGGAAACGAATATAGGAGGCAGCAACTGTTTGGCGCATAAATCTAATTTTCCGAGTGCACTTCTCCAAAAGCATTGGGGAAACCCTTCTGTATGCAGATTCGTTAAATTTAACTAGCTGATTCGAAACGCGTGCTGCAGACGTGCAATTACACTTTTGGCATAAAGTGTTTGACTGACTCAACAGAATTGTTGCAGAATGTTCATTAGCGTTCAATCGATGCTAAATACATGGATGTGAAGTTATAACTCAAAGACAAAATGTCAGCATTTTAATATCGTGAATAACAAGTGGTTATTTCCCATCTAAAACTAAATAGGGAGCATTTCACAATCGTATATCGAATCTTATTCACCATACTAAAGAATACAGATTTTTTTTGCATTCTTGTAAGGTAAATATTAAAAGAATTGTAGAACAGAGAAAAAAATCCTTCACATCATTATTCCTGAATCATAATAAGTTCAGAACTACAATTTTGAGTTTTCTAATAGCTAAAAGGAATAATTATACTCATGTAGGGATTTTTTTATAATTTTATGTTTATTAATAATTAATTTTATTTCATGTCTATTAATAATTAATTTTATTTTATGTTTATTTAATAATTTAATAGTGCAAATGGTTAAAGGCAAAACAAATTTCATAGTTAAAAAGTAAGTAAACAAAAAATGATTGAAATGCAAAGAAAAATTATATCTGAAATTTGCATATAATTTTCATTAATGTATTCTGAGAATCAAAATCCTTCAGCTTATTCTGTTTCTTGAAAATATTGATGTGAAGCAAGACAAATCATTATTTCATCTCAATAATAATATCACTGTTAACTATGCTCCTAAACATTTAAAATACTTTCCAATTGTTAGTCCTACCATATCCAGCTAAATAAACAGCACGAGAATCTTAGTGCCAGAAGGTCCAATTCAAATGCCTGCAATTCATGAATTTAGTTCAAGTTTAAAGCGTTCAAAATTTCTTCCTAAGGTATCCGACTACGTTAAAAACATTGCTTATCGACCACATTTTCAATTTTTTTTTAAATTTGTTATTTATTGTAGTTCAGACTTTCCTCGTTCGAAAACAGTTTGTCTTTTCTAGAAAAGGAGGGCCTGACCTATCATCCAGGATCACACATTTTACGACTAAAATGTGTCCTTGATTTCGATTTTCATAAAACTTTAATTTTCATAAAAATTCCCCACCTTCAACACGATCTCAAAAACTAATAAGGTATTTACATAAAAAATTCAAAGAATGTTTCAAATAACATAGGCAATGAAATGAACCAAATGTTTTATTGTAGGTGAAATGCTTTTTATTTAATAAGTGTTTTTAGGAAAATTTAGTTGGGAATTTATGGTAAAGAGGCATATATACATATATTTATACTCATGATTTATTTGCATTTCAAAATGTTTCTTATATATAGGTTCATTTCATTCATCATTATATTCTATAATTTGTGTGCAAAGAAAAACAGGATTGCTTCATTATAATTTTGCATAGAAAGTTAACCGTTTTGGTTAAATTTCATTAATATTTAATGCGAATTTTCTTAATTCTTATAACATTATATTTTCAAATACTTTTTTATAGTGTTTATAATACATCTAAAAACCATAAATAGTTTTAAAAAAATCCACAATTTTTCAAAAAAATTCTCTCGAACGTAGTTGGATACCTTAAAGGAGAAGCTTATCATAATTAGATGTTTACTCAAAGACGCTCCTGGCTTTAACTACCTGCTGAAACGTAGCATTTCGATATTTATAAACCAGCCTAAATTCTTTTTCTCAATACAAATTATTTTTTAGTATGATTAGTTTTCTCATTAAGTAATTATTTCCAATATTTTGAACGTGCAGTGACAAAACTCAGCTTGTAAATCTGCATAAATATACATATATGAATGGTGACAAATATGCAAAGTGTGTAACTTTTACTGCATTGTAGTATAAGGCCTAAATTGTTTACAAAAAAACAAAGCAATGAAATATGATGTACTTGAATTAAATAGCAAAGTGTTTTTGTTTAGAGTCACATTCACTCGAGAAAATATGTTCTTAAATTTTTCTTTTGCCAAATACGCCAAACATTTAATTTCAATTTTGCTCAAGAGAATAGTTTTGTCTGAAAAATAAATATAACTGGTATTTTTTGGTATTTTAATTTAAAATAAAACGTTTGCGTGATGTTCCTTTTAATTTTTACTATCTTTGCCTCTTTTAACGCCGATGTTTTAGAATTTTAGTTTTAATTATTTTTCAAAATATCGTCAATTTTTCATACATATCTTGAAGTTACTACTAAAATTAAGTACTAATATATCTTATTTTTAAAATTAATTTATATATGCAATTATATTTTTATAAGATGGTAGTATATTATCACAAAGGAGATAGTAGTTACATGAAAATGCATAAGAAATTTTAGATAGTAGAGCACAAATACACAGCCGCCAAAACGATATTATTTGTTCGAAATTCAACAATAACTAATATTACGGTTGCTATTTCCATAAAATATAATTCCATTGGTTGAACATTCAACTCTTACCGTAAATTTTTCTTATCTCTTAATACCATCCATAAAAAGAAGTAAGATAATCCGAGTTATTTCAGTTGAAATCAGGAGTCATATACATTTGTCATCATGAACTAAGAGGTTAAAATCCCTTCGAGAATACAACCAATTTTTATCTTCTAATACCATCCATAAAAAGAAG
>JAPMOQ010045993.1:4048902-4062762 GCA_026543055.1 Argiope trifasciata
GAAGTAAGAATATCCGAGTTATTTTAATTCAAATCACTAGTTACATACGCTAGTCATCATCAGCGAAGATGTTAAAATCCCTTCGAGAACACAGCCTATTCTCATAAATCAGCCATATAAGACAGAAACATTTAAATCAGGCAGTAATGATTTCTGCTAAAATCCATGTTTACTTTAGTAACAATTCTGGGGCGTCTCTAGCGCTTGCAGATCTATGACATTTAGCTAACAGATTAGAAATGCATGGTTAAGATATGTCAATGGAATTCAGTCAATAGTGTTTGAACGAATAGCAGGAATGATTTGGAATCAGCAGTAAATTTCTGGTACATGTGTCACAAAGACGGGTTAATAACAATTGGGGACGTAAGAATCATATTAGAGATAAATTATTCGTACTATACCATTGGATAAACAATTTAGATAGGGAAAGTTAATATTAAAGTCCAAGGTTTGCTTCAAAAGCATTAAGAAATATATTTAAGAAATTCGAAAAGTTTTAGGACTGTAACCAAAATTTAATTATGATTTATTTAAGGAATCCAAGTACGTTAAAATCATTGGTTATTAATGACAATGGATTACTAAAACCACATTAGCGAATTTACTGCATTTTCTGGTTATTTCTTGTGGTTCAAACATTCCTTTCTCCAAAATAGTGTATCATTTATAGGAAAAGGATGGCCTTACCCATTATCATTAAGACATAATTTTCTTTAAAATTTGTATTCAATTTTCTCAAAACTAATTTTCGTAAAATTTCTCCACAGTTAACATATCTAAAAAAATAATAGAGGTATTTACATAAAAATTTCAGCGCGTGTTTTGAATAATATGGACAAAGAAATGAGCCAAAAATTTTATTATTTGGGAAATACTTTTTCATTTATAGGTGTTTTTAGAAAAATATCTGTAAATTTATGGGGAAAAATGCATGTATGCGAAGATTTTTACCCGTAACTTCTTTAAATCTCAAAATTTTTCTTAGATTTTGGTTCATTCCGCTCATCATTATATTCTATAATTTGTGTAAAAAGAAAGGGGATTGCTGCATTATCATTTTGTGTAGAGTGTTTGGTTTAATTTCATTAAAATTTACTGCACACTTTCCTTTTTCTCAAAATATATTATATTTTCTAATAACTTTTTGTACTTCTGTTTGTTCATATTATAATTGAAATTTCATCTAAAAACCATAGTTTTAAATTGTTTTTAAAAAATCAAAATTTTTCCTTCGAACGTAGTCGGACCTTAGCATTCTTTATAAAAGGCTGATTTTTAATAAATTCAAAGAAGAAATTCTTGGTTCCATTCATGTGATTCCTACTTCATTTGCCTAAAAAAATTGAGATTTATACAGATGTTGGTGAAACCAAAAGAAACCAGACAAATAAAAACAACATTAAAAAATGGTTCAAGTAATTCCAAAATTAAGAATTGTTGTTTTCTGTATTTAACATTTTAAAAATTTTGAAAGAGAGAAAAGTTCGAAATTATGAGATATTAAGTTTTATAATTATATCTGCTGAAGAAAATTTTATTAAATGATTATAAAAATATGTTACGGTTAATAGCAATAATCACTTTTAATACTAACAGGTTGGATATTATTATTAATAACTGGTTGGTATTAATAATAATGGGGTATTTGTATTGATTGTAACATATATATGCAGTCAGAAATTAAAATACAATCGGAAATTATTTTCTATAAATGTTTTATCTTGGAATGAACATAATTGAATTCCTACATTACTTTTCTTTATAAAAAGTGATTTACTATTATTAACTGAAAAAGTAATTTTTATAATTTTAATGAATCTATCGAATGTCTCTCTTCCATTTATATGCATATAAATGAAAATCGAATGATAAATATTAATTTAAATATGCTCAATTATTCATCACAACAGATAATACATAGCAGAATGTAAAAAGCCTTTTTAAAAAGTTTTTTTTTCAAACAAAAGGTTGCACTTAAAACAAAAGCTACTTTTACTGTTCAAATTTTCTTAACATTTTCAAATATCGTATTATCAATGTGATGCCTTTGGAAAGCCGGTCCTTATTTATTTTGAACCGTTTTATTTTTGTCCTTATTTATTTTGAAGATGGTACGAATAGTTATTTGCCGATGATATTAATATACTGACTTTGACAATACACTTATTTGCTAGCGACATGTAACAAGTAGGCATTAGCATGCCGCCACTAAAAACATTTTGAATATGCATATTAAATGATAAAAATTAACCAGATTTATTCTGTAGTGCAAAATCGCGCTACGTTTAGTTCAGTTATTTTAACGATCCGTTGTAAAGCAACATTAGGGCTATTTTGGGATGGGTCTCGTCATTTTGAACCACGGTCAGATGACGAGGACGACACCCGACATGGACCCCCCCCTCACTACATCATAACACACCAGGGGAAGATGTTTGATATAACGGATTTAACGTGCAAGAGACCCCCTTTCACGACGGCTCTTCAGTGGAATCGAGTCTCGAACCTAAAACCCTCTAGTTCCGAAGCAGATACCTAACCACCAGGAAACCACGGCCCCTGCAAAATCTCATTACATTTGTGGGGAATTTTATTCTACCTATTATCACATAAATTTCAAATGATTGTAGAATTTGTTAAAGTGAAACTTTTTAAGAGAAACTAAATCAAAAATAATTAAACTAAAATATATATTTTAATGTTTTTAAGATTACTTTGGTGAATTACTTTGGTTCAAAAGAATTAAAAAAAACTTTTTTATGTTTCAATGAATCTTGTACTGTTTATTTTTGAAACTTTATTCTCTCAAATATACAAACTGAATTCTTTTTTAAAATTATATTAAAAAAATTACTTGAGAAAAAAACTTTGTGTTGTACATGCGGACGTGAAAGTGCTGATGTACAATTACTTCTATTTACATAAATATTTTAATCGTGGTTGCATTAAACTCTGTTATAAAACTGACTGCCGTGATCCTTGATGACGCAACAACTGTAACAGAAAAGCTTTTGAATAATAAGAGTGTCGAGTAATCCACAAACGAATATATTAGGTAGCGGCTTATTGATGCAGAAATCGAATTTCCGAATCTGCCGTGTCCGTGCAGATTCGTTAAATCAAACTAGACGATTCATAGCATATGCTCGAGACGTGCGATTAAGGATTTGGCTTAAAGTGTTTGATCGATTCAGCAGAATTGTCGCTGAACATTCATTAGCCTCCAGTGGGCACACAGGCATATATATTTGATCAAAGATCAGAAGCAAATGAAATACATCAGTATATCGCCTCAGATGTAATGAAATAGGCACGAGTCACTGGAATCAAAGTTAAAATGAAACTGTTGAAATGCAGGCTCACAGCATTTTGTTAAATCAAATGGAAGAAAAGATACAAGATTTTACCGATATCATTTTTGTTTTGATGTATAATATACATGATTAAATATTGTTACATATAGTCGTATAGTGAGGAAGAATTGCGGATGCATTTAACAGGTGCTTAGGAGCGATAATGGTGACAATCGGGATTCCTGGGAACGAGGTTCCAGACTTTTTGGCTAAAAGCGATACAGGAGTCCTCCAAATACCCGTGATAAACTTCCCATTTCATTTAGTCAAGCTCCTGATAAAAAAGATATGCTTCCAGGATAAAGCAGAGAGTGTTGAATGACCCTGTTAATAAGTCATGGTTCTCACTGCTTGATAATATACAGTTGATCTCAGATTTTCCTAGAAAGATAGCCGTGTAACTTTCCCGTCTTACAACATACCATAAATATTTGCCGAACATTTATATTGGCTTACATATTTTATTTACAAATTAAGAATTCATAATAAAAAACCATGAAGGTAGATCTTCTGCGATCAATTTTGCTATTGGAGCAGAAAATTCCCCGTAATCTGCATGTCTCAGGTTCCTACATGGTTGTTATTCTGTGTTCCATTTGTGAGTAGTATGAGTGTACCTTCCTGTAAAAAGGAGTTGTACAAGCGAATGTGTGAAATGTGAAGTAGCTAAGTTGTGTTCTTAAGGCCCAAGTTGGCGCTACTGAAAAAACACAAGGGGCTTTTATTTAGGCTTAAATCTCAGTCAACTTTCTATCAGCGGGCTCTTAAAGTGCCATAAATAATAACAACAACAAGGATTTATAGTAAAACGCATATGATCTTCCCAATTTTAGAAAGTTTTGACTCCATTCTAAAATAAAAAATATCTTCAATGAACTGGTTCCACCATTTCGACAAAATCAGCAACATCAGCTGACGCCATGGAAGATTTCTGGAGACAATAACTTTTCTCTCGACTCTTTTGATGATGTCCCCCCTCATCTTTCTCCCCCCCCTTCCGGCAAGTGGGCGCATCATCCCTCCAACTCCTGCTGGCGGACTAAAAGGAATAAATGAAGAGGATGAAGCCGGTCACTCAATCAAGAAATTCGTTTAAAAGGAAGAAAGTGACAAAGCAATCGGTGCAGGGCGAGAAGAAAAGAAACTCGAATCGAAGGGGGATTAAGGTGCCGGAAGACGATGGATCAGGTCGTTTACAAAGAAATAAACCTGTCCGCCAGAATTCCGACAAACGAATCTAATTAGGAAAGGTGGAAAAGCACCAAAAGAGGGTTTTGCGTAAGATAAGATGTTTTGAAATACCGGAAGAAAGAAATGGCATTATTTTTGGGAAGTATTGGAAAATTTGATTTGGAAAGATTAAAATTTTTCAGCTGTGTATTTTTGGAAATAATATTTTCCTTAAAATAAACGAATGTAAAGTACAAATTGAGGAAATGGACAAGTTTTTTATTCTTCTGTTTATTTTTCATCCTTAAAAAAAAGTTTCGTTTCTTTGATTCAAATGTAAGAATTTCAATTAAGAGAATTATGATTTCGGATAATTATTCTGATTTCTCTGCATTCAAATAAATAAATAAAACAGTGCACCAATTAAACTACTTAATTACCCAATCCAAATTCTAATTGAGAAAATACAGGTTTCTTTACTCGTCCGTTTCTATTTCATCCTAAAGAAATGCTTCTTTCTCTGATTCAAATGCAAGAATTTCGATTGAGAGAATTCTCATTTCGGATAATGAGTCTGATTTCTCTGCATTTCAATAAATAAAACAGTGCGCACAAATTAAACTATTTAATCGCTCAATAAAAATTCTAGTCTGATAAAATTCCTAGTTGTTAGCCGTTTGAAATGTTTCTTTTATTGTGTAATTTTCAACTTTGTTAATTCCACATTCTTCAATATCTGTGATGAAAATCAGTTAAATTTCACTGAGATGCAATAGTTTCGTAACGATGTTTGCCTATGATGGGACTCTTGTTACACAGTATCCATGCAAGATAGAAAGTTTTACTGGCATTATAAAGACTGCTGAATGGATGCCGAATTGTTTAGTATTAGCATCAAAAGTGACCATTTGATACCTTGGCAAGAAAAGGAAGTTGTTGGATATTCCAGATTCTTCGAAATATCACCATTAAGATTTGAGGTCCGGTGTTTGTGTTAGAACATTTAGTTCCGAATGTGACCAGGAGCTATATAAACAGAAGGAAACAAGGAGGAAAAGGATTTGAGAATGAAGTTAAGTCTCTCATTTGAGTGTTGATCTGTAAATTTTCAGTGGATACTGTGTTTTTGCCATTATCTTGTAATGAGTGGTTATTCATCTGCTGTTGTTTGTTGCAAATTATTGATATTTGCTACGTTTGTGCGTAGTATTTGTGAATTTGTGGTAATATGATTAATTTGTTGTTAACAAAATATTAACAATGTTGATTATTTTTTCTCTTGTTTTCTTTCAAAGGAAACATCGTTGCTGTTATCCAGATTGAATATTTTACTATTACAATACAGGACAGATTTTCTCTAATTTTGTTCCGTGTTAGATGAAATGTATTATTGGCTTTGTTTTTTTATAATTAAATTTTAAAAAATTAAAAATCTTTTGAATAAACACTCTAATTTCGATAAGTTTTTTTTTTCACATTCTTTCCGTTTTAATAGTAATTTATTTGAATTTCAGTACTATTTTAACGTTAATCTATGCAAACATTTTATATTAAACTGACTGATCCATTTTCCTAAGAAAATTTAGTGTTATGAAAGTAATAACGCAATAAAGCATCTTGATAAGAAAGACAATTACTAAGAAGCTTTCCGATAAATAAACAACAATAGCAAATAATTACTCTGTTTTAAAATGACATATATGAAGCTGAATATAATCTGAAAATCGGACAATTTATCATAAAGCATTCTTTCAAAGCGTTCCAGAAAGCAGATGAATGATCGAATTTCATACACAATTTCTTTGGAAGTAGAAAAGTTTGATCTTTTAATCAATTTGTTTAGAATGTTTAATTAGTGTCTTAGTTAAAAATGAATTTAAATGATCATGCTACTTTTTTTATAAACTTGTTACCTATTAATCGAAGTATCTATAATTTCGTTTTGTTAGAAATTAAATTTACAAACAATTAGATAATGATACAAATGTAATTTCTCTAATTTTAATAATTTTCATGGACATTTTTTTTGAATCTGTGAAGCAACATTTTTATTTAGCCTTAGTAATTGGATTTATACATTTTTTATGAGAGGGTGAGAATGAGACACGTAATTACTGTAATAAAATTAAGATTAAATATTTATTAAAAATATAAAAAAAAAACAGAAGAATGCGATCAAAGTTACTATGATCCAATTTTTTAAAATTAAAATCGGCATTAATATTCGATAAAAAGTGTAAAATTACTTTTTAATATAGGTTGATAAGCTTTAGTTAAATAAAGCGTCCAATCTATCCAACATTTCTTCAGTAACAACAAAGCTTTTGACGCAGTTCCGATACTACAATAGCTTCACTCAACCAGCATAATAATTCGTGAAAGATGAGCAACACCAGATAACACTTGATAAGACCTCAGGAAACAATAGCTTTCTCCCCGACTTTTTTCGTGATGTCCCGAATCTTTCTCCCTCTACCCAGGGTTGGGTTGCATCACAGTCCAGCCCCTACGCGCGGACTAAAAGGAATAAATGAAGTGGACGAGGCTGGTCACTCAATCAAGAAATTCGGTTAAGGGGAGAAAGTGACAAAGCAATCAGTACCGAAACAAAAAAAGAAAAGAAGGCCGAATCGAAGGAGAATCAAGGTGCAGAGGCGGCGAAGGATCATGTCGCTTACAAAGAAATAAACCTGTCCGGCAGGATTCCGATGAGGTATTGTTAGGTGGGTGGATGGAAAAGAGAGTTTGGAAAAAGAGAAGACACTTGTACTTTCAGCAACCTAAAAAAAAACACGTTTTGAATGAAATAAGATTATTTTTTTTAATGAAGTATTGTTAGGCGGTGGATGGAAAAGAGGGTTTGGAAAAATGTGACAGCTGTATTATCAGCAACCAAAAGAAAAAAAAAAACGTTTTCAATGAATTGCTTTCGATGAAGTATTGTTAGGTGGATGGGGGGAAAAGAGGGTCTAGAAAAAGATAAAGCAGTTGTATTAGCAGTGACCAAAGGAATAAAATGTTTTCAATGAATTAAGATTTCTTTTCGATGAAGTATTGTTAGGGGATGGATGGAAAACAGGGTTTGGAAAAAAAAGAAGATAGCTGTATTATCAGCAACCAAAAGAAAAAACGCTTTCAATGAATTAAGATTGCTTTTTGATGAAGTATAGTTAAGTGGGTGGATCGAAACCAGGGTTTCGATAAAGAGAAGACAGTTGTTTTATCAGCAACCAAAAGAAAAAAAAACGTTTTCAATGAATTAAGATTATTTTAAGTGGCATAATTCATCTTTTAGCAAAGAAGCATTTTTAGAACTTTTAAATAATTATGATAAGTTAAAAAATAAAAATCTGAATGTCTGAAAGTATATTGACGGTCTAATTTTAAAATGGAAATAAAATGATTAAAACTTATAATTTAAACATATCGGTTTGTCTGGACGATTTATTTGTAATGTGGATTCACTTTGAACAACATGAAAAACTTATTAAATTAGTAATTTTGTTTTATTAGTTTCATTTTAAAGTTTATTGTATCATTTCTTTATTCTTTTAAATACAGAAATCATATGTTTTAGCATTTTATAAAGAAGTTAGAATTTGTACTTTAATAAAGTTTAAAAAATATATTCTGAAAATATCTATAGATCGTTTTCGAATATTGGAAGCTTAGTAACTATACCAAAGATAAGATAAAGAATTTTGAGGTAAACGACATTGAAGATATTTGCATAATTTGTGGAATGCTTAAACAATTATATATGAAACTGTTTATAATTTAAAAATGTTGGAATAGACAAAAGTTTATGAACAAAATATTTGATTAATTGTTTAATAAATGTATTAAAATTATATGCTGATTAAATATGGATACTGCGATATACAATTCGATTATTTTTTCATTAAATTTTTTTTATATATTTTCAAAATTTTATTTTAAATTTTTTTTAAACTTTGTATTTTGGAAGAAGATAAATGCAAAAATTTATTAACTATAACCATTAACAAAATCTGAATTATTTTCCAATAAAAATTAATTTATCTTCTGAAGGATAAAATTAAATATATATTTCCTTTTTGCTTCTAAGTCTTTGAGAGTATTAGATATTGCAGTATGAATCCTAAATAAAAATTACAGCAGTATTTTTCAAAATTTGTTATGTAGGTATAAAAAAAGGAAAGCATTATAACCTCGTCGAAAATTTAAAATGAAGAATTCGGCGAATCTTTTTGATTATGATCAATCCGTGAAACACATTTTAAGAATAATATCTGTCTGTCTATAAAAAAGATAATAGAAAACGTCTTGAACAAGGCGAATGAAGTTGTTTGGAACACAATTCTGTGTACTATTTCATAATTATATGGATTTTAAGTGATTTTATTTTTCTGGATGTTCAAATACTAATACATTTGATATCTACGAAACGTTAAGATCTAGATAGATAAAATTTGATACTCTGTAGACTTTCATACAACCAAATCTATCCAAGAGCTGAATATCTGTATATGTGCAAATGCGATCATTCAAAAAATACATTGTCAGATTTTTATTTGTAATAATAAGACTGCAGTCCTTATCAGTTTTCAACTGATCGAAGAAAACGGCGTCCTAAAGACATGCTTTGGTTTTTTCAATATTGTTACGAATCTGTGATGCTACTTCCCAGCATAGTTTGTTCTATCACCGTAAAAAATGACTTATAGTACTTTGTATTGGATGTCTGTCAGATGACACATTAGAGATCTCAGAGCTTGGCAACAAAATTGACAACCATTTGGCGATGAAGTTAGCCACAAAATAATCGAAACCTCTAGATTTTTATCGATTCGTCCATTAAGATTCGAGATATGTCTGATTAGTCTAAAAGTTTCTAGTTCCGCTTCCAGATAACCATAAAAGAACGGCAGATTCAAGTTGCCAGCATTAGCAGTCGGAATCTACGATAAATAACGAGTCTTCCAGAAAGTAGTGAAGCAGCGGCGGAGTCAAGCTAGTACTGAACTGAGCTATGTGCCTTATTGTTTATTGAAGAAGCAACGTCGAATAATGTAGTCAGTCCAGTGATAATTGTATAGTTAAGTGCGGTGCAGTGAAAAGTTTTTCAGCAGTCTGGAGATATCGTAGATCAAACCTCCGAGGATTTCCTCTCCTGCTGAATCTTGTCTAACCTCTTTGTGTGCTGTGATCGTTGTTACTACTTGTGGGCTCTGTCGTTGTTGCGTACAGCTATTTGCAAGATAATTGTTGTCACTGTGCTGTAAATAGCTGTTGTATTTAAATAAAAGTAGTCATTTTTCTTCTACTAAACTACTCCTCATTGTGTGTTCACATCATATACCCACTACATAAACGAACCCGACGGATAGAAAATCAGTTACTATATTCTACAAAGCTCATGCGCCAGACTGGCAAAATGTATCTGCTTTTGCACGGGAGGGAAGGGAGAAAACACTTCTATTAGGAAATCTTTGATATTCAAGGAATTCTCTCTATTTCTACTGTTCTGTTTGCAAATGTGCTAATGTACTTGGTGTAATATATTGCCTCCTATTAATGTCTACTTTTCCAAGGAATATTTTTCGCTGTAAGTCATTCATTTGAATAAGTTTTGGATAGATCGTTTGAATAAGTTTTATACTGCAATTATATTTGCTGTCATTAACCAGCAAGGAATGGTTAATGACAGCAGATGTCTTAACCATTCACTGAGGGTTAAGGTATACCTGGTGTTTAACGCATAAAATCAGTTCACTGATATCATCAATTGCTGTGGCATCATGATCATCCCAGTATTTGATCCACTTAGAGAATTCGATATAGAGTATCTAAGAAATTTTAATCACATTATGAAAGCATGTTAAGGAACGGCAATAAATCATAACAACAAAATATCTTAGTTAACTTATAAAAGAATTGTTAAAGTTATTGAAACTTGATACCATATCCTTAGATGCGACTGTAATTTGTAAGAGATACTCGATTTAATTTATACCATCTATAATCGGACACCTTTCCTTAAGGTATCCGTCTATGTTCAAAACGCTGGTTATCGAACACATTGGTGATTTATTATTATTATTATTTCTTGCAGTTCAAATTTTAATTTTTCCATAACAGTTTATCATTTCTAAGAAAAGGAAGGCCTCACCTATCATCCATGGCCACATATTTATCAGCTAAAATTTGTCTTTCATTTCAGTTTTCCCAAACTTTAATTTTCATAAAAATTTTCCACCTTCAACATAATATGTCAAAAACTAATAGAGGTATTGACAAAAAATTTCAATGTGTGTTTTAAATAATATGAGCAATGAAATGAACCAACAGTTTTATTGTTGGCGAAATACTTTTTCACTCATAGGTGTTTTTGGAAAAATTTTATGATTTAATGGGGAATAAAAGCATATATATGTAAATTTCTCCCCATAACTTCTTTGCTTCTCAACATTTTTCTGATTCATTTCATTCATTATTACATTCTATAACTTGTGTGAAAAGAAAAATAGGATAGTTGCGTTATAATTTTCTTCAGAGTATTAGCCATTTTAGTTAAATTTCATTAAAATTTACAACAAATTTTCCTATTTCTCTAAATATACAATATTTTCAAACACTTTTTTTTAGTATTTATACTATTTATAATTGACTATACATCTAAAAACCATAAATAGTTTTTGAAAACTCCAAAAACAATTTTTCAAAAGTTTTCCTTCGATCGTAGTCGGATACCTTAATTTATCTTATTATTTGTTAGATGTTGAGAATACCAATTTTGATGTTGTTCGAAAAGATTACTCATTAAAAATGCAAGCGATATAAATGACAAGAGGTCATTTTTTATAAATATCAAAATAGATATTAATGTATCGAGGATAGTAAAGAAGACAAATGGGATAAAATATATTTTCATTGTGTAGAATGCCCAAATAAATTCAAATAATGAATAAACTAATCAATATTTTAAATTTAATATTCAATACAAGAAGCATAACAAACAGGAAACTATTCAATAAATTAACAACTTTCTGTTATAAACTATTTCAAATAAATCAGGGAGAAAGCAGCTCAAGGAATTTAATTTATTGTGAAAAGTACGTATTTACAATTACATACCTTTCACAAATAAAATAATTTTATGCATTACAATAGGTATTGTTAAACTATTGTATTTATTAAAGAAATTTTCTCTGGAATTCATTAAATTACAACATGTATTTTCGTTGTTAACATAATTACATTTGTAGAATATAAATGGTATTTACTAATAATGATAAATTAACATTTATGTACTAGACAATAATTTGCTTGCAAAGCTCTCTAAAAATTAATAATTAAATTAGCCAAATAATTTATTTTCAAATAATATTACGAACGAGCCATTCATTGTTTGCATGTTAGTTGTCAATGATGATTAGAATATATTATTTACGCAAACTCAAATAGCTTCATTTTAACGCTAAGGTACGAAATTATTCCTAAATTAAGAATGAATAATCGTCTGAACCAAAATTTCTTTATAATTTTATTCTATAATGGCAAAAGTATTAAGTACAATAATTCTTTTGAATGACATATATTCCTACTGCATTAAATCTTATTGATTCAAATTCGTAAGAATCTTTTAATCCTAAAATTAATTTTATTTTTTAAGAATACTTAATAACATAGATGAAAGTTTGATACTGAATATAAAATAAATTATTTACTTCATTCTTCAGTTATGATCTTAAATTCAGAAATGATTGCTACAATAATTAAACTGGAAATTTTCATTTACATTGAACATATCTTATGTCTTATTAATAACATCAAAATGGATTTTTTTTTACTTTTTTAGCTAATTCTAATTTAATTGATGTATTTTAATTTCAACTTTGAAAGAATAATGACTTATGGATGTTAAATTTTATTTTTTATGTCTAAAAATGTAGATTAAAATTATTGAATATAAAATAATTTATTTCAAAATTAAGATCCGATCTTTATGTCAGAAATGAATACTACTCTAATAAAATAGGAAATTCTTCATTTGTATTGAATACAATTTTTATATTTTATTAATAGTTTCAAATGGAAATATTTTATGCCATGTTTCTTAACTAATTTCAATTTAATTTATGCGTTAGTTTTAGTTTTGAATTATATTGATTTTTATGGATAATAATTTTGCTTTTTTGGTTAAAAATTGATTATGTTTATAAAAATTATTATAGAAATAATTGGCTTAATAGTTTGAAATTCATAGCGATACACTTTTATGACTTCGAAATTCAATATAAAATTTTCAACGAAGACATTTTTAGTTGAGACATATCTCATTTTAAAATAAAATTATTATTATTTTAAACTTTTCATTAACATCAAATTTTTATATCTTCAATGCTGTAAAGCTTAATTTGTTAAATAATAAAATACTTTATTCTAAATGAAATGTTATAAATTAATTATCAAAACAAATTTATCGGTACAAATTAAAATTGATGTTCTATAAACTTATTAACTAATCAGAGAGAAAAAAAAATATCAAATTGATATTTTTCAATTTTTGTTTTTATCATAGATCACTTCGGGCAATCTTAGTAGCTATATTATGTGAAGAATTCTTATTCTTTGAAAATGAAGAATAATTTGCAAACAATTTTACTTCTTACTAAAGTAAACTAGTCTTTTAATTTAAATTATTAATTATTTTTTCCTGAATAGAATTTTAAAAGTGGTTCGAATAATACGTATTCATACATTGAATTTAAAAAAGTCCCTCAAAATTTATCATCGGTTAAATAAATTTATTCATTAATTCATTTTTTCTTTCAAAACAAAATAATGTTCCTTGTTCTGCTTTTATTGAACGGTATTTTTTTTTTATTTCATGTCATAAAAAATGAAGATTTGCAATTTTCAGTTTTTAATTAACACACAAAATTATTTTAAACTTAATGTAAGCTTCTTTAAATATTTTCAATAAATCTATATTTTGGGCCAAAATAACATACATCACTTTGTCGATTGAAATTTTAAAGAATTTTTTAAAGTTTATTCTTAATTCTCCTGTTCTGAAACCATCACAAAAAAGAAACATTTTTTAAGTAATTAAATTTTAAAAAATTACAAAAAGCATACATATTTATGAAATAATAAAAATAATGTAGATAGACAATTGTAAAATTCAAGTTCAAATTATTGAATTACAGTTATATTTAATTGTTCTTTTTTTAATAATTGCTTTCATAAAACCACCGAAATTTACTATTCATTCTGAAACATTCATTACTTTGAAATTCAGGACTTATTCTGAAACATTCATTACTTTGAAATTCACTACTTATTCTGA
>JAPMOQ010045993.1:4062772-4102877 GCA_026543055.1 Argiope trifasciata
TCACTACTTATTCTGAAACATTCATTACTTTGAAATTCACTACTTATTCTAAAACATTCATTACTTTAAAGTTCAGTATTGATTTTGGAAACACTCATTACTTTGAAATTAAGTACTTATTTTGAAACATCTTTCGACTGAATGTTTGATAAATAAAAAAGAAACACATGAAAAGCAAATGACGTCAAAATAAGCAAGATAACATTAAAAATTCAAACCTAAGTGCAGCATTTAAAACTACAAGGAATAGCAAATAAAATAAAAAAAAAACTTTTAAGCATCTTTTTGCACTATAGCTATAAGTCGATTTCGGTGCTTAAAAGTTACAACTTTTCTCACTTTAAGCAAAACACTGTACCCAAACAAGGTGCAAAGAATCGTTCGATTTACTGCATACAGTACTATAAAACTGCATATCGTTTCCATTTTACGATAAATTTTTTAAATGGAACAAAAACTGAATCTACTCTATCCACAAACTTAAGAACTCAACCCAGGCCCTTTCTTTCGGTTGTTTACGATACCATCAACTTTAATAGTAGAGACATAAACAAGACATCACGTAGGTACTGATTAAGTTTTATGGCGGATGCTGTGCAACACCAAGAAGTGATAACGAGAACAAATTGGTTCGTGCTTTGAATAAACACGGAGCTTGCATATCATGTGTTATCATAAAGCCAGAGACTTGCTTCATTAATAAGGTTATATTGTGGTAGAATTACCAATCTATGTCATAAAGTTGATTCAGTTTGCTAGGACGTAATACCTTATTTATTAGGCTATCGTTGCACGCCATGGTAAATACTTCTTTAATAAAGATAATAAATGGAAAAAATAGAATCTATTATGATTTTTCGTGTCAAAAATAATTTGTTCTTAATCGGCGTTTATAATTCTCTATATTTAGTGTCATAAGTCTTTTTTTTCTGTTTGAAAGTTTTTGTATAACAATTGTTTCTTTTATCTTGAATTTCACGTAAAATGATGGACATTTTTTTAAAAATCTCATTCCATCTCATCATTTAATAAACTTCAAACTTAACTACTTTCAATTTGTTATTGATATTTAAAATTGAGAAGATTAAAATTTGGATTCAAAAGATATAAAATTTAATCATATGTATGCATTAAGGGTTCTAAAAATAAAAAATTAAAATTTTGCAATCTTTAGAATTTCAAAATTTAATTTTACACTTTATTATTCTTTTGGTTTTTAACTGTTTATGATGAAATATAAAATGACTTCACACGAAATATGAAATAATAGTCGAAAATGACAATGATTGTCAATCGTTCACTCTCTCACAAAGTGATAAAAAATATGTTCAACATCATTTAAACAATTATTAAACCCACATTATCATTTCAAATGTTGTCACTAAAAGACTTTGACAGCTGAAGCTTTCCAATTTCTACTGCATTTGGAGTTCAGTTGCACAAATTTGTAGCATGTTTCTGCTACACGTTCCCCATATCTTTTAATTACATGATGATTATGTCGTGTCCGTATTAACACGGAAAGGGGAGGGAGTGACTTCTGAGGGTTAAGACCTCCGAGCATCCGAAGGCAGAAGTCTGACTTCTTGCTAAAAAGAAGACGACACACACATTCGCCTACACAACTTCTCTTTACAAGGGGGAGGTCACTTACACATCTCACAGATAGAACACAAGGGAAGAAGAGCCCTGTCCGAACCAGGATTCGAGCCCGGGACGTTCAGAACATGGGAAAGACGCTTTACCTTAAATCAGGACGCCGGCTTTTATTTACATACATGTATACAACTTTTGAAAGATTTTAAGCTTCAAATGTTATTTCAATAATTTTGATGGCTAATTTGTATGGAATTATTCGTCCGAAGTATATATACAATTTTTACTTTTCGATAAACTAAGTAGAAAAAATTATTGTTATCATCATCATGATAAAAAAAAATAACTAAACACAATATTTTGACAAATCCCCACGTTTCAAATATCCCAGAGAATAAAAACACATTTTTAGAATTATACCTGCCTGTGAATAAATTAAATCAAAAGCGCTTTGAAATAGACAGATGAAATTTTGTATACTGGGACCTAAAACAACATTTAGAGTATCAAATTTTGAAACACATCCATTCAGAAGAAACATATCTAGCTGTTAAATACAAGTGAACTCGATGTATACAATGCACAAAAAGCTATTATATATAAGTTCTTAGTTCTGGCCTCTAAAGTGTGGTTTCTAATCTCTTTTTGAAACAAATAATGTCTAAGAGCCTTCTGTACTTTTGTATGCCTGCAAACGCAAGTAAATGCCCAATGAAATAAATGAAATTTGATATGCTAACCTGTTATTACAAGCGTAATTCCGTATCAAACTTTGTTTAATTAGTTCAGAAAACCGATGTCCAACTTACCAATTATAGTAACATCCATTTATCTCGATAGAAAAAGTAAATATGCCGAATTAAAGCAAAAGATCAGTATTTTGTAATTATTATTTGCTAATATCATGTAAGGAATTCGATACCTTGCATAATATAGATAAAGTAAATATGCCAAATTCGCGCGAAACCCAGTATTTCGTAATTATTGTTCGCCAATATCAAGTAATGATTTCGGTACTATGCCAAATATCCATAACTTTATGTGGAAATGGGGGATGAAGCCTGTATTGAAAAATATGTGAGAACGTTATGGGGAAGTCATTTTGGTTGGTATAGCAGGAATATACACCATTTCTCATATTAGATTTCATACTTCATTGACAGTCACTGCTCTCATATACATAAACCATTAGACAGTATAAATATAGGCGTTTTTATTTTCAAACATATTATAACGATCAAAGAGTCAGGTCATGAAATCTGACACTAAATTTCAGCTAATTTTCAAGCCATCGCGTTCATATATTTGTATATGAGAAGACAAATTTATCCACATACAGTCTTTGCATTAC
This sequence comes from Argiope trifasciata, assembly GCA_026543055.1. Classification (NCBI taxonomy): domain Eukaryota; kingdom Metazoa; phylum Arthropoda; class Arachnida; order Araneae; family Araneidae; genus Argiope; species Argiope trifasciata. The sequence continues at coordinate 4,065,720 of JAPMOQ010045993.1, forward strand.
AAGATATATAATTCTGTTGACAGTTGTTCTACATAGAAAATGCATTTTGCGTTTAGAAAGGATTTAAATTATTTTAGCACATATAAAGATTAAAGGAATCTTTTAATCCTATTAGTTTTTTTTATTCTCATCTCTTACATTTTCTTAAAAATATTAATTAATGAGAAAAGGTTTGTTCTTATTTAATATTTATAACTATCGGAAATATTCAAGTAATCTTAAATTTTGGCAGCCAATTTCGAAATCGAAAATGTACGGAAATGCTAAAAATAATTGTTTATTGAACTGAGATTATGTGATTAACGAAGCATATCTGCATTAATTAGTGCATAACATCATTTTAATGAGACTAATCCGAAATAAATTTATAATTAATTGATGTCAAACATTAATGCCATCAGACTTTTGAAAATCTATCAAGGCTCAAATCTTTCAATGAAGAGAAAAATATATTAATCTTAGTGTCAGCGTTTTTCACTCGTTTCAACTATACACTGGTAATTTTTTTTATTCTGTAGTTTCCAAAAGTTTTCTTTTTGAATAATAAATGAAAGGAAAATAATTCAATTGAATATACCAATACAACAAAAAGGAAAGCTTAAGTTTTCCGAGAATGTGTCAAATGTTATTTTCATTTATAGTTGCTTTTTCAAAGAAAGAAAAGGGAAAATGTGACCAAAATTATTTGGCGTTAAAAAAATTCCCTAAACCGGCCAAGGAAAAAGTGAAAACTGACTATTCCTAATGCGAAAGGGAATAAATTACTCAAAAAGGCTTTTTAAATACGTTTATGTTACCCTGCTGCTCTTTTTTGATATTTCCATTGAGTTCGTTTTCTTTCTCTAAATTAAAGCAAAGAAAATAGTATTGGTAAAGGTTAGAAAATGTAAGAAACTTAAAGATAGGAAAAGTTTTCAGAAACTATACTGATTCGGAGAAAAACAATTAAGAGTCTTAATATTTTTCTTCCATTTCAGAGATATTAATGCGTTAACTCAGAGAAAAGTTTGGTAAAAAAAAAAATGTTTGTTTCCAAATCAGTTTTTGTAAAACGTTTCAGTTCAGTTAGTTATATTAAAGTTTCCTTAGGCAGACTCTCTAAGACTGATTTGGAATGGAATTCGTGATTTTAACAATATCTCAGAAAGAACCGTATTTTTTAATTTTTATTTGATATTTGGCCTTCGAAGTTAGACGTAGCGTAGACAACATACAGAATGGATTTTAGTAGAATCAGGTTTGGAATCATGAACACTTTTGATATTTCATTATTAAGCAACTGTGTCCAAATTCAAATAATCTAATTTGTGTGGAAGAGCATAAAACTTTGCATCATGGTACAAGACTATATGTGGTATTAATTCTTCTATAGATTGTTTAAAATATTCATATATTTAACATTCATATCAAATAAATCAAGCTAAAATATTCATATATTTAATATTCATATCAAATAAAAAAAGCCTCTCCCCACACACTAAGAAACATATATATTTGAAAAGATAAAAGAATGAAAAGAAATATATATAATTGGAAAGACAAAAGAGCGCGAATAAATATATATAATTGAAAAGACAAAAGAGCGCGAATAAATATATATATTTGAAAAGAACAAAGAGCATAAAGAATAAATAAATCGAAAATTGAAAGAAATACCAATTTTCTTATTAATAAGTTGTGTAAAGCATAAGTTCTAGTTTAAGTGCTTATGAATTGATTTTCACAAATGTTTTCAAATTATTTATGATATATATTGTTGTATGCTGAGAAATAAACTGTATTTACAATCAATTCTTAAATGTTGATACTCACTTGAAAAAAATTAACATAAATTTCAAACTTTCTGCATTATGAAGTTTTACGATCAGCATTTAATTTTACTCTCTCTATCAGTTTCTTTTAATTTTGAAGCAATTTGATCTAGTCGCAGAATCAAGTACATAAAGTCCTTTATAATCCATTTTTATGCCTATTTGACTATCGTGAGAACTGAAAATCATCACTAGAGAACAAAACGCTGCTGTTTTAAGAGAATTACCTTTTTATAAAACAATTTTTTATAATGACGTACTGAAATATTTTGGAGTTAGAGATTCATGTAAGAAAGGAGCCAGAGAAAAGATCCATTAAGTTTATTAGGATATTTTCTTGTACCTACACTGCTTGACAATTGCCAAAGAACAAGTGATTTATGCATAATTGCGTCTCAGACAGTTTGCCAATAAAAGTAAATTCAAGTTGAGAGGGCGTGGTAGACCAGGACTCGTTATCTGCATAAAAGACATTGCATACAAACTTATGATTCATACGAAAATTCGTGCTGTTAGATGTTTGACCCGAAGTAGGGTACGAAGATAAAGTTTTTACTTTGAAATTCTGATTGATTCGAGCAATAATTAAGAACAAAATTATGCAAGACATCATTTGAGTGCCTACGATCGTCAACCATAAGTTGGACAATTGGAAGCAAGTAAAAGTGTCATGAAGCAGGAACACCACATATTTAGAGGATCGTTATGAAGCCATCGTGGCAAAAACTAACAAATTTAACTCCTGGCCGGAAGCATCCTCACATATCTTACTAAGATACTCATGTCTGCATCATACTGATCTGAAGATCAATTTTTGTGGGCCTGTTTGGAAATCATCAAGGAACATTTTTCAAAGTTTTTAATTCTTCGATGTGACGACACCATTTTGAATTATAAATACATATCCTTTCTACTAAATATGTATTTAGTTTCATTTCTTCAATCATCGTCTGTAGTTAAATATTTCGAAAAACTCAACTGCTCCTTAGCAGTTGTTAAGCAGTATAATATTCGTATATATTATTGACTTCTACTTTCATTAGTTTAATTATAAAGCTCCTGTAATGTATGTTATGTTACATGTTTGTGTTAATATATCTAATGCCATGCATTCATTTATTCATTTACTGTACAACTTTCTGTTCTTCTATTTCCTAAATAAAGTTTAGTTTTTTGATAATAAAAAAGTTTTATTGTATCGAAATTTCATCAATATTTTTTTTTATTAGAGAAACTTACAATAATTAAAATTATGTATGATTTTTTACAAGAAATCCATTTAGATTTAAATTATTTTGAGATACATATTTCGGACAATTTTTTGAATGAAAATTGTTTTACCAGTATATCATTTGTCTGTGTAATATCTAATCTTTTTGTATTATACAAAATATGAAATGGTATACATTTAAACAAGTTTAGAGTTCGAAAAATAGCATGACTCTTAAAGTGCTTCAACTTATACCAAGTGAACATAGGGTCAATAAAGCGTTTTTTTTAAATTTCACTAAAAGCCTGGAAATATGTATTCTTTTCACAAAAGGGATCGCTTAGATTCTTGTTAATAGATTTTTCAATGTCCAATTCTCTTAAAATTTTATATCTCATTCGATTACATTTTGCATAATTCTAACATATATTGCATATAATTGAAGACATATCTAACTGCAATATTAAAGGAAATAAAAGTTTATTAGAAATATTTCGATCTTTAAGTTGGTTAATATTTTAGAAGATTACTTGAAATTTCCTGAAGTCCTATTTAATAACTATTGCGATAGATAGAATTTCTTTTAGGAATCCTTTCAAAAATACTTACTTTAAAAATCATAAACGAAAGACTGAAGCGAACTAAAATTCGTGTTTTGATTTTTCTATTCCGGTTTACCAATGGAAACAGTCCTTAAAAATCTGTTTGTCATTAAAAGTATACCTCTTCCACATCCTTCTAAACTTTATATTCTTTGGGTCACTTCAATTGAAGAAATCGAAATACGGCTCGAAATTTTTAAGAAAGGAGACAGAACGAGGCATGCATTCTTAAAAGGTTATTTTCCAGTAATTTATTCTTTCTCCCTTTAGAAGGAATAAAGTTTCACTCTTTTCACGAAAGGCTTAATGGGTGGCTCTTCGAAGGATAACTTCGGTTAATTATAATTCCATTTTTTCTTCCTTTCGTCAATAAAGAATTAAGGAAAGAAAGAAAAAGAGAAAAAAATTTTGAGGCTTCCTACGAATATTTTTAGTCTTAGTTCTGCTTGAAGTGTTGATGCAGTAAATTAAATTATTTCCTTTAATTTTGACGTTCCATAAGATTATAGCTCTAACTCTCTCTTCGGAGAAAAGATAAAGAATTTTTTAAACGAGGGCTGATGAAATAATAATGCCGTCCTAAAAATTAAATTTCATTGGAAAATTTGAAATTGCAGTTTATGGTGCTTTTTTCAGAAATAGAAGAATTGGCAAGGAATTTTAAATAATTCTAACTTAATTTTAAAACAAGTTAATTCATTAAAGAAAGCATTAAATTCATCGTCATAGCTGTCACTATAAATAGTTTTATTTCTATTCCTGTCAGTTTTAAAATGACGTCGAAGGAAGGTTCATTTTTCGGAAACTATTATGCTTTTATTTTAAATTCTAACTGATGTCGAGACATTTTAGAAATGGCAAGCGTTGTCATTTGGTCCCTATAGAAAAATTAGAAATAATAAAACATTTTTGTAATGATTTTAGAAACAATGGAATTTGAGTAATGCATTTATCAAAATAATAATAAAATCAGTAAATATATGTCTTATATAATTGTTTTTCAATCAACCACTTATCAATACCATTTAAAATAAATAAAGCAAATATTTATATATAAAAATTTGATTCTATTTTTTAAGTTCAATTTTTAAGCGATTCACATTTGAATCCATCTTTAAAATCAATTTTTAAAAGAAATCGTTTATGTGGCAAGCGAATAAAATTTCCTTTAACATAACCAAACAAGAAATTTGATCACTAAAATAAAAATAATAAAAAAAGAATGTTAAAAAAATTGCTGAACTACTGTAACGGAAATAGAACTAGTGAAATGATTTTTTATCTCAGTTTATAACGAGTTCATATATTTATGAGGACTTCATGTCAGGGTTGAGTAACAAGTTATCATGGAACTTCTTTTGCGTTAGTCCAGTTACCTTAATAAAAGAAATCTATAAATAAAACTTACCCATTAACTATGAATATTTAAAAGCGTTTTTATTCATTTCTTTATTTATTGTGGTCGTCTAATTTACCGGATCCAGTCTTGTTATGTCTGCCAATGTCAATGTTTGACCTTGGGAAGCAGCTGAATGAATTGTAAAAAGGTTGTATTGTAATGTTATTTTGTTCTTTTAAAACTTTTACCAATAAAATATAAGGAAATAAAAACCTTGTGAAATGTTTAGTTCAACCGTTGTAATTGTTTCGCCCAATTCGGTTTAAACAAAGATTACATATTTTTTTCAGGGGATTAACTAGTTAAAATATTGTGAGCTCAAAATAGCACTACAAAAACAATATGTGCTACATGTTTTGCAGTTTCTGACAAATCAAATTTGTAAAAAGAGTTTCGTTAAATTATTCTTTCTAAGCGTCCACATAACTATTTAGATCAACAGCAATGTTCCCTCTATCTGTTGTTACTATTAAACGATTAAAATAGAGGAATTCATGGGGTTGTGGGATAATGTTTATTACATATTCGGAAAATAAGATATAATTTTAGTTAGAAATGCTGTTATATTTTAATGAAGCTAATATTAGGACCAAAATGATGTTTACCATCATATAAACTTCGCTAAATTTATTTGAACGTTGCATTTTTGTATATTGTTTAAAATTTATTATATATTTCAATTTTCTTTTAGTTAAAATAAATAGTAAATGTGGTAGCTTTATAAATTCATTTCAGCTGTATCTGCTGCAGTTGTGTCTGTGGAATTAGAAATATTTATATCAATGGTATTTGAATAATATAAAGTTGGTAGTTGAATAATATAGTTCGATGAACTAGAAGCGTTTTTTTTTAAATATTTTGCATCAATATGAAAATTGCAGTTAAGAAATGGTGATTTATAAATAATTTATTAATAAAATACTTCGATTTTAGGATTTATAGGCATTTTCCGCAATTAGGCCCATACATTTTAAAAACAATTTTATGTAGATAAGATTCTTACAAAAAATATTGCACTTTTGTTGCGTCTTTCGTGTTTGATTTTCATGTGTGACAGCTTGATTTGTTTTTACCCTTTTTTTCTGAAATTGTTATTTAATAGTTCAAAATATAAATTCAGTTAGAATGCCTCAAAAGGTGGGGAAATTTAAAAAAACAAGGTTCAATAAGTCTGGGGAATGGAGACTATGGGGGTATTATAGTAACATGACAAAGTATATCGAAATCCTTAAGTTGCACTTTCATACAATCGCCTTTAAAACATAGAAATTTATTGCAGTGAGCTTTGTTACCACAAATCAATTATTTTCATCGATATAAATGTCAAATTTCATCTGTGCCATTTTTTACAGAGTAATCCTGTATCATAAGAGTTCTATATTATATTCTTCAAAAGAAAAACAAACAAAAACTCATTGGAGATTAAACAGTAAGATCCACTGAATGAAACTGAAATTTGATTAGAATTCAATTAGGTGTTCGTTGGCTTAGTTGCTTAGAACTGGTTTAATCAAGAGAAGATGGAAATTAATCCATATTCATTCATAAAGAAATTGATTGATTTAATTGCTTACATTTATGTGCTGGTTTGGAAGTACGGTTCTATTAATGGATGTTATTAATGGCATTGTTCACTCTGTAGTTTCAATTAGAATTATAATTTTATCTTAAGAAGGTCTCGATGTAAACATTGCCACTGACTCTTGGCGTAAAAGAATTAATAAAAGACGCAATGCTAAGAATTTTTATGAAGAGCATTTTGTCAAAGATTTTTTCTTTAACTCTATCCAATGCACAAAAAAAGTTAGCGGGCATTTAATATATATATAATGCATTATTAATGTTACATAATTTAAATGCAATATTAAAACGCAACAATTTTTGCTGAACTAATATATATTCTCTCTAGAGGGGCCCTTCATAGTTATACGAGTCCAAATTCAATCAAATGTCTTTCGTTCACTTGAATTAGGTGGGGTTGTTCTTCTGCGGTTCTCTTTTTCAAGTTTCTCGCTTGATCTTTGTTTAGGTCGGGGTGTTGTTTGCATAAATCTGCCACTAAGATCTCAGACATAAATAGAGACTAAGAAGTGCCAACAATCTTTCAGGAATATGAAGGAGAAAAAAATGTTTAAAAATGTATTCTTTGAGAAAATCCCAATTCATGGAAATATTTAAGCTATAGTAAGTACAGTAATACTTTTAATTAAAGGAATAACATATTTCGAGTTTATTCCTTTAACCCTCTACTCTTAAAAATTATTTGATTTAATAAGGGCATATTTTACAAAGTTTTGAAGGATTGTTTCTAATTTTTAATCAGAAATGTTAACCATCGGTCAATAGATATATTTTATTATTTTCTAATAGGCTTTCCCATTTGCTGGTGGAAAAACTTAACAAAAATTTTGAATTTTTCTGTTTGTAAATTTGATTCAATGCAATATTCAATAATTTTTAACGAAACATTTAAAAGGAATACTTCCACTTAAATCATCAATAATTAAACGAAATAAAATTATCCAGAAAAATCTGAAGGTAATATTTTTTGTTACCTAGCAGATTTTTATCCTTCTTTCCTCATTATGGAAAAAATAAAAGAGAAATAGAAAGAAAGTGAAATAAATCGAAAGTATCGGTCCAAATGAAACCCACTTAGGTCCTCAAAAACGAAATGATTTGAACTTCCTAAAAAGGCAGAGGGGATGAATTGTGGGATTTTTTTAATGCAGATGTATCATTTGATGCCTTTCAAGTCAATTTAGCTACGTGAAATTCGTTTTTCCCCGTCTGAAGGAAGGGAGAATGCAAATCTTTGTCAAAAGAGTTGAGAAAAGGGAAGAGCTTACTTATATGTAAATTTTTCAAATATTATCAGCCTCGTTGGAACCCAGCTGGTTTACCAGAATAAATGGTTATTAAAATGTTCAAGGAAATACTTTATGCAGCTTGCTTATAATGATTTATTAAAGAAAATATTTTTAAACCTGAAATTTTGAAACATGTACTAAGTTTTGCATCAAACGGTCCATTGTCCAATTTCTCTCTTTAAATCTCTTTCAAATTCATCTAGAATTTTTGTTTGAAAAATGGATATGCTGCAACTTTGACAAATAAAATAACATTTTTTGAATAAAATTTAAATAATTTAGTTTCAAATATTAAAAAAAAACAGAAAGTTGAATCTTAAAGCAATGATACATTTTGTGTAACGCAGATGATTATAATAACAGATGATTATTGAATGAAAATTTCTGAATTCAACCAAACATTGAGCACATTACAATGAAAAAGCATTTTTCAGGCTATAGAAAGGATTTTTTTATACATTAAATTATATTAAAATGTTTTCTATATTATTTGCGCGTGAAGTTAAATTTCAACTGTACAATAAAAACAACACTAAATAGAAATTCTTATGATGGAAAAACATTTCGTAACATCCTAATTTTATCATCAAAATCCAAAACAAATTTTGTGTCAAATATTTTGTATTATCTGTAATGTAAGTTAAATTGACAATTTAACAGAATTTCACAATGATTGGCAGACATTAACTTTCAAGAAATTGATAAAATGACCGATTTGGGAGAAAATTGGATTTTTTTCTATTATATTAAAATACCATTATTGAAAATGAAGCGTTCACGTAAATATGTTAGGAATAAATATGAATCGCCACTTTATAACAGTAGTTTTAATATAATGACGATAAATTAAACCAACACCTTAAAAACATTACTCATATAGACTTTATTTTCAAAATATTTTGAAAGTCATTTTTTTTTTCTAAATCAAAAGCAATAGCTATTAATTAGTCTTTTAAATAATATTTTGTATCAAAATATGTGATTTTCAAATTGCCCATATAAAATATTTTATGTGAGGCCACTCATTTTATGCGTTAAAACCAGAGTGATCCTGTTGGCTGATAAGGTTTTTCCATTACAAGATTCGATTTTACATTTAAAAGGAATTTTCATAGACTAGTATTAAAAAAATTCAATACTAAAAAATAAAATATTTTTACAAATATGATTATATTAATATTCAATTTATCACAGTCATAAATAAACAAATGATTTAATACATAAAAGTAATATTTGATCTAATTACAATATAATAAGATTTCTATCACATTTCTTGCCCTTTCTGTTCCCAAATAAAAATGAAATTTATATAATTCAAAACAAATCTATAGAAGCACTGTCATCTAATGGCAAGGATTCAGTTATGTACCAGGAGAGTTTCAAATTTTATACCTGATTCCGTCGAGAAACCGCAGTGTAAGCTAGTCTGTAGCAAGTTGAATCCGTTACACCAAACCTCTTCCCGTTGATGTGGTGTGGTAAGTTTGGAGAGAGGTTTCCAACTCACCTTTCGTCCTCATTATCTGAAAGTTTCTCAAATTTACGAGGTCCGTCCCAAAATAGCCCTTGTGTTTGCTTTAAAAGGGGACGTTAATATAACTAAGCTAAACACAAAACAAATCTACCCAGCTTTTCAAAATGTTCCTGTCGTTTCACTAGGGTCCCTACTCAAAACGCATTGTATTTTCTTTATTTTCTTACTTTTAATGTATATTTCCTTTTCACTAAGCTGACATTAATTATTTCATTACTGGTGATTTATTTTCTTTATCATAGTTCCAAAAAGAGAAAAAAACTTTTTTGGGGAGCGCCAAAATTATCCGAAATAATTCAATTTACACCTACCTTGCAAACGGTCTGAAAGTAAGTGTTCCGAGATTACCTCAAAAGTTATATTTCCTTTTATTTCTCCAGTAACATTTTTCAAAAGGAGAATGTAAAACAAACAAAACAAAAAAAAATGTTAAAAACATCCGGTATAATCTGGGAAAAAGAAACCCATTAGGGACTTGAAGAAAAGAGTGAAAAGTTTGCTCTTCATAATGGGAGAGGGCAGAAATTACGGAAACAGGCTTTTGAACTGAGTGTGTTTCACTCTATTCCCTGTTTTGACAGTTAGTTCCCATACTTCGTTTTCTTCATCTGAAGTGGGGTCAGGAATGAAAGAAATTTGAAAAGAGAAAGACGTGAATGGGTGGTAGATTTTTCAGCACCCGTTTTCTAAATAAGGAAAGAAAACTAAAAATGGCATCTCATTAGAATTTATATTTCTTCACTGTTGCAAGAATGAGTTGATTTTCAGAGTTTGAGCGAAATGAAATTTATCACCATACTTAAACACGTTTAGGTATTACTTTTGTAATTATTCTTTTAAATTGTTTACATCATTATATAATGGAAACTTGTCGGAATAGAGACGCTGAAATTGTTTGATTTAAATTAGGTTTACAAATTCATTGTGGTGGTTTCCTAGAAACGAAAGGGTAAAACACTTCGATACGTTTCATTATCCTTCTGTTAAACAAAGCAAGTGTACAAGGACGCATTATAATACGCATATCAGATCAGGATTCATTATGATTGTTTGATTTAAAACCCAATGTTCTCATGCGCATTCAATCTCATAACGAGGCTTGTTTACATATCTAAATGAATACTTAAGATTCTAATGTTTCCTAACCCTAACGACCATTTGGTGACAAAAATTATCAAACATTTGTACTAATTTATTGCTCAATTAGTTTCATAATGAGGACAGTTAACAGATATCAGGGCGATGCTAAATAGATGCCAATTCAGCAATTGAAGTGCTGTCTGCAAAAAGGATGTAGTTCCAACTTCCGGGCATTCAGAGTTATATTCACTATCACGGTAAATGTTTTTGCCTCACTTGGTACCAAAAGTAAGTGAGATATAAGTAATCTTAGTTCTCGCCTTACTCAAGGCATGGAGCTGTCTATCTCACTCGAACTTAGAATTTTCAGACATTTATTACGGATTTCTGCAAACTTGAATACTTGGGACTTCCTCCATTTTGCAGCAAACCCTTCAATTCCCAACCATAGTGGCATATTACTTATAAATACAAAATTTCTGTTGATATTATTATTTGGCTTCAGTAGATCTTTCTAGAAAGTTATATTCCCTGTCAAAACATTTGTATAGAAGCTGGAAAACTGAAGTGAGTTAGTCAAAAAAGTTCTGAAAAGGACTAAATGAATGGTAGACTTTTCAACAGACATACTCTAAATGTGGGTAAAAAACTAAAATGGTGTCTCGTTAGAATTAATATATCTTCACTGTTGCAAGAACGAACCGATTTTCAAAGGTTGTGTGAGATAACAATTATAATCATTCTTAAAAGCGCTCAAGTATTATTTGTTATCTTTCTAACACATTGTTTACATTAGAATGTGATGGCAAGTTTGTCTAAATAAAGATACTGTAATTGTTTAAATAAAGGTTTACAATTTAGCTTTGGTAAGGGGTCCTGTAAGCGGAGTGGTAAAGCGTCCCGGCACGCTTCATTATCTTTCTGTTAGATAAAGCCAGAGTAGAAAGACATATTAGAATAAACATACCAAACCTGAGTTCATTCTGAATATATGGTTAAAAATCCATTGTTTCCCGCGCAGTCATTCGCACAGTGAGGGCAATTAATAGATATGAAAATGAGTGCTTATTACATGCCACATCAATGATTCCTAAACTTAGTAACTATTTAGCTATAAAAATGAAGTTTATTGTAACGATAAGATTTATGGATATATTTTTATTGGGCAACATTAGATTCTTCTAGAAACTTCTGTTCAATAAAAATCTATATAAAAGCGAGATAACTGGAGCGATCAAATAAATGTTCATATTAGAACATTTGGCTCAGATACACACACATATGTTGAAATAAGCCTATACTCTGATTTTGAAAAGAGAATTGAAGTTCTTAATTTAATTCCCATAACAAATATAAATATAAATACAAACTAAACATTACGTCAGTATTGAATTACATGGCACAAACTCCACAATACGTTATAAAAATTCAGGAAAAATGATAATTCAACTGTGTTTATGTGATTTAATTATGTTTGATTTAATTAATTATTTTGTTTGTGTCTTTTTTTAATCTTTGTATAATTGTTCATATGTATAAATGAATACTCAATATAGATGGCGCAGTTTTCCCCAACCCAGGAGTATGCTTGGAATGTGAGGGGTTAGCTGTTGAGATTTTTTGTAAATAACCATATCCGGTGTTGTTGTAACTGGTGCAGGCAAGCATCTCGCTCGCTCTCCGTTAGCGGCAAAAAAGTATTATTTGTTCGCTCGTTGTTAGCGGCAAAAAAGTATTATTTGTTCGCTCGTTGTTAGCGGCATTTTCTATATTTCCATATATATATATTATGTGTTTCCTTGTATTCTGTGATCGTCGTCCATGTTTTGTATATATATATTTGTGTGTATGAAAATAAACGAGAAAAAGTAAAGAAGAATTTTTCCTTGGATTAAATACACACACAAGCCAGAGCTATACATATACGAGTAAACAAACTGTCTATGAAGAAGTTATCAATACATTTAACAATATAAAATGAATCTACAATGATGTAATCAAATATTTCCATCATTTATCCATAGTAAAATATCAAAATTCTGATAAAAATTTTTAAAAAGATAAATTATGAATGATATACATCATTCACTATGATTCATTTTGTAACATTTAAAGGAACATAGTAGCAATTATCGAGTAAAGAAAACCGTGATCTTAAAAGAAAGTTACATTGGACAACCGGAAAGCTCACTTTGATTGAAGCTAGAAATACTAGAAGTACCTTTTAGTTTTGCTAAATTCCATTCATTGTCATGTAATTGTAAGGAGTTGGACATAAAAAAAAAATAGTTGACTTGAATAGAAACCTGAGTTATCTTATTACCTCTTTTTGTGCAATTTATCTCAGATTTTTTTTTTTTTACTTTTTCATTAAGTGATATAATTTATTACGGAGATATTATTTACTGACCTAAATTAAATACGACTATCGACATTTTTATAAAATCTTATTTATTTTAACTAAATGCTGTTATTGATACTGTTTCCTTAAAAATTGATACTTTGAAGTGCAAAGTCTCCTTGTCGAATTATTGAAAGTATTTATGAATGAAATTATACAACATGATGCTATATTAATTAAAAATATTCGTTAAATAATGAGGAACTTTTCAACTTATTTGATAATGATATTCCCGTAACAGGAAACCCCAGAATATTCAAGTCTCCAAAGAATATCATTTTTTCGTTAAGGGTTTAGTAGATACCATTGAATTGACTAGACTAATTTATGAATTATTGTATTGACTAGATACAAATTCAATAATTCATATATTTTATTTAGATCATAACGATAAGAGAATTAATTAAAGTCTGTCCCTCAGGATTATTTATAAATCCTCCTTATCAAAATATCTCTTAGAAGTTCAGAATAAATATGAACACAATTGAATTTTGATTTAAAATACTTTTTTATACATTTAAAACTTCCTTTAAATGACTGATTTACTTTATTTGAAAATTAAATGATTTCTGTATATTCTTATTTTTTATAGGTATTTGAAACTGCTTAAAAGCTTAATATACTAATTTTTTAAGTGAAATTTTATTATTATAATTACTTTTATTGTTATATATATATGCATTTGGGCTGTTTTTCTAATCACAAAAGTTAAGATTAATATATTTTAAATGAAAGATATCTTTAAATGGTCTTTACAGGGAGCCGCAATATTTCCAACCAAATTGATTAAATAAATGTGAACTAATTTCAGACCATTTTTCAAATAAGAAAATTCAAATGCATATTTTAATTTTCATTACATATTTTTGCCACAGTATGTTTAGAAAATTATGGAAAATTTTGTACGTAAATCGGAAAATAATTTTATATAGCTTTAAAAATATTAAAGTATTAACTTCAAAAAAATAATAAGAATTAGCACGACCTGTAGGGCTAATAATTAAGACTAAATTGATAACGTTTCTCATATATAATAACAGTAATCAATTCCCTAAAAATTTATAAAATAACTGCAGTAGATCACTTTTTTTCAGAAAAGATTCTCATAAATAATTCAATTTCACATTCACTCGGGTGATTACAGAAATTCAATATTTTTTTCACGGGACACAAAACAAAAAATGCACATTATTTCAATTAAAAAAACATTTTTAGTAAATGAAATTTTAGAACAGTCTCCTACAACTTCTCAATGTCCCTCAAATGCGAAGCGATTTCCACACACTTTGGGGTCGATACACTATTGTTTTGTCTCCCAATGACGTCACCGTAATCGAATTTTCTCAATGGTTTCACAGGAATTCGACCACAACTCATCGGTTATTGGTTTCCTTCCACCCTAACAAGGAGTTCTGGTTAGCGATGCGAAACCCACACCGCCGACGGAATCTGATTTGGACAGGATCATGAATGCGATTCGATGCCGGAATGTTATTCCGATACTGTTGTTGCTCATAAAAAAAAGTATCTGTTTCTGGATGTAACAAATGCGGGAAGAAAATAACTTTGAAGTAGGTTGCAGATAACTAGGTAGCGCATGTATGGTTCATTATGCTTTTTTTTCCATTTTTTAGTTTCTTTTTATGGAACATATTTAAATTTTGTCAAATGTTTCGTTTTATATGCGCTCGAAATGCTGCATCGAAATTACTTTGTCAAAAGCAGAATTTTTTTAAAAAAAGATAACTTATTTGCTTAAGGTTTCTTTTTTCCACAACTGGTACAGTAGATTATTTTTCTTTTATTTTGGGAATCAAGTATGTTAAATCCCCAACAAAATCTCGCTCTCTAGAAATATGTTTAATTTTCTCTTATTCCGTGTTGAGAGTAATTCTAATACTTTAATATCAAGTATATTTAATCTCGATTTAAGAAATGTATTCTATATTGGAAAAATAAGATTTGGTTTCTTCAAAGAGAATTGAATGGTCGTATGTCATAGACCTACCTATGTATTCTTTTCATAACCAATCTATTTATGCTTTTTAGACCTCAAATGAAATAAAGGCCCTTTAAAAGGAACTGTAAATTTATTTTAAATATACTGGGGCATCATACATTTTATTATCTTTTTCAAAGAACAAATGCTCCCATCATTTGTGAAGTACATATTAAAAAAAACTTTGAAGATATGCAGGTGCTATTAAATTTGGCATTAGCAGTTTTTGTACATGGAAAACTACCTTTTACCACATATACAGAGTCAAATGGAAACTAATGTCTAGATATATCTAAGGACATTTCCAAGGGGTTATTTGAGAATAGACAAACAAGAATTGCAAAAGCTTCTAGATTTGTGAAAAATAATTTGTTGGAACATGATCATCAATATGCCTTTTCATTAAATGTGTCTATATTCCTGGGAAATCACACTGCCTTCAAATATGAGCAAAGAGAACGATTTCTCAAGGTTTGAAGTTTATTGAAGACAAGCATGAGGATAGAATGGATGGAGGCATGTAGCCTTAATATTGTTAGATTAATTTATAGCGTTTTTCACAAATACTATAGCTCCAATTTTAAAAAATTGCGCTAACTTCCGCATTATTTTACTGAGAGCATTAATATATTTTTTCTTCAATCAAATTGGTAACCAACAGGAAACTTTTTTCAATGTTGCATTTTAAACTTAAAGTTTATATGCTTCCAGAGGAACCGAGTGATATTAACTAGAACTGCGGAAAAAATGGGAAGAAATTAAATTTATCTTTAGATTTTAAATATAATTTTCATCTGAATTGTAAATATAAATAACCGAAAACTGTATTATTGAGTGTTGTATATATGCTTGTAATATGTATTTCGAATTAAATAAACTGGAATTTCTTTTTTATTTGATCAATTCTAATTACTAATTTTGACGATTTTTCTAAAGATATTACAATTTTTTATCATTGTCAAATACTACACATAACATCACTAAAAATTAAAATAAACCTTATCAATTCTAGAAATAATTAACAAAATAACTACAGATAACTTTAAAAATATGAAAGAGTCGGCCTTACTTCATTCATCTATCTCAATAACTTGATAAAAAATGTAAATGTTTCTTACCTGAAAATAAAATAAAAATTATTAGAATGTTTTATTGACATTTTATCAAGCTAAATTTGCAAATTTCAGTTATACATTTATAAATCATACAATTTATCCTGATTTCTACCATCATTTTATGTAATATCTTTAACCTACACTATAGTAATAATACAAAAAACAATTTATCATTGCTTCTGAAACATATAATATGCTTCATTTCCATTTGTTCACAGTCCATTATCCAAGGACTCCTGATTTGGTGAAGGGGTGACTATCCAGGAAGATCACAGAAAAATGAATACATTTTTTGGAGAAATTGGTACTGATAGCCACTATTTAAAGAAATGTATTGGAATCTCTGAGTTGAGGAAATACTTGAAGTTTGAAAATAATAATTTAAGTACAGCTCTGATGGTACCAGGTAATCTCAAAACGCTGAAGGGCATGATGTCAAGGATTAACAGTTTTTTACCAACTGTTTGAGAGTGTGAAGGCGTGAGAGAAGGACAGTAATTAACTACCTCGAAGTGAATGCTAGTTTGAAGGATTGGTAAATGTAAGGATGGAGAATACTAAACACAACGGCGGACCACAACAAATCATGTCGATACTGCTACATTCAATAGTGGCGGGGTGGTCTGCTGTACGCGAAAAGAGTGACTACCAATTGCATCAAAGCAGAAGTACTCAGAGAAAAAATTAGTAAGCATAGAAGCTCAATTAAAAAATAAAACAATTGTTGACGCCTTATTTCAAGTAACATTCTGGTAAATAGTATAATGGCTGTGCCCCCCTCCCCATCTCATCCTGCTCAAAATTGATATAGCAGTAATTACGATGATGTTTATGTTCATTGCTTGAATAATTGGATGAAAATATTGATGAACTAGGCAAGAACATTGTCTTTAGTTTAGACAAGTCTGTAAAAAGTTATAATTTTGTCGCAAGCATCAATATTACTTATCCCTTTCTCGGTAAGAATAATGTTAGATGTTGAAGAATAGAAAATAGGGCTGTGCGAAATAGAATAGAAATGATTAGGAAATAAGACAAAATTTGACATAAAATATTTCATATAAGGACTTTTGATGCTCAGAATTATTCATGTTGATTCTGTGGCAATTTGAGAGTTAAATATAACTTCTTCAAAAGCCCGGCATTCAACTTCAAATAAATAATAAGTACAGTGTAATTTTAAACTGACTTTTTTCTAAGATCAGATAGATGATGTAAAACTTCTTATTTGGTTGGTTTCTATATTTTATAATCAACTTAGGACTCCTAAACTTATCTCCATTTTAGAACGCTGCAAGCAATTATACCATGTAAATGATGAATATAAATTTTTATTTAAAATCCAATTAAAAGATAAGATAGAGAGAAAAACATTGTTACGAATGAGTAGTGTTACTTCCACGTATAGTTCTATCACTGGAAAGAATCATTTACAGTATTTTGTATTGATGTAGTCGGATGACGAATTAGTGATCCCAGATCTTGGTGACTTAGGCAACAAAATGGATAATGCTCCACACTTCAAGAATTTTGTCGATCCGTTCAGTAGGAGTCGATATGCGCCTGTTTAGTCTAGAAGGCGCCTCGTGGGAGCTATAAAAGGACTGCAGTCTCGAGCTGCTAGTATTAGTTGTCAGAATCAAGTAACGAGTCTTCCAGAGGGTAGCAAAACAGCGGTGAATTCAAGCTAACACTGAACTGAGCTGTGCGTCTTGTTGTCTGTTGAAGAAGCAATGTCGAGTACTGTAACCAGTCTTTTGGTAGTTGTACAGCTAAGCGAGGGACATTGGAAAGTGTTTTAGTCGTCTGGAGAGATCACAGAGTAAGGCTTCGAGAATTCTCTCTTCTTCTGAATTCTGTCTGACTGCTTTGAGGGCTGTGGATGTTACTACTTGTGGGCTATTGTCGTTGCTGTGTGCTTGCCTCGGCTGTAAATAATTGTTGCCTCTGTGCTATAAATGTTTTTGTGCTGTCCTGTCTTCGTGCTGTAAATGAACATCCTAGTTGTTCTTTTACTAAAGAACTCTTCATTGTGTGCGCACACCATGCACCCACTACATAAACGAACACGATGGATAGAAAATCAATATGAAAATACTTTCATTTTGCTTCGAAGAATTATTACCTTACATATGTGATTGTTATGATACAGTTGTTTCGCGAAGAAATATTAGCTATGTTATTCATAGTGCCAAAAGAAGAACTTAAACTTTCAATGACACATAAAACATTTCTGACTTTACAGTATATGTTGTTACTAGTGAGAAACATTTTTCCAAACTGAAAATAGTTAAAGTGTATCTGATTCAATGGCCTAAGAAAAACTATTCGATTTGGCAGCTATGACAACCAGGCAAGACTTAAAGCCAAATTTTGAAATAAAGGTTTTTCAGACAAGAAATGAAAAAAAAAAAATCAACAGAATTTTCAAAGAAGTTAAAAAAATAAATATATTAATTCAGTTTCAATAGTTAACTAGAATAATTTGAAATATATTTGACGCTCTCATTGTAACGTGTATGTTTTTTACTAAAAGTTTTCCCTGGATATGATTTTTTTTGTACATTTGGAATCAGACTGTACTTAATTTTTTAACAATGTTTAATTGCTGTAGGAGATGTTATTTTGTTTTCTTGGTAAATTACTTATCTCATAAAGTTTTTCTGTCAAAGTTATCTCAGACCTTCGAACATTGACCACAATGGATATACTTGTTTGATGTTACATTTTACCTTTTTGAAAAATACGTTGTAAAAAGATTGATACAATTCACTTACGTCACTCGAGAACACACATTGACATTAATTCGACTAAAATTAAGGATTAGAAAAAATCATTTGGATTGAACTCATTAAAATATCCACACAAAATTTCAATCGCTTTGCATTTATAAAATCTATTTTAGTTCTTATTTTCTAGTCAGTAAGATATTTTCGAAGTTTAACAAAAGTTGTTTCTTTTTTTAAAAGATTCGAATTGATTATCAGAAAAGGTTATTTGAATATAATTATATGATTTTAAATTTATGGCAGCAAACTAAGGAATTGAAAATCCGAAATGAAGTTTTCTTCTTTTTCTATAGATTGCAATTTGAAGTTGCAAAATTTTAATAAATTTATTTTCTTATTTCATTCCATGCATATGTGTAAGAAAAAAAGATTATTTGCATGCCATTACTTGAACGACCTACAATTCTTTTCAATACTTTTATATTATGCATTCCCAATTATGCTTTATGATACGTGATGTAATTTCTAAACTTTTCCATTTCCTTTTCATCAAATTATTTTATAAAATGCACAAGATAAATGTTTATTTCCATCTCAGAGATTATTTTTGAAATAATGCCGAATGGTATATTTCCAAACGCGGCAGAAACTATAGAAAAAGCGTAAAAAACCAGTTTTGTCTGCTTATAGAAATCATTATTTATTCATTATTTATCTGTAAAAAAACGATAATTCCTCTGATTGAAAAATAAATAATCAGTATTATTTGGTGAGGAATACATATTATCCAAACACCATTCAGGAAAACCTATTACAAATTTTACAGATGTAAATAGTTAAATCATGATTAATGATTAAGATTTCTTATAAAAAAATTACTACTAATAAAAGCGCATTGATTTTCTTCTTTCAAAATGATGTAAATTATGGTTATGCTGATAAATTATATGAATTATGGTATTATGAATTTTCTTAAGACAAAGGCTATAGGAATTTTCAAAACTTCTATTGAACGTTTCTATCCCTTACCATTAAATAGATACACATTTCTTTATTTTTACTTAAAAACTTAACAAAATGTTTTTCATAACCAGAGTTGCGCGACCCTTAGTGTTTTATATATTATTCAATCATTTTTAAGTGATTAGCGTAAGAAATTAGTTTCAATCATTACTTAAGGCAATTTTCAAAATTGATTTTCTAAGGAGCATTTTTCAGATAAAAGTATTAAATTCTAAATATTTTTCATTAAATTTTAACTTTGAAATTTATTTTTATATGGCTCCTCCACAATGTTGCAATTATTTGTAAATTTTCATAACAAATTAAAAAAATAATAAAATACATTTAATGAAAGCTTTTTTGAGATACAAATTTTATTTAATATATTAAAAAAACATTTATTTCTTTTACGTTTTAAGGATAAACAATTGAACCCTAAATTACTTTACAAATTAATGATAATTATTAAGAATTTTAAATATCATGGAAAGTTATTTCATGTTCATATCAATTGACCAGTGTACTGTTGAGAATGAAAATACCCAGTTAAATTATCAGATTAGTTGATAGTTCAGTTCTGAAAATACTTTTATTGTAGTAGAAACCTAAAAATATATTTAATTTTATACTTCTAAGTCAATTCGGAAGTGTATTAAAAATCGATTACAGAATTCTATCTTTATTAAAAGTAAACTAGTCAAATTAAAAAAGATTAATCTGAAGTATATGATATATTAATCATTTTTAATACTTCTATTTTAAATTTACGACTTCTAAATTCGAATCCAATAGTTTTGAATAGTCAACCATTTATAAACTTCCAAATCTTGTTTTTCAACTTTTCCCCTTTGTTTGCAATCAAACAGGCGAGATGGAATGATATAAACTGCCCAGATTGCAGCTGTCAAAACACAGGGCGGCCATGCCAGTAACTGCACAATATTTCTTGATGTATCCCTCCCATATCTCAGTGACGGCCGTCCAATATCGCATTGGAAGGAAAGATGGATGAATCACGCAGGCAGAATGTAATCGCGACTGTTTTCTTTCGGAAAAGAAAACCGACATGACCGAATGATTCCGATGAATTATATCTTAAACGTAATGAAATTATTATGTGGTTAAAAATATATTTGCTTTAAAGAATCTGTTGCTTAAGTAATTTAAAAAGATACAATTGATTTATTGATAATTTGGAACTTCACATATATATTTCTGATATCAATTCTGAGAAAGAGATGTTCTATCCATTCGTCATTCTCATTTTTATGTGAAAAGAGGAGCTCCATGTTTAAAAATATCTGGTAATTTATTACAGAACATTGATTTTTTTAATTCAAATTATATTTAATTCATAACTTTTTTAATAATTATTCATTTTTTACATCGTGTTAAATATTAAACTGTTTTTTTTTTATTTTATCTACTCATAGTGATATATTTATATATTTACTAAATTGAGAATATTTTTCGGATCCTTCTATTTTTTATCAATTATTATTATTCCAAAAAATTCTTATCAGTACACTTATTTATAGAATAAATTTTTGTTTGAAAACGAATTAATGTAAAAGAATATAAAATTCATATAATTAGAAAAATACATAAAACAGAAAAAATATAAATTTAATATATTCTTTAAATTAAATTACAAATGTCCAGAGATATTTCAAATATGAGAAAACAGCATTTGCAATAAGCACAGACAAATATTTTATTTTCCTCTGTTACCGTCGTTGTCATATGGCTGTTTATTCAATTCTTAAATTTCTGTAAATATATCAGAAAATATCACGTCTACCATTTTAACTAAGTTATTCAGGTTAAAGTGATTAAAGTATTTGCTGTTTTTATCTTTGGCAAATATTTTGAAAGTTTAAAAATATATATATTATGGAAATATTCTATGTTTATTTCGAATTTTCATTTGCTCACGAGTTTTTATTGATATTGCCGCTGGCAAACAAAGGAATTGTTCCGTATATTTTTCTTTCTTGTTATAGTTTTTTTTACTGATTTTTACTTTCAACAGTGTGAGTCTATACTTAATAAAAGATCAAAGATTGTAGTAAATTTTAGCTGATTTTCCTGAAGAGTGGAATGTTTAAATGGTATCCAGTTTAATCTCTAGATAATTAGGGATTGCATGCAGGTTTCCTTTATAACATGTATTTTGAAAATTATTGTAGAGTCCTGATAACTTATTTAAATCTTTTACGGAATATATTCAATCAAATTTTGAAATATCTCGAAGTTTAGTAAATTCCTTGTTATAGACATATATCATGGAATTTCAAAGATTAATCCCTTAAAAAATTATGGTTATTTGTAATCATTGTTGTCACCAAAGCATGAATTTGGTTTCTGACACCAATAAATGACTTTAGTTTAACCATTTTCAGGGAGGAAAGAAAACATTCAATTTAATGATTTTTTAAAAATTTACAGTTGCGTATGAAATCAAAATAACTGCTAATTTATTACTAAATAGTTTTAATATTGTTCCAAACTTTAATTAAATGCATTCTAAATAATTTTAAATAAATTTATATCAGGAATCTTTTTTACCTCCTTCATTAGCACTTAGTTATCAAAAATAAATTGACAGAGAATAACTTTACATGACTTGAAAAACATACCAGGAACTGTTTCCATTTTCACGATTAACGAATCTGCTGCCTAAATGCTCAGCATATCAACCCAAAGTAATCTATAACAATAAATTGCACAACAGATCAATTATTATAATGCGACAATTATTTTGAAAAAATGTAGCTGAATTCCATTACAAAAAAAATGCATTTTATCATAGCTTATGGGAGGTGCTAACATAGAAATCAAGAATTTTGTTGAAAATATTGTTGTAAATATTTTATACAATATTATATAGATAATATTACATAAACTGGCGTCCTAGCCTATGACTACTGCGTCTTTCCCGGAATCTATTCACCCCTGGTTCGGGTATTGTTGTCTTTCTCTATCCTGTGCTCTATCTGTGAGGTGTGCGAAAGAATCCTCCAGTAAAAAGGGCATGTGCAAGGTGCGTGCGTGTCTGCGCCATATGAGCTAGAAGTGAGACTTCTGCCCTTGGTTGCTCAGGGATCTTTACCTTCAGAAGCTACGGCGAAAAACTTGGCTTAAAATAGTCACATAATAACAACAGCATTATTACATAAAACATATTACTGATTTATTTATTTTTTGTAATTTTTTTAAATTTAACTTCTGGATTTATTCTTTGAATTTTACATCATTTTTTTATATTTTCGAAATTAATATTTAAAAATAAATACCTTTGAAGGGTATTTTCTTATATCTTTAATTGCAGTTAAAGCCTTTTTTGAAAAACATCAAATGAATAGCCAATATGTAATTTTGTTTAAACTTGACATAATTGCTTTTCGTTTTGCACACAGTTGCTTTAATGGTAGAAAGGCAGAAAAGTTTCAAATTTCTTGCTAATTATCGGTCAAAGCTCAGTATTTGAGGATTGGATAGAAATGCAGCTTATTTTTTCGATAAAAAATTATACAATACATTTCTTACACAAGAATTAGTAAGAAAACTTTTGACTAATTTTTAACTTAATTTTTTTTAGCTTAATAGTTCTGTCACATGATAGAACAACATTCAGCCTTTTCTTTCCAACTATCAAAACATTCTGCTTTAGCTTGTATTTTTTGCTTTTTTATTTATTGCTTTTAACCAATATTTTTTGTTTTTGCGAGTTCTTTTTTAATACTGGAGTTTTTTTTTATTTATTGCTTTAAACGATATTGTTTTCTGCATGTGTTTCCTATTACAGTTTATTTTTTGCTTATTGCTTTAAACAATATTGTTTTCTGCGTGCGTTTCTTATTACAGTTTATTTTTTATTTATTGCTTTAAACGATATTGTTTTCTGCATGTATTTCATATAACAGTTTATTTTTATTTATTGCTTTTAACCTCTATTGTGTCTTAGATGTTAATCATTTTGTGAAAAAAAAACTTTATATCTTGGAATTTTTTCAAAATGTGTTCACTTACTTTAAGAGTCGATTCTTTTCAGCATAATTAAACCTAATTGATCATTAAAACTTTTACCAGATTTCTCTTTCAGAACATATCGGAAAACATCAACTAAAAATATGTTAGAGAAACTGTCCTCCATTTCCAGTGGGAGAGCCGAAAGATTTACAGGTAAATGAGCCTCTTAAACCCGCAACATTTAGTGCCTCCCCTTTCTAAGTGGACCACAGGGAAAGCAGAACACGAAATGCTTCTACAGGCGAAACTTTTCCTCGCAAGAAATAACACTCTTCCGAATAGCAGGGTTGCCAAATTGCCCTTTCTGGATGCAAATCTCCACGAAGGCCCTCCCTTTCAGAGGTACTTACGGGGAATGTGTAACATTTTGAGAACTTCCAATCCTCTGATGCAGAATAGACAAGTGTGTGTATTTCTTTGAATTCTTTGACGTTCTGTCCGTTCCCTCTCACTTTGGAGCTCAGTGGAGAGTTGTAGCTGGCGGCTTTTCTTACCAGAGTAAAATCAGTTTCGCTTTGCATGGGCTGAGGACTCGTTCGAAAACATTCTGTTGCATCGGAATGCTTATGTCGGTCTCGATTGTCTCTTGAATTATTCAGTAAAGGTGTGGGACAAAGAGTATGTGGAGAATTTTTCTACTTTATGTGCGCTAAATTCTGACAATGTGCAGGGAGAAGTCCAGAATTTCAATAAATATAAAGTAAATGTTCTAAAAAAGCAATTATTAATGTACTAAAATGTAAAATACATTAAAAAATATTATAAATTATTTCAATGTTTTTACGGTAATAAAAGACTTTGTTTTCCATTTTTTTCGTTTAAAATTGCCAACCAAAGATAGAAAATAGAATTAGAAACCAAAACATTGGACATAAATTTTCCTATTAACCTTCGAACCTTTTAGAGCATCTTTACTTGAAATTATATAATTTCTAATTTTTTTATGTTCATGACTTAATATAAGAGTTCCTTTTTTATTCTTTTAAGGATAAGTAGTCAGTCTAGAAGTTTGCCTTTGAATGAATAAAATAGTACAGAATTTGCATTTAAAAAAAAAGTAAAATTAGTATTTTCCGTTTCTTAAAAATGCTCTCTTGGCATATGTATTTACTAGAAAGATTACCATAATCTTGTTACTTTTTAGTATTCTTTTTACTTCTACGATCATTAGGCTCATAGTCGGAAAAGAGGCTTAGTTCCTTTATTATACATTCACATGAGGGAGAACAGTTAAGGATGAAATAAATATGCTTTGTTTTAACAAAAATCGAGATGTACTATTTCGAAAATAATTTTTTTGCCTTTCTTTTCTTTAATGCTAAATCAATATTTCAAAAAACACAAAATATATTTTCTAGGACCGCTAATTTTTTTGTTTTAAAAACATTTTCCTAGCTTATAGAAACCTATGCATATTATTTTTCACATTTCATTTAAAGTAAAAAAAAATATTTTGAAAAGTCAATTGTTTTGGGAGAAGATATCGTCTTTTTTATTTATCATTTAAAATTATTTGAACATTCGTATTTTTAAAATGTATGCTTTAATTTTATAATATATCTTTAAGTCTATTTTCTGATTTTGTTAAAGATCTTTTATTATGTACTGATAAATGAAAAATCAATGCATATTTTTGTTCAAATTTAGTGCAAATATACCTCAGTATATTCTTCAGTTCCTGAATAAAAAAAGTGCAATATGTACTATAAAAATAAAATTCAATTTTTTGAATCTTTCATTAGGTAGAAAAACGAAGATTTCCATCGCATATTTTAGTTCAACACTCACAATTTGGACGGAAATTAGTTAGGAATATATTAGTTACATTACATTCGCTTACATTAGTTAGGAATTAGTTAATATATTTTTAAATTTATCTTCAAAATTTTGTATAAATCGTTTGATAAACTTCTAATCCAGGAAGATGCATAATTCTTTTTTTTAAACTAAATTATTAATAGACATTGTTTCATGAAATTTTTTCTATTTATTTAACGGAAAAATTTAAAAAAAATCAAATGCATTCAGAACACAGTAACATACAGTAAACCTGTTAAATATTATTGAAGCTTATATTTTTCAAGGAAGTTTACATCATGTGCTAAATATACGTTTCTGAAGTCCCGATATCAAAGGTCATTAGAAAATGTATTTTTTCCCAACATATTCTGTTCTGTTCCATTACATTAATACTTTTCAGGTGTTAACATTTTATTTCGAAAATTAACCATTTGTCATTATTGTCCTGTAGATAGAAATCAAGAAGACACAGGACGTTGAATTAAACCAATTCATTAACTCAACTCTGAACTGAGAGGTATGATTTTATATCTGATGGGAAAGTTCCAGAATACTTTACGGGAGACAAAAAATTCAGGGCATTTTTCTGGTAAACAAAAAAATGTTCCAGAATCTTCTGGAACACGAAGGAGAAACAGATCAAGGAAATGAAGGAGAAACAGGTCAAGGAAAAATGTGTTCTCAAATTTTAAATCTGTCGGGAACTCACGATATCTTACCTACGAGACCGGTGTTATAACCCTTCAGCTATGGAGACTCGATTCTTTCTTTCCAATGGGACAATATTTTCTTCTTAATGTTCTTATCTGTATCCATTAATGTGCAGAAATTAGAATGATAATCTATTTTTAAGAATTCAATACAAAATTTGAATATTTTTACAATGCATTTAATAGTAAAACTTAATTTTTTTTTTTTATTACCTAAATGCACAATTGAAAACTTGTTTAAAATATTTTATACTAACTGTCCGCTCATATTTCATCGAAGATTTTGTTAGTAAAATTTCTGGAATAAATCTGTGTTGATTACAAAATTTTTACTTTTATCAAGAAAAACGATGCATTTTCTTTAATTTGTAAATTTAAAAAATGAAAACAAAAATTATGTTTTCGTGTGCTTTAATACAAATCAGAAAGTAAAACAAGATTCCCAATTAATATTTAATGCACACTACAGAACATTTTTTCCTACAACAATTTAATGGAGTGAAAAAAACCCAAAACAGAAAGCTAAAATATAATGACAGTTATAAAGGCAGTATTTTTCTTTTAACTATAACATGCAATTTACATTCAATGTATATGGCTGTTGGCATGCGGTAATAAATTTTATTATTTTAATGCAAAATTAAAAACACTTAAAGATAGAAAAAAATTATCTTTTAATTTTATCTTTGAAATATCTGATTCAAACTACTAATTTGTTAAAACATTCGCTGAAAGAAAAAGTGTAAGAAATGGAAAAAAAACTTATCTATATTGAATGGAGGACCGTCATATACATCAGCACCTGAAGTAATATTTGTACATTAATGAATAGTATTCATTAACGTTAAAAGAAATTATTATACCAATAATTTATTTAGCAAAAGACAGCTTGAAATGTCACCAAATAATCAATTCCTCCGCTTTCATTTTTACACTGATCATTAATAATATTAATGATCAGTGTGCTCAATTAAGAAATTTTGTAAATGAAATATTTTTAACGTTACCCTCCATTATAAATCAAACAATTTTTATAATGGACTGTAATAATACAAAGAACTGTCGCATTGTTAAAATATCAATGATTAATGATGTCTTTTATTAAATCAGTTTTAAAATTTACAAATTCATAACATTTGTATGAATTAGTCAAGCGAAAAGCATCACATTTCACAAAATTAAACTGTGAATAAATCCTGGAACTATAACATGAATAGCAGGTTACCGTTGAGTTTGGGCCTACCCTCTTAACTAATTTATTCGGTACCTTCAACTGTATCAAGACACTCAAGAAAGGCCTGTTCTTTACTTCACATCAGACCCTCGGGGTACCACAATCTTCGGATCATTATATTTAATGATCAGAAGATTGGGATTTAATTCTCTGCTCGTCTGCTGATTACTGTCTCGGAGAATAGTTCCGGGCGCTTTGTTTGTGCTGAAGTTTGTGTTTCTAATCATGTCTGCTTGACATCTCATTAACGATACATCTTGGCGCCAAATGTATGACTTGCATCTGAAAGAGCACTTGGCGAAAGATGTTGTTCGACGTTTTGTTAATCGAAGGTACAATATTGAGATGTCAACTGGAAAAATGCCAGTTTAATCAGTTGAAAGAAGCAGACATTATTATAAAAATCATTGAACTGTTTGTCAATGTTTTTACGAGAATTGCTTTATAACGGCGATGTTTTTTGAAATATTTAAATTTAAATTTCAAATGTTTGTCTGATTGATTGAATTAAGGCGTTTAAGAGCAATGCAATATTATGTTTATAGTAAATTATTATTAGGAAGTAATTAAATATTATTAATTCCTTTTTTAAATACTTTTTGTTAATTTTTGTTTTGTTTTCATTGTATTTTTATGCTATTGCAATTTCACACAATTGATCAGTCGGTAATTCTTCAAGGGGGAGGGGGAGGAAATTATCGTTTGTCGTTTCCCTGTAAACATACTACGATGTTGGCGAATATCTTGAATGTTGGACAATATCATGATATTATAACACTCTTATTAGAAATTTTGTGTTAATAGGTTTAAAAATGAGTAAAATGTTTGAAAATTATCCAAACGAATTACGATGAATTGTTATGAATTTAAATACATCTATAACCATTTGAATTACTTATCAATGAATCGATCCATCCCTTATATATCTTTTTTCAAGTTAAAGAGTTTAGTTATATTAATGTCCAGTTGTAAAGCAACACTAGGGCTATCTGAGGACATACCTCGTAATTTCGAACCGCTGTCAGACGACGAGAAAGAGACCTAATATGGCGTTCCCTCTCTAAATGTTCACATAATCGGTTCACATAATAAACAATTTCACTGCCCCTACCCATCCCAGATATCAGGACCATCTATCTAATTTTAACTGTAGTGTGTCATCTAGTAACACAGATGAATTGGTACAATTACATATTATTTGTAACGTTTAGGCGAGTCAGAGGCAGCGATTGTGTTAAAATTTAGGAATTTCAATCAAAAAGTGTAAATGAATCTTGATTGCTCTGACATTAAGCATGAACTTTAAAAAAAGTGTGTATCATGGTTAATAACTGCAAATGGTGAATACAAAACATTTCCTTTCTATACTTAAACATGCTTTTTTATTTTAAGGTAATGTTTGATATCTTAACCATATTGGCCGGTATTCTGAATTCTGCAGAATATCCCAATGATATTGTAGTAACATTTTTGGAGATTTCATCTTAAAAATGAAAGTTTTGGCCTAAAATCGTAGTTGGATATTTTTTGTCCTACTCCCCAAAAAATCACTGTAGCTAAAACAATTTCTGAAAATAAATAACGCAGAATTGGGAATAAAATTTTCAAATTAGAATACCATAGCGAAATGGAACGAGTTTGAGCCTGTAAAATTGAAAATTTCCAGAAATATTTAGAAAACATTTGTGTTGTAATGGCTAACAACAAAAACATGAAATTTCTTTATTAATCGACTTTTGGTGGTGAAATTTGTTAGTGTATTTCTTGCACAATAGTATCTTAAGATAAAAGTAACAACAGCTAACGACATCCGACTGATGTCATGCTCTTACAAGCATATCTACATATTTAAAAAAAACATTATTACCGTTTTCTATTTCCACAAGTTTGGAATCTTATTACTTTTTATAGAACTAAACTTAATTTTATTAAATAAATATTTTCTAAAACAGAAAGCTGCTAATGCGTTATTAAATGAATAGTTATGTATTTTTATGTATGTTATTGCGCTATTTGCAAATAGAAAGCTGCATGTAATTTATGTTATTCTACAGTGATGAATTCATCGTATAAATCAAAATATTTTTGAAGAAATCAATTTTAAGGCATTGTCTGCTTTGTGTCTTCACTAGTGCTTGATATTCTTTTTGTACCGATATTCTTTTTATCATTATATTTAATGATTAGAAAATGAGAATTCTATCCTGTGTTCTTCAGAGGATTACTTTTTCAAGAATAGTTTCTAAGGTATTATTTGCGGAACTAATCACGCCTGTTTGATGTCTCATTATATACATATCTTTTCTGAAAAATAAATCAGTTTCTTTTCAAAGAATTGATATGTTTTTCAGGATAAAAAAATACCGATATATTTAGAATGAAAATTTGCTTATTGTTTTGACTCCCAAAGATGAAATATCGATCTATTCAACGAAAAAGAATGTAATGAGATGGCTTCAAGTTACTCCGTTTTGAAATTAATCAAATTTTGAGTAGCAAATTACAAACGGAAGGAACCACAATAAGAATACATTTTCCGCTTCGAATAGGACAGAATGAAATAGTTTGTATCTACAAGGCGTGCTCAAATGAAAAGGTACGAAACGACACTGTGAATATAAAAGAAGACTTTACTCAAAGTATATCCCATAGACTTCAGCGCAACGATCCTATTGATTAAAGAGCCGAAGGATTCCTTGTTCCCAGAATTCCCGTGGTCGTGATGACACCCAGTCTATCACAGCATCCTTGAGTTAGCCGTCAGAGTTGAAGCGCTTCCCTATCAGATGCCTTTTCAGGAGATTAAACATGTGAAAATCGCTGGGTAACATGTCCAGGCTGTACGGCGGATGGCTGAATTGCTTCCACTTGGTCAGTTCCATGTGTGTGACCCACCCTGGATACGTGTGGATGTGTATTATCGTGGAGCAGAACTACATATTCTGGGAATTGCCCCAGTCTTTTGTTCTTGATAGATATATGAAGTATTCGGAGTGTCTCACACTACACATGGGTTTTAATGGTTCTTCTGATCCCTAGGAATTAAACAACGGGCCTAGATCGTCGCTCTTTATGAGACTCTCCTGCGCATGTTGGTGCCCGCGTATGCTCAGATTTACCCCAGACACTCCAAATGCATTCTTAGATGTCGCTTACGTTCACCTATAGCGGCATAAGCAAATATTTTACAGTTATGTTATTATGACGTTCCGTACCTTTTCAGTTGAACACCTTGTATTTATTTTTTACTGTATATAGAAATAACCACCTTTGTTATTATAAATGCAAATACAGCATTTACAAATCAGAAATTTGGATTTATAAACGGGTTTATTTTTGTTTTATATTTTAATTTTTTGAATCCAAGCACTTGATTTCAAAACAGAGTCAGAATGAAATTCTTTTTAATGTACCCCCACCCGTCGAATAAGGAAGTCAGAAGTTTGTCAAAAATTAAGATGTCCGAGAGAAAATATTGTGAATAGAAATGCTTGTAATGCTCTGTTTGCTTGTTTAGAGATAAATTGAAGATACTTCATTAAAAATATTTCAACAACAAATTGAGTGCAAAATTATTTCTTCGTAGATATGGTTAGACTTAATAACAAAGAAGTATTCTTATCTATTTTTGCAAAAACTTCGCAAACCGTTTTGAAGAACTCATAAACCTTAATTTTATTAAATGTGAAACCACATTTGGTAAATTACTGCTAAAAAATTAAATCTTGAACTGTATCTTCTACTAGATCTTTCAAATATTCACAAATATCTGACTGAATTTGTATTGTTTTTAAGCTTGGAAAATTAATTGCAATTATCATTGATTGCTCGAAAAGTCTTATATATCATATGCAAACAAATAACAATTTAATAGCTCAAACTAAAATTTCAACAACTTAAAAATGAAATGTAGATTCGTCCATATTTAATAATTTTAATTTTATATTTCGCCATATTGGAAGAATGAAAGGAAATATAATCACTGAATGATTTATTAATTGTTTTAATCACTTGATTTTTTTACTTTCTACTATTAAATTTTAGAATTAATGAAATCTATTAAAA
Organism: Argiope trifasciata; assembly: GCA_026543055.1. Classification (NCBI taxonomy): domain Eukaryota; kingdom Metazoa; phylum Arthropoda; class Arachnida; order Araneae; family Araneidae; genus Argiope; species Argiope trifasciata. The sequence continues at coordinate 4,097,313 of JAPMOQ010045993.1, forward strand.
ACAGACAATGTGATTGGTGTTCTTATTGATTACTTAGTAATAATATTCATTTACATTTAAATAAAGTACAAAATAAGTATAATAATCTAACTGTTGTATCACTTATGTCCACATTCATTTTTACACTTACCTATGCTTTTTCACTCTTATTTCCACATTAATTGTGAATTACTACGCACGGAAGCATTACTTGTACAATGAACACGTATTTATTTTTTGTTTATACACGTTTCAAGAGGTGCAATTTTTAAAATGAAAATTTTAATAATTGTACTTTAAAATCAAGGTACTTACGAAAGTTGTCAAGTAAGAAAGCACGAGTTATTGTACTCCAGAATCAAGTTTGTACCCATAAGTATCCTTTATTTGAAAGATATCATGTTTGTTCAACATACCACAAGGACCTTGCAATTAATCATGTTTCAGCTCACTGACTATTTTAAAAAATAGTTTATTTTTTTTAATATCAACAATTTCAAACTTTGAAATTTGTTGGATGAAGGGCCCCATTTAAAATTCTTTACATCTTTACAGCCATTGGTACCGAAATTTAACTCATAAGCAATTATTTTTAATTATTGCAATTTCATTTACTGCTATTACTATTTTGTTTTAAACAATTAAAAAATTAATTATGAATTATTGCAGAAGCTCACTTTTTTTTTAAACATGATTTCACTGAATATCGCTTTAAATAATTTGGCGAGCATTGATTTTTGCATCATGAAATCCCCCACCAACAACAATTTTGCGTGAAATATTCTTTGAAAGTTACAGAATGGGAACTTGGAGAAATAGCTATGGATTTTATTAATCTCAAAAAGAACACTCCCTCTTCATTCATTTGTAATGATTGTTAGCTCAAGTGCATCTCACAAAAATTCTAATACTCTGAGCTATTCTTTTAAACAATTATACTTCTAAGAAAAGGTCATACAAAAAAATAAGGAAATTATGGCAATTGTTTGGAACGATTCAAAGAAATTTTCTTAACGAACATTAAGTTTTCCCCTTATTGTTAACAATATGAAATGATGCATTGGAAATGAGACCGAATGGTAAATTTTTAATTCGATTATATTAAAACTAAGCAGGTGGCTTAAACATTTTTTTCAAAAATTTCAATAGGTTTAGGGATTCGATGGACTTTTATTTAGATGGCATATTCATAATTATTTTTGCAATAGTCTTCAATAAATCCAGTCTTCTATATACTACTATGTACCAGCTCACCGTTCCGAAATTTCGCAATGGTCAAAAACAACTAAAATGGTGTGCCACTTTCATTTATAAAAAGCAGAACAATAACTGCTCTCTTGAAATTGCGGTAGAACCTTTTATATTTTTTGTGAAACGTACTGAATTTACGAAGAATCTGAAATTCCTGACCACAAAATTATCTTGAAATTACCAAGCTTAGTATCAAAAATCTCACCAGGAATTCAAATATGCTTTCATCTGGTAGATTTTATAAGTGATATTTTTATTGCATTGAGATAAGCAGCGAAATGATGCAGAAATTAACAGAATACAGATAAAGAAAAATAATTTTAGAATTTTAAAACTTTGAGCCGTTTATCGAAGGATGTCTTAATTACAAAAACCTATTATTTCGTTTCATTATTTATTAATTTAATATGTAGTAGACACTGAGTACCCAGTTTAATGCTTCAGAAGGATAGAATATTTAACAAAAAACCCGGATAGACCGGGGTTATATGAACTCTTTACCCACTAATACCAGGATACAAAAATTTACTGTTATAATACATATTTTCACATTTCTTACCAAGTACTAAGGCCATTTGTCTCAAATCAAGTAGAAAGTGAACGTGGCGCGGAGTATCGTAGAAGCAGTTGACGAGTTTTGCTATTATTCTAGGTTCTAGTAGCCGTATAGCCCCTAGTTTCTCCTCCATAGTCAGTATAACCAGAGCCGGCCACATAAGGGGTGCAGCGGCTGCTATACACCCAGACCTCGTGCCTGAAGGAACCCCCTCACTATGATTAAGAATTAAAATAGTGTTCTCAACAATATTGTTACACATGCAAAAAGTTTACAAGCTTTTTTCTGTGTGGCTAGGTGAGAATCCATTGACACCTTTATTAGACAAAAGCCGCAGTGATATCTATAAAAAGATCAGAAAAATTCATTAATGAATAAGGAAAACGCCTTCACGCAGATTAAGACAGAAAGGTGAGAATTTTTTACATTGCCAGTTTCTGTAATGTGCTGAACCCTCTTTCAGCAAATTAAAATTAAGAAAGGAATATATTCGGTCGAGTATATGGAAATAATGCTTAAACGCTATTGCTATGCTAAGTATTGAAAAATAAATTCAAAAATTGTCATTTTCCTGGAGTAATTAAAAGAAAAAACAAAATAACGCATTAAATAAATATGCAAATGCGTTCTTTTTTAACTTAGCTAAAATTTAGCTCCCCAAATGGTTTCCAGAGCTCGTGCCGATTCATAGTAAAGGACGGCTCTGAATACAACTTGTTTTCGATTATCACTTAGTTTGAAATGCATTTAAGTAGTGCATTTAAAAACATTAAAGATGCTCAGAGAATAATTTACGAGTACTGTACATAATGCGTATTTATAATCAGGAACAATGGAAACATTTGAGGTTCTTTACACACTAAAGAAAACAATGAACATCGAGCAGAACGCTGTTCGCTGTTCTTTTTCCATCACAATTTTGCACACGACACGTAAAAGGATCGTAATTGAAGGCAGTTTTCAATAAATTTTCAATGTTTCCAATGTACCCTTTGCCTTTCTCATTTAAGGTATCAGACTACGTTAACAACGCTGGTTATCGACCATGACCGGCGAATTTTTTTTAATTGTTATTTTTTGTAAATCAGACTTCTTTCCAAAATAATTTACTTTTTCTAGAAAAAGAAAGGTCTGATATATCATCCAAGATCACATTTTTTTCTAGGTAAAATTGATCTTTAACTTCAATTTTTTCAAAACTTTTAATTTTCATTAAAATTCTTCACCGTTAACCTGCTACTTCAAAAACTAATGAAGGTATTTACGCAAAAATTTCAGCGTCTGTTTTAAATAATATGCGCAACGAAATGAACTGAAAGTTTTAGAGTTGGTGAAACACTTTTTCATTAATAGTTGTTTTTGGAATAATAAAGTTATAAATTTATGGAAAAAATGTATACATACGAGTATTTTTATCCATAATTTCTTTGTATCTCCAGATTTTTCTTAGAGTTTGGTTCATTTCATTCATTATATTCTAAAACTTGTGTGCAAATAAAAATAGGGTTGGTACATAACAATTTTGTGTAGAGTGTTAACCGTTTAGGTCAAATTTTATTAAAATGTATTACCAATTTTCCTATTTCTCAAAAATATTATATTTTCAAATAAGTTTATTGAATTAATAGTATTTGTATTATAATAGATAATGCATCTAAAAAACAGTTTTAAATGGTTTTAGAAAATGCAGTTTTTTTAAAAATTTCTTTCAAACGTATGCAGATACCTTAATTATGACAAAAGAAAACTAGGCCGGATAATACGGAAACCGAATAATCGCGAATCCGGCTACTCGAGACTGTACTGCATTTCACACTGAATACATATTTCAGAGAGCATACCAGTCAGAATTCTTATTTCATCTGTATTACGTCATCACTAACTTGATGTCTATAAAATACACCATTCCGCTGAATTTATCGAAATATCACAAACGCAAAAAATAGGGCAAAAAACGAAACGGCGAGAAAAAGCGGAAGTAAACAGAAAATGAAAGAAGCCGAACGGAAGGAACTCCGACGACAAAAATTTGAATTTTAAATTGAGCGTTATATGCTTCGCACATCAGAAATTCACACCTGGGTTTTACTTTTTCGATATGCACAAGTCGTTCCTCTTTTTTTCTAGTTTAGTTTGGTATGGTTTGGTTTGGAGAGAAATGCAGAAATCGAAGGGATTTATTTTCTTATTTATGATCGATATTTCGTCAGTAGTATAGGATTAGATTCCTCTCCTTTGAGTAACAAGTATTTTTGGAAGAATTTAAAAGCATCTGCATTTATATTTCTGTATAATAAATATACCATATGCATACAAATTTTAAGATACTTATACCAGTGTTTAATATTTAACTGAAATTTCAGCAAAAAATTGCAAAAACAATTTTAAATTTATGCGATAAAAATTTATAAAAATAAAACAATGTATAAATTTTGAAAGAAAATTGTTGTATATTCTGCATAAAATATTAATATACTTAAATTTATGAATTTAAAAACATTGTTATTAATTTCAAGTTAATTTACCGAGTTAATTTTTTTGTTCCAGAATTCAAAATAATTAAAAGCAATTACTTTTCATTTTTACGAAATTTTATAGAACCTTAAAGGATATGAACAATTTCGGAATATTATTCTTCCTTTTAAAAAGCGAGAATCAAAACAGGTCTTCCAATAGATCACGTTGCCAACTGATTCTTAAGAAGTATTTATTTTATGCGCTTTTAAATTTGTTGCTTCCTTTATCAAATATGTGATCAGTAGTTATTAATATTAAATCTCAAATGAACAATCATTATAATATAACTAATGAATTATTTCATTCCAATTGCTAGTTTGGGACAGCAAAATCAAAAACAACAAATTTCGACATCAAATTTCAAACAAATCCAAATCCAATAGAGCATATTTGATAACAATTTAATATATAAAGATAATTAAGAATTATTCATTTTCTCTAAAGATTTGTCAATATGTTTTTGTTAAAACTACAGAAGCATTTCATATTTTAAATAGTTTTTGGTAAATTTTTTTGAAAATAAATTTGTTTTAAAGCGTTAATTTTTAAGAACAACATTGTTATGTTAAAGAAATTCGCCATAAAATAGTTAACAAAGGAAATGTAGATAATTTTTCGCAACAGAAGTCACAAGAGATAACGAATACCTACAATATACATGGCGTAGGAATCTTCCCCTGATTTTGGAAAAGAAATACTTTTTCATTTAAAGCAATATGGATACATATCTAAGATACGAAATCAAATATTACAACAGAAATAAAGGGACTAGTTTTTGGAAAATACTTTTTAAATATATATGCGATTCATTGAATATAAATTATTTAATAGCTTAAATTTTAATTTATCATATGCATAAAGGCAAACAGCTTCTTTTTTGAGCACCAGAAATATTTCAACAATATAAATAAATTCAAAATTATTTTCTACCTATTCTTATTTTATTAACGTACATTTGATAATTATTATCACTAGCACAGTGATACTAAATCTTATTAAATAGTTAAACCTTCCAGCGGGCGCGGTCGTCATACCAAAATGAAAGATCGCGAGTATTTCACACATACGCTATAGTAAAATGTAAATTTTCAAAAGCGTAACTATTAAAATTATATTGTAAATAGCTTCGCATTAATAACTACAATCATTTTAAACATTTTTTGCTTAAAAAGAAGCAGAAACAATATAAACATAGATTGCAATAACAATATAAAATGACCACATGTTAACTGAATTGATTTAAAAATAATATAAATGAAATT
>JAPMOQ010045993.1:4104463-4141866 GCA_026543055.1 Argiope trifasciata
ATAAGCATTTTTTCTATAAATTCACAACTTAAATTTTCTAAAAACACCTATAAATGAAAACATTAGTTCACCAACAATAACACCTTTGGTTCATTTTATTGCCTATATTATTAAAAAACCACAATGGGATTTTTATATAAATGTCTTTAGTTTTTGAGATATAATGTTAACGGTGAAGAAATTTTATAAAAATTAATTTTTTTTTTCTGAAATTTGAAGTTAAATACATACTTGAGCTGAAAAATAAATGTTTAAAAAATCTTTTGGATAATAAGCCAGAAAAGATTTCTTTTCCTAGAAAAGATAAACTGATTTGGAAGGAGGAAAGTCAGAATTGCAATAAACGATAATTATAGAATTCGACAATGTGGTCGATAACATAGTTTTCAACGTAGCCGGATACCTTAAGGTAATAAGGATACCTACTTTTTCTATTTATAGTTTTTAGATGCATTGCCAATTATAAACACTATAAACACACAAAAAAATATCTGAAAATATAATACATTTTGAGAAAGGGAAAAAAGTGTTGGAAATTTTAGTGAAATTAAAACAAAACCGTAAAACTACGCAAAATTGTAATGCAGCAATCCAATTTTTCTTTCTACACAAGTTATAGAATACAATGATGAATGAAATGAACCAAAATATAAGAAATACCTTGAGATGCAAAGCAGTTATGGGGGTGAATATTCGTATACATGCATTTTTTCCATCAATTCACAATTTCTCTAAAAACGCCTATAAATGAAAAAGTATTTCACCCACAATAAAACTTTTGGTTTATTTCATTACCCATATTATTTAAAATGCACGCTGAAATGTTTATGTAAATACCTCTATTAGTTTTTGAAATATCATGTTAACGGTTGAGACTTTTTATGAAAATTAAAGTTAAAAACAAATTTTGGCTAAAAAAATAAATAGAATTGTTTTAAAATTCCTCTGGATGATAGGCCAGGCCTTCCTTTTCTTAGAAAAGATAAGCTGTTTTGGAAAGAGGAAAACCTGAACTTAAAGAAATAATAATAATGTTTTGCCAATGTGGTATATAAACATTGTTTTTAACGTAGTCGGATACCTTAATATATGAGGAAAGCAAATGAACGATCTTATCATATCCTTTAATTAACCTAAATTCACAATTTGCGAAATTATAAATATTACACTTACTAATAAAACAACATTTGTCCTCACAATTTGCTATTATTCTTTTCAGCTGGGTATTGGCCTCAGTGTAATAATAGTGAATATTCTTGTCATCTGAATTATGTCTCGGAAAATTCTTGAAAATTTTAAAAACTACGGCGCGAGGTGTGACATTTTGCATCTGTGGCAACTAGTTCTTGGCTTTATTAATTTTTTTATAGTTTAATCTAGCAAAAAATGTATCTTTTCAGTATTAGTATCATTGAAAGAGCACCCTGAAATATATTTCTGAAAATCTAAATGCAAAAATATTTACCTTTTAAAAAATGTAATTCACAAACTTTTATAAAATATTAAATCACATTTTTACCTTTAACAAAGCAAAAGTTAATATGCATGAGTTATATCCCGTATATTTGTAGTTAAAATTTTGAATGAAAAATGAATATAATATGAACTCTAGAATATAAAAAATCGAAAAAAAATTGATTTTTTATAAAACGAATATAAAAAAACAATTTATCAATTGATTTTTTATATTCGTTTGTACTAGTAAGAAAAACATACGATTCGTTTCTTTATTGAAAGTAAAATCAGTTGCTTTAGAAATTTTAAGCCTACGATTTATTAATTAAATCAGTAATCAGACATTAACTTAATGAACTATTCAATTCTTACTCTTAAAAAAGCCTTTTACTGACATTCCAGTTATAAATAAGGCATTCTTAACAATAAAAAAGGCATTCCCTATTATGTGAAGATTTTTTAAAAACATTTCTTTTATCTTTATAAGCAAATTTATGATTTGAAAAAACCAAAGAAATTATACATCCAATAAAACAAACATTTCGCTCCTCTGCTAAAGTCTTGCTTTCGTCTCTTCATTTCACTTCAAGATCTGACTTTTGTAGAAATTCAATCATAATCATTGAACCAAAAAGCCGATATCCGTAATTTATAGAATCCACGAATACGCCTGTAAAGAAATCAATAAGAAGAGTTCAGAATTCTCCTAAAGCCTTCCTTTTCTGTCTGAATTACCGATGCGTTCCGGATTATTCCTGGACTTGGGCTACTTCAGACAATCGACTGCGAAAGGAGTTTTCAAAATATATAATGTAATTAGCAAAAATCCGATTCCTATTCAGAAAAGGAAGTTATAAATTTCGAATATTCAAGGATAGAGCAGAGGAATAAGATGGCTTTAAAATCATCAAAAGGCCTTTGTTTCGCCGAGAAGATCTATGATTGTGCAAGATTTAATGGCATTCGTATCCAGAAAGTTGCATATTTTGGATTCAATCAATTGAAGGATTTGCTTTGAAACAGATTCAGCTCCTACCTAAGCGACTTTTGAGTTAGGTGCATTATAATTTGGTAAAATAAAAACATTCGTTTGGGGCCAGAAATATATAACTATATTCGTTAGTTCTCTTTCTTAAGACATTGACAGCTGGTGACCTAAGAGACAGCCGGGAGCGTATCGGCTACTTAAATCATAAAGGCCGGCCTTATTCGCTTGTTTCTGATCAATGAACAGCCAAAAAAAATATTAAAACATTATATACTTTCGTAACATAGAACATTTTATTTGTATATTTGCCATATACATTTTAATGGTAATTAAAAATAGAAACAAAATCGAAATTTTTAATTTAAAAATTATAGAAAAAATAGTTTTTTATTTCTAGGTGGATTATTATCTCAATAAGCAGGTTCAGAAATCCGCGTCTTGCTGGTGCTGGTTGTCAATGTGTTAATTAATAGAGTAGTAAAATATTATTAGAAATGTTCTGTAGAGAACTCGCCATATCATCTAAAACTCCCTTCTGTTAGAGGATATAAAAAATGTAAAACAAATCAAGAAACAAACTTTTTGCTGCAAAAAGAACGTAGCTTCAAATAAGAGGAATTTGGAATTGCATGTACCATCATGTGTTAAAATAAAAACTAACTCTTTTGGGGTCAAAAAGATGCATCTTCAATTCTTAGTTCTCATGTTACTCAAGCGATGGAGCTGTATGTCTCAGTTTGTTGTAATATAGAGGTAGCTAATGATTACCGCTATTTCCCCTCACCAATCCTGCCTTCGGAAACAATGGAACATGTACAAAAAAGTAAAAACTTTTTCTACCTTTTGAGGGTAATTGTGATGAATACTTATATCTACTTAATCGCCTTAGAATGTCCAGGATGCATCAATAAAGAGGCTGTTCAAATTGCTAAAAAACATGTTTATTAAAAGTTCAACAAGGCATCTAAAAGAGGATAAACCTCCTCACTCGCCTATTCAATATTAGTAACCAATTAACAAAATACTACAACAGACAGGTTTTTATTTCTTCGTCCGTTGCTAAACGCATGCGCGGTAACGAGAATGGCACACCCATTTCCGAAGGAAAGGAAGAACTCTAGTTAGGTGCAACAATAATGGTATCATGCAGAGGGCAAGTCAAAAGTTTGCTAATACTAAAGTCACCCAAAGAATGATTTTAATCTACGTTAATTTATTAAATGTTTCTTCCTGAAAACTCCTTACATCATTTTTAATGGTAACAAAAATATTTTATAACAAAATAGAGTTTTTACTTATGAAAAATCCCAAATTAATATACGAAACATATTATGCAAATTGAGTGTTGAAGTGCTTAGCAACAAGATAGTAAAAAACTTCAGAATCCAATGCATTACTCCATTAATGGTAAACTAAGATTCAGCCATATTATTTCCATTCCTTCCACTTGAAAGCAGAAAATATAAAGATGTAATGGAAGTAGCTCACGAATGAATCAAACAAAATGATATATAGTTCTACGACGACCTACTCTTCGACATCACAGTAAATGAGTCCGATATTACAGGGGGGGGGGGGGGGAGTAATGGGAATATAATATATATTTTATTTTTAAAGCCAAAATGTATATGTTTTATTAATTTACTTTCAATAAAATATTATAGTAAAACGCATTTTTATTAGGAAATATTCTTCCTAGATATAGACAGACAATCTAGTGGTTTGTAAAAGATAAGTAGCTCCAACATTTCAACTTGAACTTCGTCATCTAGAAAACTTATTTTCGCGTGAAAATATTGGGTTATGTCTCTAACCACCGTGCAGCTGTTCTGGTCGTCCTAAAAATTACGTAAAGTGAAGAATAGAAGAACAGTTGCGCAGATGTGGAAGCGTTGATGTTTATTAAGGAGTCTGGAAGCGAGGAATACGTGTTATTTGTAGGAGCTCTGAGGAGAAAAAGTATTCCTGTCTGGCATGTACAGTTATTACACTGTCATAATATTTAGGAACAGCTTTCAAAAATTGATCGGAAAGAATACCTTTTCCCAATTTAAAATTTTTAAAAGGTTTTTACGGCTTTCAGCAAACTTGAATTCTTGGGGCCATCTCCTTTTTACAGCAAACGCTTTAATTTGTATTTAATGCATTTTTGCTTGAAATTCCATTCTAAAAATTGTTTCCTACTAAAAAGCGTAAATTTCCCTAAGTAATTAAACGGATGAGAAACTTAATAATCCATTAGATCACAGATCACTTGAAGTGTGTATTTAAACAACTTCTATCAAAAATCCCCACACCCCAAAATCTCATGGAGTGAAATCAGGTTTCCATGCAATCGAAAACTCGTATAATTTCATGCAAAAACACCAATTGACGAAAAATGAAATCTGTTTAATTTTCACAGAACAAATAACATGTAACTCATGCTAGTGAAATGATGCCAACCCGGTCAAGATCGGGAAAAAAAAACCTGAAAATTATGCCAAGTCAGAAAACCGGTCCTAAATCTTCTGAACACTAGAATCGGAATTGTAGCAAATATTACGTTTAGAATGGATACTTTATAGACTTGCTAAAAATTGAATACGTGAAAGCTATGACAAAATACTCAATGCGTATTTTATAATATCTTCAAGATATTGATTCGTATTTAAGAATCCTGGAAATGCTGTTCAATATTTTATGCTAAAATGGAATTTTATGAGTAAAAATGCGCATTGTAAATATTTAATTTATTCTTTTCTTTTATAAACTGATATAAAATTAGCCCTGAATTTGTGGATATTATAAGAAATTAAACGCTTTTTCATCAAGCTGTAGAGCGATATTTTATTTATTTCAAACTTATAACTACTGGATATCCTATCAATTGTCCGTGCATACCATAAGAACACGATGTAGAAAACATCGAAGAGTATGGAAAGCATTATCCAACTATTACCATTATGCACCATTCCTGGTAAAATGAATGGTTAGATTGAAAAGAAAAGTATTATTAAATTGAAAAGTATGTCAATCTTGACAAAAAACTAATATTCATTCCTTTAATTACTGTTTGTTTAATACACATTTGAAATTTTATGCTCTTGAAGCGAAGTTTTGAGCATTTTTAAAACGACAGATCTTTGTAAAAGAAAAAAAAACTGAGTATAATTGTAAAATTTTAATTTTACAATTACTTAATCGATAATTTTACACATTATCGATTATTTCAAAATTATAGATGTAAAAAATATAATTTTAGGAAATGCTGGATGTGTTGAGATGTATATAAAAGGATAATTACTGTAATTAACAAAATAAAGAGCGATGGGAATTTAATAAAGACAACTTTGCAAATGTTCATTTTAGAGTAACTATACCTCATCATACGTTGTTAGAAATCAAAAAAATAGTCTATATAAAAATAATATTATTGTATATAATAATATAATAAATAAAATAATAAAAATATATAAAATATAATAATTAATAATTTAATAAAAATAATATAAATATAATTATAAATTAATAATTATAATATTAATAATAAATTAAATATTATATATAATAATTAACATAATATAATAAATATAATAATAATATAATAAATATAATATAATAGTCAGATATCTATAGTAGTGAGAGGTCATTCGAATTACAAGCTGCAATACAGAAAAGTGACAGCGTATATGGAGCCATTTAATTGAAAATAAACATGTTTTTCTAAATAATAAATCAAGAAAATGGTTACAATATTGAATTATTACAGTTATTTATCAACGAGAACGAGTCATTAAATTGAACCTATTGCTTTTCAAATTATAAGAATTTAACTCTTTGCGCTCCAAGCAATTTGATGCATAATTTCTCACTTAAGATATGAACTTTTTCATTGGTCCGACACATAAATTTCATTGTTTTAATTTATATTTTTCCGAATTATGCTCCACATTTCCTTCCCATTTTGAAAGTATTTTTAAAAGCTAAAATTTTAGGAAATAAACAAAGAAAATGTTAAAATGATGCCCCGTTTTTAATGATAAGTGAAAGCCACCAGTCGAATGCAAAGGGTTAAAAAGCCAATATTATTTTTCTACCAGACAGAAAATCTTTCTAACTTTAAATCAGAAAAAAGAATCGTACCATTACACATCCAAATTCACGGGACTGCACTTTCGAATTTTCAAGAAAAAATAAAACTTTCCATTCAGAAACTTACTTCACCGACTGCAGAGAAAAACCATTTATAAACGACAAAAGAGTAGAACCGATAGAAAATCTTCGTTTCAGAGACTGAATGCCATCACAAGAGATGTCACGCCAAAGTATCTCATAAATAAACCCACCCGTCTAACTTCGAGATTAAACGTTCTTCAGTGAACAATTTGTATTCTTCTATCTTTACAGCTACAGATGGAACTTATATTGGATTTAGAGAGCTGCCCTATGTTTATAAGTTTATTTAATTCAGACTAAAGTTTCCTCCGATATGTAGTTCGGAAACGTTTTAAAAATATGTTCTTTTTGCAGAGAGAATATTGAAAATGTTCTTTTCTTTTTCGGCAAACAATGAACTCAGTTTTTTTTTTCATTTTGAGAAAAGAATGGGGATTTTTTTTCACTTACACTGGAATATTTTTCAATGATTTGTTTTAAAACGAGTATAATTTTTACTTCTACTGTTTGCAGCAGAATAAATCGTAGATTTTAATGATAATAACATACACGCTCTCTTCATATATATAAATGAATTAAATAAGCAACTAGAGTTTAGAATTCTTATTACTTCTAGTCACTTTTATTTAATTTGGATTCTTTCATATTTGTGAAAATAGAATAGTGTAAACGAATTTCCTCTCACTTTCTGAATCACAAAAATTCTTCAAGTTTGTTTCTTTTCAGTGCTTATAGCTTTGATTTAAGCCATTATAAATAATTTCAAGAATTAACTATCATCTGAATGATTGAATTCCGTTTCCACTCTAGTGACATTACTCGTTACAGAAACTGAAAATTTCATTTTAGAATTGTATTATTTTTGAAATCCTCCAGTGGCTCAATGGTTAAATTAAAAAAACTGAATATGAACGACGATGCTCTATTCCATAGAAACAAAGCTTAGATAACAAAAGAGCAGTCAAGATGCACAAAAAAATGCTATTAATAGATGCTAACAGTGCAGGTGTACAGAAAATCACTAAATATGCTAAAATCAATGACTCTTCTTTTATAATTTTTTTAACAAGATATAGAACTTTCTGGAAAGAACTATTGATCCCAGCTTTTATTGTATCAATCAAAATCCACTTTCACTAGAGTTTCATTACCTATTGCAAAATTTGAAAAGGTTTTAGAATTCAATTGTATTATTAAATAATCTTTCAATGCCTATGTGGCTAAAGACATTAAATAAGCTGGGCAATGTAACAGGAAGCTTAAATAACATAAAATGGATGAATGGATTTTCAAATGTTAAAATCAAAACGCACATAAAGACTCATTTATGAAAGTAACAGAACATGCACGCAAAAAATCGTTCAATAGAAAGCAGCTTAGAGGAAATAGACAGATCGTACTAAGATCAATTCAAACCGGTAATTTCTTTAAAACCACTAAATGGATTATTGTCTATTGTCAATACTTCTTTCTTGAATATTCCCTTATATGTCTATTGCCACAAGAGGGAATATTCAAGAAAGAAGTATTGATTCTAACTTTTAGAAGAGACATCGTAATAATTCTTGTATATCCAAAACATTCACTCGTATTATCCAAAACATTTGTTACCAAATGGCTGTCAAGTTTAGGGATTATTGAGTTTGTATTACTTTAGTATCTAATAAGGATACCCGATCACACATAATATTAATACTACAAGAAAGTAATACAACAAATTCATAACATTTATAATAGTGACAGTTTATAAATTAAAAACAATTTAAGTAAAAAAATTATAATTTTTTAAATATTTAATATTCTAAATAAGAATGGACTACTAAAAGTTGCGTTTATTGTTTCACTATATTTTGCATTCTGAAATATAATACAAGACAGAATAATTCTCTAAGAATTAATAATCACACATGATCTTTTCAATACAAAACATTCTAATAAAAGAGAACTCAATTTTAAACTTAACAAGCTGTGACAATTTTTCTGTCGAATTCTTTTCAGACATTGAAGAATTCCAGTTCTCAGGCCCCTTTCATTAATTTAGCTTCTCACACTTGCTAACTCAACAGCTGGTTAAGACGTTAATGAAACGGGAACGCCTTTTACTTCTGCAAACATTTCGACAGCACCGTATTTGAATTTCTGACAGGTGAGGAACATAATTTAGGGTTAAACTAAGCTTCAGAGCTTTGGATGCAATTGGGTATCACTGCTTTGTTGATACATTTTCTGTTAAAAGACCCTTTTGTAAATACGAGTTGATTTCAACGAAAGTGACTTAGATTTAAAAAATATATACGAGTTTCAAAAAATGGTTTCATTTTTTGAATAAATAAAAAAATATTTTAAGCAAAACTCGAGAAATATTTGTTTCCAAATCAGTATCTTCATACAATTTACAAGATAAATTTCTAATAAAATAATTGCAAGGGAAAAATAATCATTAACAATACGAATTATTACAATTAATCTTTAAATTAAACATCCCACAGCACAAACTATTATTTACATTTAGATTCAAAATAATATTTTTCCCTTGAATTGATATTCGTTTTTAAATAAATAGTTATATTATCTTCCCATTGTAAAGCAATTTTTGAGCTATTTTAGGATGAAAGGAACTTTGAGATGATTTGTTTTTTCTGGCGTTGGGGTAGCACGTCTTTCCCGTGATTTGGACATCCCAACTCGGGCATGGTTATTCTTCTGTGTTCTATTTTTGAGATGTGTGAATGTGTCCTCCTCATGTAAAAAAGGAGTTGTGCAAGTGAATGCGACACATGAAACAGAAATCATATTCTTGGCCCCAGTTAGCGCTATTGAAAATGTGCGATAAGAGCCACTCGAGATATACACCGAAATATATAGGCTTATATCGCTGATATATCTGTCACCGTGTTTGTAAAGTACCGTAAGTAAAAGCAACAACGTAATTTTGAACAATGGTCAGATTACGATAGTGGATTCTGAACTGGCAACCAGTTTTAAATTTCCGATATTACATCACTACACCCCTAAGGATTGCGACAGTTCATTCGTTATTCGTGATTTGAATCTTCAGATCCGTAAGCAGAAGATTCAAAAGTCAAAAATTTACCAATCAAAAAATATTTCATCAGTAAATGATCATTTACAGCCTTTATTTTTTTCGAATATTTATTAAAACTTAGAATTTTGACTTTTAATATTTTTTTTTCCTTTTCTATTGCATTTTTATTTAATATTTTTTGTTTGTGTGTGGGGCGAGGGAGTTGTCGACACTTTTAATCATCAGATTGAGTTTTAAAAAATGATTAAAAGATTTTAAAAAATGAAAACTTAAACTTTACCATTTAAAATGTTAAGACGAATCTCTCCTAACTCTCTTAAAAAGAATAACCATTTGCTTAACTTTGTGGAGAGAAAATATTTATTAGGAATTTACCAAAATTTCTAGATTAAATGCGACAGATATTAAATGACATTTTCTTAAATGAAATCATGAAAGTAAAAACATGTATGAATGCTAAATAAAAATAAATACTACAAAAAGTTTTGCTAATGTTTCATGCATAATTTAATGTTAGCGCTCTTTTCCCACAAAGTATTTTAATTTTTAAATGTCAACTTCCATGCAGTTTGAGCTATTTAAAAGTATTACGCACTTACGTTTGAACTTCGATTTAAAATGTTAAAAGAAATTATTTAATAAAAATGAATAATCGCTTGTTTGAAACCGTCGTTGAAGCGAGATAAAATTAGGTTTCGAGAAAAGTATTTCCTCTATAAAATGTTAAATACCAGAATGCGACTACCGCTACCAAATATCAAAAAACACCATTAATCTAAAGTTAAATTTATGCATTATATCATTACCGAAAATATTTTAATGCTTTTTCTCTTCTATATTTATCTTTGCAATTTACCCTTTAGTACTTGGAAATTGCCGGCATCCTGGTCTATGGGTAGCGTGTCTTCCCTGGGATCTGGGCGTCCCGGTTCGATTCAAAGTTCGGACATGGTTATTTTAGCTGTGAGATGTGTAAATGTATCCCCCTGTAAAATGGGTCTGTGAAAGTGAATGCGAAGCATGAAGTAGCTAAGTTTTACTCTTGACCCTAGTTGGCACTGCTAGAAAACAAGAGACTCTGATTTAGGCTTAAATTGCTGACAGCTTTCTGTCAGCGGGCTTATAAAGTGCCATAAGTAACAACAGCATTATACTTGGAAATTAATTTTATACTACAAATACCAAATCGGCACTTTCACCATGCTATCGATTATATAATCCATCAACCCTACACTTTCACGCAAAAGACGAAGACCAACTTCCCAAACACGATAGAAACTTTCGAAAAGCCAGTCCAACTAATAAAACCGATTTATCGAACGAAACAAAACTTGGACGTTAAGCAAGCTACAATGGGAAACTCCTCTCGCCGGCATCAAAACCGGCGAACCCCGAATCCGGAAAAGGATCGGGCAAATCCGATTATTTACGCAATCAGTTCATTTCCTGCGTCCTTTGCCAACTCGGAGGAATCATCGGATAGAGAGGGGATATGATGAATCGGGCAGATATGTCGGATATGTTTGCTTTATGGCTCGAGACGCCTTCATTGATTTCTGACCTCCGACACTTGGATGCAGTTTTGACATAAGGAAGGGGAGGTAAATAGATTAGGAAAGACTTCATATCTTTCTGTCGTGATACAAAAGTGAGAGGTCTTACGAGAATTCAATAACATGTTCGCTTTTAATTTCCCAACATCATTGAGGCAACTGGTAATTCAAAATAACATTGCCTAAACAAAAATCTTTGTTTTAAAGATATTTTACCGATTTTTTTAAAGATAAAAGATCCGCCTTCGCTGCCAGTTTTTTCGCCTAATTTATTAAACTTGAAACTGATAAATCTTAATTTTAAATATATACCCTGCGGTTACAATTACAGTTCTAATTTGAAATGGTTTTAGAAGGAAAAGTACTGAACCAAATGTCATGAAACTTGGTAATAGTTTAAAAAGGAGGTAATGGGAATTTAATTCTTGACAAAAAAAAGTTCAAAATCTCACCACCAAGTGCGAAATTGAGCTTTATGCAATATAGTAAACAAAACAGGGTAAGAAGACAGATTTGTGTTTTATCGTTTCAAATAAATTATAGTTTAAAGTGGCTTTTTTATGTATAAATGAAATACAGGCCTTCTATACTTAACTATTCGTTTGCTGAACATTTAGTAAATTTTAATATTCTTTATATTGTATTAATTTCTTGTAAAAAATTTGAAATAATGATAATAATCAAAAAATTTTAACGGTATATTTAAAAAAACATTTTCTATTTATCTTGGTTCACCAATTGTTGAAGGACACTGATGCCCCTACAGCCAAGATAAATGTCGGTAGCAGGCGATATCAACGGCACTGTAAGAGTTAAGAATAACTACATAATAGCATCAAAAGTATGAAGTAGAAGCCTTTAATAATCACAGTTCAAATATATATTTTCTTTGAATAGAAGAATTTAAAGAATAACTATATCGAAAAATGTTGTGCTCAAAATTTGTACTCATTATTAAAACTTCTAAAAGAAGTCATTACAATTAGTATAATTCATATTAAACGGGGAGTTCAAACATCTTCCAGCTGAAGTTTCACAGTTCATTTGAGCTTAATGATAATACAAGACCATGTTTTCGGAAATTCTATAGTGACAAAATATACATGCTTTGATTTGCTCCATTAACTATGAAATTACTGTGAGATAAGCATGCTCTTATTTCTTGTAAAAAGCGGTCAAATCATCAATTTATTCAAAGTGCCCCCAAACAATGACATTGTTCAAGAAAGTTTTACACCCTTACTAATCCACGAAAAAATGTCTTGATCAGCTGCTTATTTGTGCACATTTTTTATTTGAGAGAGATGTAAAGCCTCCTTGTTACCTAGGGGAAAATTACACCCATAAATACCCAAATTATAGCTATGAAAACTTTGCTAAAATCATTGAGCTTTAAAGTATTATTCAAAAGAAAAACTTGAATAGAACCATTTGATTAGTTTAGATTTCGACGTGGAAAAATGCTTATACGTTTTATTTATTTCAGAAATTGTATGGAATTCATTTATATAGATTTAATTGAAATTCTAAAAATATCACTTCGGAAAAATTCTGTTAACATGTGGTGGTATCTTAATAAGCCAGCAACGACCACTAAACATTGGTGATATTTTTTTGCCAAGTGGATACGTTACGTGGCTGCAAATCGTAAGGTCCGGAGTTCAATCCTTGGTGGAATTCAATCTCTCCATTGGCGCGACTCCACAAATACCACCCTTAAACCAACGAACATGGTCTTCGCTCACCATAACATTTGGCGACATCAAAACACGCTCTTCACTCGCCATAACGCTTGGCGCTATAAATAGTCGTCAGACTCACTTGAAGCAACAACTCAGTTACGCTTGCCATAAACACTTGGCTCTATAAAATCGTCCGTCTCTCCTAAGACTCACTAACGGAGGAATATTGTTGCGAAATCTTAATAGGCCAGTAACAGCCTCTAAACATTGATGATCATTTTTGTCTAGCTGATATGTTACTCAGCTGCAAATCATAAGGTTGTGAGTTCAATCCTTGGCGGAATTCAATCGATCCACTGGCGCGACTTCACAAATACCACTAGCCACATTGGTGACCTTAAACAATGAACACGCTCTTCAATCGCCATAACATTTCTCGACATCAAAACACGCTCTTCACTCGATATGACATTTCTCGAATATCAAAACACGCTCTTTGCTCGCCATAACGCTTGGCGCTATCAATAGTGGTCAAACTCATTTGACACAGCAGCCAAAATCGTCACACTCACTTGCCCCAAATCAATCACGCTTGCCGTAACGCTTGGCTCTAAAAAAATCGTTCCTCTCTCCAAGAACTTACGGGTAGGGGAGTATTGCGGTGGTATCTTAATAAGCCAGTAATAGCCGCTAAACATTTGACTAGAGGATATGTTACGCTACTGCAAATTGTAAAGTCGCATGTTTGATTCTTGTAGGAATTCAATCTTCACATTAGCACGACTCACCCCAAACATAACTATTGCTGTTAAAAGTTTCAGTTTAGTTTAGTTTGGTTTAGTTATATTAACGTCCCTTTTAAAGCAACACGAGGGTTATTTTGGGACGGACCTCGTAATTTTGAACCACTAGTCAGATGACGAGGACGACACCTGAAGTGGCACCCCCCCATCTCCACACCACACCACAACGACGGGAGGACATTTGGCCCGACAGATTTAACGTGCAAGAGACCCCCTCACACAGCGGATCTTCATTGGAATCGAGTCTCGAACCTGAAACCCTCCGGTTCCGAAGCTGAGACCTTACCACCAGGCCACAGCGGCCCCGTTAAAAGTTTCAGAGACGGGCACTAAAAAGAAGTTATTTGTGATTACATTACTATTAAATAACAAAAAGGGGAATTTGAAAATTGTATTAAACTTTTTTTTTTGATTTACTGATCCATTAATAAAAAGTTTTTATGCTAGAAAAAGAATACAATTAGTGTACGTGTTGATTCGTTCTACTCTTATATTCTCGAAATCGATAATCCATCTTATCAGCATATGCGAAAACCATTAGAGTTGCTGCAGTAATTGGCGAAGTACACGTATCCAAAAATTAGAAACTGATGTAACGCTGCAGTAATTTTGTTTTACTTTCTTACTCTAAAGAAATTTGCATATCGATTATTTTTTATCCTCCTAAGTCGCCCGGCATCACGTTCCACTAAAAGCAATTAGGATTTGCAGTTAGGAAGGAAATAGTTAGGAAGCTATTTTAAGCCAAATAAAGCAGGTTAGAAATTGCTTCTTTATTGTTATGAACAAGATAGAACCATTTTAAGATAGCGAGCATTAAAGTTTTTTCTTTTGAGTTTGCATCGCTTGTAATAGTTAATTTGCTTTTAAATTACATTACTAAAAAATACAAGTTAAAAAATTTTCTATTATAATTATAGTCTTAGAAGTTTAATCCACTAAGATATAATGCTAAAATAAATTACAATTTTCTTAGTTTTATCAAGTTTTATTCCCCTTCATGTAGTAAAAATAAATTTGTGAACAAAAATCCATCTAAGTAATAGGAAACAAGTTCAGTTAGTTCCTTTATGTTTTGTTGTATTTTATTTTAAAAGAGTTTTACATACACTATTCAATGTTATTTATCTTAAAGTACTATGAAAGATTTGACAAGAGAAATTTTTTAGATATATATATTATTGATTTAAAGAAAAATTCGGATCCAGATTTAGTTTAAATTGGATTTTACTTTATCCACGAGAAGAAAATTCTTTTTCAAAATTTTAATAGTTTTATTCAAATCCCTGTGTGTAGAACAATGCAGATAAATATTTCCTTAAATGCAACCCAAGTATAAAATATATTTGGAAATAACAGAAGCTCGGTATCATTATTGTTACGAATATTTTTTTTAAGTAAATGATTTTATAGTTTTTTTTTTTTTGCGAGTATACACTTTTTAGAAAAATATTTGCAGTTTTGGAAGTTTAAAAGGAATTATTCAACGTTGAAAAAAATCATACCGATGGATCAATTTACATTTTGCAGTAAGAATATTAAACAATTTAAAAACTCTATGTATTGACCCTTCGCACTCTGATGACTCCTATTAGACATCATTCCAACGGTGTATCATATTGAGGATTTTTTAATTTTTCAATTTTGATTGTTAAAAATACTCACAGAATGGCAAAAAGACAAATTACTCTTTCGGGAAATTCAACTTAAAAAAATATTATATATTAATTTAGTTTTTGGAACAATAAACAAGTTCTTGCATTATGTGCATAGTTATGGAACTAACTACTTTTCAGAGAGCAAAGGGTTAATTCTTTAAGAACTGAAGTTATTCCATCCTTAATATGGAATGACCTCAAACACCAACTCAAGAAAGCCCCGTCCCACGTCCTAATAGGATGTTACTACCAAATTTCTTACCTTTATATAGACAGTAATTGATTCAATACTCGAGGTGTGCACTTTGTTCACAGCAAATGGATTTAGGAGGACATTTCTCTAAAAACACTCAATAGGATATTCGAGCATATACTCTCTATCTAAGAGGACAGTCTTGTGTAGAAAAACATTTTAAGAACTTCGGCTGTCAAAGTTTTTTGGAAAGGAATTGTACTTTTTTTAAAAAAAGAAAACAGCTGCATTCTAGTATCATTCTGAAGTACCTGAACTAAAATGATTTCTGGATAGAGAGGATTAATTGAAAGCCATAAAAAGATCACTTTCTAACCATAAGTATTTTAAAAGAATACGAATCACAAGATTAAATAAAAAAGGAATAGATAATAGGTTTTATAAACCTGCCATTACTTTATGTGCTTAAAACAATATATCAGTCCAATATCCATATCATTTGCAGACAGATGCTTCTTGGTCAACTCTCGAAAAGATTCGCCTTCCATATCAACTTTCATGGTTACAAAAACCTGTCTAAGGTTCTTAATATTTTGTTATGACCAATTTTTTATATTAGCTCAAATTTTAATTTATGCATTAAGAATTCAACGAATTTTTTTTTGAATAACCTTATGAAGGAATCTAAAAAAAATAATAAAAAACCTTTTGGAATTTTTTAAAAATATTTTTTAAACTGATTAATTGCTTTCAAAATTTGAATAATTAAAATTTTTTAAACAAAACCTGAATCAAATAATCAAACATAATCTATATGTCTATTGATATCAGAACTCAAGGATCATTGTTTCCAGCTGTTCAAATAAAGACACTTGCAGCTAAATTCGCTAGGGAACTGATAATTTCACCAGGAAAATTAGCTGTCAAAAAATTACCACATATTGACAGTCTAATAACTTTCAAACTTATAGACAATTGGTTAGAAGAATGGAGCATAATTCAATTTATATTTCTATAAATAAAATCTTTAAAGCAAAATTATCTGTTTCATCAGATTAATATATATTCACTTAAAAATGATTTTCTTTCCTTAGACACATTATTTTTTCGACGGAAATTCTGCCCAAGTTTGTTTCCCCATAACAAATGTTTTAATTGAAAGAAGGCCATTTTTTGAGCCTAGACTAAATATAAGAATTTCGATCTGGATTGATAAGTATATTTTATGTATTTAATAAATTATTATTTTAAAATGATGTTGGTTTAAATTTATGGTGAATACCAAAATTGATCGAAGTTAAAACAAAGCAATCTAACATTGATTCAAGAAAGAACCTCAGGCATTTTTATTTTAGACACACGAATAAATATCAAAAGTCATTTATAGTTGAAGTTTAATAAGCGTAGGAGGATGACTTCATAATTTCTCTTAAAGACTAAAAATAGAAAATTAATGAATTGGTGATGATATTAGAATTTACATATTCTCGATTTAAAGTATACATATTTGTTTCATGCTGGTAAATATATTATACGTAATCCCTTGAAAATCATAAGGTTATATACATAATTTAATGTTTACATATTAAATGAAATAGTTAACAGGCTTTATGAGAAATACTGTGCTACCTCCAAAATTAAAACAACATTTTAACAGGTATGCAATAAATTCAATTTTCATTGCTGAATATTTAAAATTCAATGAAAGTAAGGTTGTATCAATGATCATAACTTGACGGGATTTAATTTTTTCAAAAATTTAAATAAACCTTATAAAATTAAATTTTAATCGGAACGAAACTAGAATTGCCTAATTTTGAATTCTTATATTTTTGTCACAAGTGTAATTAAATGAACTTAAAATACATTTAAAAAAATATCAAATCCAAGTGTATTTTAAATTCTTTGAGTGGGTGCAAATAATATCACATTTTAATTTAAATATAAAAGTTGATATAATTAGAAAATTTAACCTAATTATATTCATCGATAGCTAGTTTGAAGATTTTAAAACTATGTCATTTAATAAATGACATATTAGAAAATTTCTTATAATTTGCTACATTTTTTTCACAAAACATTATTATTAACAAATGAATTTTTAAATCTTAGTAGTTTTTTTAATTTACTCCAATAATTGCTGAAATAAGAAATCGTACCTCTGAAATTTAAAGAAAATTAACCCACATTTTGTTCGCCTGCTTTAAATGCAGAAAAATGTCTTTTCTCGATAAAAGTTTAAAAAAATCCATTAAACATATTTTTTTTATTTTATTTGAATGGTTTAAATTTAGCTTTAAAATATTAATACAATTACAAAATTTTATTTTTGAAGAACGATATATTTCACAATTTTAAAATATTCTGACAAATTAATTTCACATTTAACACATTAAGGCAATTTATTCAGATTACCCATGATTTCAATAACTTCCTTACTATTTTATTTACTTCAAATTAAATTATTCCTCAACGATACCACTTGACGTTTGCTATTTAATTCAATTGAATTAAAGCAGTTCCATTTGATGACGATTTTTAGAATTTACGGCAGCATATTTAAATATTTGAGAAGAAAGAGGCCATTGCAAGAATATATAAGATTCGATATTTGGAATTAATCAAATGTAACAGAATTTTTTAAGTTCAGAAATATTTTATGAATATTTGTTGGAAAATATCGAAAAAAACACTTAAGGAATCAGCGAACACTTCGGAAGATAATTTCAATAGGGTAAATATTTTTCACAGGGATTTAAATATTATAAAACATTTCGTTTCTAGCAATTTATAGAGATCAGATTGTATAGAACATATTCTCGTTGTAGTCTTTCCGAAAGCGCTTTCGCATGATAAGTCTTTGTGTGATTGTGTGCATGTAACAACGGTTTTTAGTAAAGTAAGGGACACCACACGAATGCTCATAATTTTCTTTTTAGTGTCCCTCATAATCGTTTTGTACTTCGAAGAATGTCGAAAAGGCCATTTGAGTAACATTTTTTGGCTGTGGCACTATTTCTAAACACAATGTACTTGCATTCATCTAAATTACTGCATTTTTCAGCTGTCGTGGTTATATGAATGAGAAAGTAGAGACAGATAAAAACCTAAGACCTTACGGATTTTAATTAAAAATTGAATACGGCACTACATTTTAGATTCCAAAATAAAGAAAAAATACTTTATTCCTTCTACTTGCTTGCAGTTTGGAATAATGTTCAAATGTACACAAAGAGACAGGATGGAAGAGTTTTTCCAAAATTCAATAGGAATATACAATTCAATACATATGCAAGACTTACATACACGATATTTTTGTGACTAGTTGAAAGTGTTTTGCAGTTATTTTCGTCACAAAAAGCTTGATTCTATAAACGTGGTTTTCGGTCTCAGAGAGGTACAGAATGAGGCGATTCGTTAAAATTTCGAATTCGTATATTTTCAAGATTAGATTTTTTTTCTTTACATACGATGAAATCGCAATTGTATGAAGCTCACAAAGGAATTCAGGCACAAACATCAAATGGAATATTTTTTTAAATAAAATATTTTGATATTTCATATTTTATGTTTTATTACCATCTCATTATTAAAATTATACTTGAAAAATGACTATTTTGATTGTTTGTGTATGTAGAAAAATCTTAATTATGTACATTTTTTTTACTTTTTCCATCAGTAGCATAGTACATCTGAGTTTTGGATGGAAACGAAAAGTCAAAATATTTTCTTTTTCTTTCTCCTACCCCCTCCCCTGTACTTTTTTTAATTAAAAAAAAAACTGGAAAACTGTTAAAGCCGCTCTTCAGAATTGTTAAGATTAGAAAATATGCAAGTAACCGTTATTATAATGCTCCATTTTATAAGAAATTATTCATAGAAAATAAGTAAGTTCGATTTCAAAAAACTTCAATAATGTCAAATGTTTTATATTAACAGGAAAAAATGTAAATGTGATACAATGCATCAACAATTTGAGTTTATTTTTCAAAATTCAGTTACAGGGAATCCATTCAGTGTGTGCACAGCAAAAAATTAAAAACCTTGATATACGATTACACTTCACTCCTCGATAAAAAAGTATTAAAGCTTAGCCAAATCGCATGAAAAAACATTTGCAAAAGTAAAACGTATACCAAAACAGCGAATCGTTAATTAGAGAATTACAATAGACAATATCTCGACATACATGTTCAGAAAATAACACGATTCTAAAGAGCTTACCCTTGAGTAAAGATTGATTGCATGTTTATGGAAACTGCAGGTGTGTTTTTTTATGTTTAATCTTTATTTATAAACGGTATGGTAAAGATTTTAACTGATTAAATTTCTGTTTGATCTCCTTTTCTTCCATCTAAAGTTATTACCAATTAGTTTGTTAAATTGCATTTTCTTAAATTTTATTCACAATAATATAAAAACAGATAATTTTCTCACCCAAACTCTTACATACTTCTGAGTAAAACAAGAATAATCATTTTTTTCTCTGCATAAAAGTTATGAAATTTTAAAAATGTCACGAACACCCCGATTGCTCAGGTTTTACACAAGCAGTTTTATGCTTCTTAGATTAATAAGGATAATTAAATTTACATTTTAAGCACCTTTCTCTAACGATTTAAACCATAATGACATAATTGCAATTTTATTAACAAAAAAGCATGTTTATAATTTCATTTATCTTAGACCTTGTGCTTTTAGACGTCGCCCTGGCATAGTTGTAGCCTGTCTTCCCCATAATCTGGGTGTCGTGGGTTCCAGTCCCGGTTCGGGCAGGGTTGTTATTCTTTGTTCTATCTGCGAGTAGTGTTAATGTGCCCTTCCGTAAAAAGGAGGTTTTGCAAGTGAATGGAGAGCCTTAAGTAGCTATGTCGCACTCTTAGTCGTAGATGGCGATACTGACAAAAACAAGGGACGCTCATTTAGGCTTAAATCGCTGATAGCTTTCTGTCAACGGGCTTGTAAAGTGGCATAAGCAGCAATAACAACAATTGCGCTTTCGAGTTACCGTGTTTAGACGCATTCAGATGTGCGGAAATCAAAAGTACACCATTTTTTCAGATTTAGTTCCATATTTTTCTATAAAGATTTACACTTGCCAAAAATGCTAAAACTGTTCAATTTTATTTATAAATTTATGTTTTGTAAATCAGACTGACAAAGAAGAAATTAAGGAAAGGGAAGGTTTTCAGAATTTTATAGAATCTAAAGGTTATGAGCAAAGATCTTAGACTAAATTTCATTAATCAGTTGAAACCGTTTTTGATATGAAATGCTCACACTCTGAGCAAGCGACTGACAGAGAAAAAAAACCTGTATTTTTTTACTTCCAGGTATGGCATTAACATATGGTTAGTTGTCAGAATCTCTAATGCCAATATTTTTAAGACTATAAAACCTCATATTTTGAGTTTGAAAACATAAATTTTTTTTTTATTATCTATTTACGTCTTCATAAACTCAAATTACTAAACTAAAAATGAAATTCAAAAATTTGTCATAACAAAAAGCAATTATAAAGTAGTTCGACAGATGCATATTTTGCTTAAAGGTATTTTATTACAGAAATATTCCTAAAACTCAATCGCAAATGCATTATACTCATCTGAAAAATGCATAATTTTTTTAAACGCCTGCTGATTTTTACTTATTTAAATATGTCGCTGAGCATTTCTAGCGTATTTTCTGTATAGTTTGAAATAGACAAAAATGCTTTTTAAACTTTTAGAAATAGGTCAGATATTTTATTTGCAGACTACACAAATTTCTTTTTAGAATTGATTTACGCTGCATATAGTTTCGGAGAGTTAATTTCATTTAGTTGCGTCGCCTTTTCTTATGCTATTGTCTTTTAAAAAAGGACAAAGTGAAGTTTCCAAACGAAATACAATTTTTGAAGTAAATTTTTTTACAAGAAATTTTAGAATGAACTATTATAGTGACCAATTTACATATATCTTCTACTTACAAATATTATTAAATTTTGCACGCTGTTTTGTGTTTACCTGGCTGATAATCGGGCAGCTGGTTTCTGAATAGGATTTATGCATCTTACAATGGCAAACGATTTTTTTATTTTCTTAAAGGATGCGTTTCCTAAGCGGTTTTTAAAATTAATTTTCAATTGGGAATGTGAAAATAGGGAACTTAATTGGAAATGTGCGGTCAACGAAATCCCAGTTTCTTTACACTCAAATTAAATTTTCTAATGAAAGTATTAGAATGAAAATTTAACAATATATTCTGTAGATAATTTTTTGGATGTATAAAGATGTTTTAGTAATTTTTTTAAAAAATATATTATCATTGATAAAAGTAATTGTGCTGGAGCATATTTCTTCTCAAATAACATGTTTCAACAAATAATATTTTTGGAAAAGCATACTTTTTATATTTGAATTTATTTTTCTAGTATACAAAGAAATATAGAAAAAACACATATAATGGAAAATTCAATAACTATACGAGTAATAAAAAATAACAATTGGCAAAATTGACCCCTTTTTTATTGGCATCATGTCTACAAGACTAAGGCATTTTATGCATACGGGTTAAATTCTAGTACAAAACTCCTATAAATTCTATAAATATTGGTATATTAATATATTCTGGAAATTTTTTAAAACATCATTGCTAGAAAAAAATTAATTATATTTAAACATACAAAAAGAAATCGACGAAAATTTTTTCCGTAAAATTACCCTCAGCACTAACTCACTTTCCACTTCATTTGAAAGTTTGTTGAGCTCTGCTTTATAACGAGGGTAAGTAGGTTGGATATTTCGAAAATCGAGTTTTAGATCCATATGCTAAGCCTTGTTTAGAATTTTACAACTAATAGGGAGTGCTGTCTCAGAGATGGCAGACAAAGAAATAAATGAGCTATTTTTAAAAGAATAAACTGAAATTGGTTGAAAATGTTCACGTGTGGAGAAGATCACTAAAATGAATATACAGGGGTCAATACTCTCGATTAGGTTAAAAATAGAATTGGAGTGATCGAAAATCCTTAATGGTCTGACAGACCGCATCATCCCAGTTAAGACATAAGTTGCAAATAAACCATTGATTACAATTTTTATAATTTTTTTCGGCATTAAATCATATGAATAATTTGCTTTTTCATTGCATGTATTTCAAATAAATAGGAATATTTTTATAGATTACTTACTAAAATAAATTGGTAATAATTTGCTTCTTGCTGCATGATATTGTATACACGTTTTTTAAATTATCTTAAGCATGCATTTATATTTTTATTTACATATTTTACACTATTTAGAATAGTTATATGTGAAGGAATATGTAAATTACATTTTTAATAAATGTATTCTAGAAAGTTATTGTTGCGTAGGATACTTGCCATAGGTAAGCCATCTGTTACAAAGACAACGATTTAAATCAATAGGAAGCGTCTTTTGTTTTGGTAGCGTCAACTAGCTCCTGGAATACGACTTTGCCACTCGCTCAATACTCATTCGCTTGCACAAACCCTTTTTACATGAGGGCACATTAACAGACCTCACAGACAGAGCAGATGAAAAGCAACCATGTTCGAACCCGGAATGCCCAGATCATGAGGAAGACGTGCTACCTCCATGCCTGGAGCCGTACATTTTGGAAATGTGAATGACATCTAAAATTACTTCATTGAAATCTAAAAAAAATATACTAATATCAAGACTCATTTCTAAAAGGAATACAAAAGGGTATTGTTTGACAACGGATTCAAAACTCCTCTGCCCTTTTGCGCATGCGTTAGGATTGGTTTAAATACGGATGAAAGGAAAGATGACGGAATGGATGCTTACATTTAGTAAGTAATTCTAAAAAGTAAAGTAATTAATTTATAGTAAATTAAAGCAATGCTTACATTCTTCAGCGACTCATCTCTTAGTGAGATAGAATTGTCGACAAGCAGTCAACATAGAATATAGATAAGAACAGTAATTAGAAACACTTGTAAGATTTAGTTATTGCAGAATATAATTAAAATTGATAAAAATGATCAAGAATAAATTTTAAGTATTTAGATTTTGTATTATTCTGCATTACATATGTTAAAAGCATTGTAATTAATGATACGCGAAACCAGAAATATGACACATAGTAGTCATATAATGAAAGTTCTGAACTATATTTCTCGTTTGTCACCGAAAATAGTACAATACTTCTGCTAAACCGCCTTTTGTATAGCAAAGATGAAGATAACTTCAAACTTTAAATGATAACTTCAAATTAAGTATGGTAAAAATTTAACTTGATTATTATGCCTTATTTTCATTTATATGATGGTGTCAGCCATTTTATATTATAATATTTTTTATTGCAGATAAAAAAATTATCGTTTCGCAAGGAAATGTTTTAAAACTATATAAAAAAAATTCGAAAATTCGATTAATTACAAATTAACAAAAAAATGCATTGAAAATTTAGAGAACAGTTTTCATTACAAAAATAAAAACGAATGTTGGAAATCATACAACCTCCACCCTCTGTAAATTTTGTTATAAACAGCTTGTACGAGTTTAGAATTAAATAAATTACAAATACTATTTCATTCGAAAGTTTATTAATGTACAACTAAATTCATAATTACTTGAGATATTTTATGAATTGGTACATTTAGATCGGAATCCTAGATTTAAATGAAAGGGCACTCCAAGTTACCACTAGACGAGGTTTATTTCGAACATTTCGAAATACTCCACAAATAGTGTGTTCTGAATTCTAAAAGACAAAAGAAGAATCGTTTGCTCCAGTGAAGAAGCGGCAAACGACTTCTTGGAGGTGTTCCAGTATTCGCTTATCATTTTCTCCACAGCGCTACAATCACAAAATTTTTCAAGTCATTAGCATTTCCAGAAGATGCTATGCTACTAGCTATTCGACTCTAGACACTTTGTTCTTATGAAATACTACAACTGCATTTTCTGAAAAATACGTTGAAGTGGGGAAGAAGAAATTGTTTCATTTTTTTTAGCTATGTTGTTGTATGAGCAATTTTTTCAAGAAAATAGACAAACAACCTTTTGAAGACCATGAGAATCTCTGAAATTGAAAAGAACATTTATATGAATTTTTCTATTCCTGGAGGTCTTATTTTTATCATAAGCTTAAAAAAATGTTTGCAAGAAAAGTTAGTGCGTTTATTTGTTGTAAAAGTTATATAGTTATGTTATTTTAAAATTTAAACATCAAATAAGAAATATATGAATTAAATCATATGTAGAAAAATCATTTTCAGTTTAACCCTTTGAACTCAGAAAAGCAATACGATGCATATTTATTCACCTAATACAAAAATTCGGTTATTTTTCCGAAAAAAAGCATAATTGTTAGAAATGGAATTTTCCTTTTTAATTAATTTGTATTCTTCTTACTATTCTGCAAATATTTTCAACAATCAAAATTAAATAGTAATAATACGTGAAAATGATGCACCGTCTTGAATGGCAAGTGATTTACCATCCAAAGGAAAATGGTTTTTATTTAGCGGCTTCTAATATACGATCAGAATACGCTCATATAATTTAATTATATTCCTAAATACGGTTGAAGGGGAGGTGGATTCTTCGTTCTTAAGGAAGTTTCTTTAATAGTAAATTTAATTGAGAATGTTTTTATTGAAAACTTTTCAATAAGAGCAAATATTCAATACGTATTGAGTAGCTTTCTTTTGTCCCACCAGTTCACTTTTTTTAATTTTTTTTTTTTGAAAATGATTCTCTAAAAAGTATATTAGCGCATTATTTTATCCTAGACAAATAATTTCCTTGCCATGAATGTGATGACCACTCCTCAGATTTTAGTTCTAAATGTAGGGCCATAATTCTTGTATATTCCAGAATATTAAATTATGTTATTGAGTATTGATATGCTTCAAAGTTAAGTAAAAATTACACAAAATACGAAAAATAATACTGTTTACAAAAAAAAGTTAAAAGAGAAAGTGAAAGACTAAGATCAAGTAATAAATTTAAAAAACGAAAAAGTTGCAGTAAATATAGTTCTACTAGCTTAATAAAACGCATTTTTTATTTTTTAATAAAGTCTGAGAACACGATAAGTCATAGAAACACTCGAAATAAATGACTAAGAAAAACGAAATTTTAATTCAATTTATAATATACTTTAAAATTTTATCGAATATTGAATAATTTTCTTTCTAATCATATTTTTAAAGGCTCATTTCCCATTAGAATATTTTGAACTCTATTTTACAATTGTATTGTAACCAAAAATATAAGAAGTATATTTATTCCTTTTTTATACACTAATACGTTTTTAAATATTTTAAAATTTTATATTATACTTTAATATAGTTATTAAAAATGTTAAACAATTTTAGAAATCAAAGATTTTGAAACTTATCAGAGACAGAACAACTAACAGTAAGTTTTAATACTTTCAACTTACTGGTAATTAATTTTGAATATTCTTTTATTTTCAACATTCTGCTTAATACATAATCATTTAAAACCTTAATAATACTCCAGCACGTGATCGTAAAATCGATAAAGATATTCTTGTAAATTCTAAAATTAAATCTAATATTGTAAAGGAAATTAACATACACACCGAGAACTTGAAATGTTTTACTATATTGCAGCTGTACATAATTTTTATCATTTTTATAAATAATTTCAAAATTATAATGAAGCAATTGCATCATTGATACAATTAGTGTAATAGTTATTTCGCCATATATGTGTAATAGTTATTTCGCCATAATTTAGCATACATCATATGCTAAATTGATTGTGAAATATGCCCATGATGCAAATGATTATAAATGTTTTTAAATTGCCATTACGATTCAAAAGAATTTAGAGAATGTTGAATGTACTTTAGAAGTAGAATGTACAAATTAAGTTGTAGATTATCATTTTGCAATATAATTGAACCTGGAAAAAATTATTGGAAACAAATAATACTTTGTTAAATGTAAAGCATATTTACATTGTTCTTCCCATCTTTTTTGAACATAAATGAAGGATTAATTAAAAATTATGTAACATTAATCGAATATTTTTAAATAGTAAAATTAATTCATAAACATTAATTTATAATTGCTTGTATAAAACTTCGGCACCCGTGATATTTCGAAATTATTTTCATGAGTTAAGTTACTCTTATATTTTTAAGACAACTAGTATATTTTATTAAATTTTAAAAGTATAAACCTTGCACGTCAAATCGTGTAAATACAAATGTTATACCATAATTTTGGGAAGGAAATAATTTTTTTATCAATGTGAGGGAAAATATACTTTTTTCTGAATCTCTTCTTATCAGATTCTACTAAATGAAAATATTATATAATTGGTACAGAAATTTGTCAATTATGTTAAATGTTAATTTTGTGATAGATATCTTTGCGTGTGTGTGTGTGTGTGCGCGCATATCATTTAATACTTATTTAAAAGAATTCTTCGAGAATTTTAGTTATAACTTCTATAATTTCTGTTTATTAGTTTATGAGAATATTAATCATTATATTTTTAAAGAAATTATATAGAACAATGATTGTAATTTGAAAAAAAATAATTATCGTGAATTTAAATTATTATTATTATTTTTGGATTACTTCAAATTTTGGCAGAGAAATTAGTTTGGTTAAATGCTGGTAATTCTTACATTAAATGCTAATAGACATCATAACAAGATTTTTAAGCTTAATTGTCCATTTTGTTGACGCGATAAACATGCAAATTATGCAGCTCATAATGAATCTTAAGAGGAAATTAGATAACTGAATTTTCAAAAAGGCTATTATTCAAAACAGTGAGAAACAATTAGAAAATAATGTATTATGAAAAGTAAATTAAATGCAAAACTTTTAGAAGCAATTTATATTCGATTACTTAAAGATATTTATTCAGTTTTAAGCTCTCTCAATAGTTAAAAAATTTCTTAATAAATCACAATTTTCAAAAATATTCAAATAAGTAATTTCCAGAATAGTTTTTCAATCTTGAACATTTTTAATTAACAGTAAAATTTATACTTTTTAGTCGTTTTGCAATAAGCTTTTACAGCTTCTCATTTTATAAAAAATATGCAATTCCAAGAATAATTCTGCTTTTTATTTTTTATTTTTTGTTTCTTATTCTTTTATCTTATGTTTAAATAAATTATTAATGTAAATATAATATCAAGATATTTACATATACTTTTCGTAGGAAGCAAATAAATAATCTATTTACACATTTCCTGCTTTCATTTATAAATAAAAGCTTTAATACAAAAGCTATTACCAGTATAATTGATAGAAATACAATATAAATGAAAAACAAATTGATTCAATAAAAACCAAGTAATTTTGAGTACAGAATCCTTATTCGTTTATTATACCAAAGATAAAAGCATAATTGTGTGAAAAATAACTTATTGAAATTTAATTAAAAGACTAATTTGTAGGATTTTGAATTTAAATAGCATATTTTGTCCAGTTAAATAATTAGTTTGATTATTGATTTGATCAAAATAATTGAAGACGATTGTAAAAATGTTAATTGAACTTACTTGTTTAAAAATATTCACAAATTCATATAAAAATCCAAGAATTTCTTACCTGAAACAAAATAAACTTATTAGAATATTTTAGCTCATTATAAACAAAAAATGTATACATACAATGCAATTCAAGATTTCAAAAGATTATACATAATTAATTTCAGATTTATGTCAGTAAACTTAAAATGCAATAAATCAATTCGTGTTTCATCAAAATTTCATTATATATGGATTAGCACATATGATCTAGTATTAAAATCCATGTTTAATACAATGTGAAATTAAGCCATATTCTTTTCCCTTCTGTTGTATAGGAATATGAATTCCATTAAAAAAACTGGTGTGATGAGTAAAATTGTGGTAGCTCTGGAGCGTTTTTACAATAGCAATTACTTAGAGTAAAACTTTAATATATATTATCATAATATGAAAATGACAAACATATTTTTGAAACTTTTAAACTAATAGTTTTTAAAAAATATAACAATTGTTTTAAGTTTCAATTCTTTTATATCAAAATACATTTGGAATACACAGTTTTGTTTTGCAGTTTTCATTCAACTTAATTTTCTATAAATATCTTCAACTAATTTTGTACAGAATTCTGAGCTTTTCACACAGAAAATGAATTTTAAGGATCTAAAAGAAACCAAAACATAAAATATTTAACTAGATGTATTTTAATAAATAATGAGATATTTTTTCAGAAAAAATTAAGTATGCGGAAGGTCGCCCTGTGACTGTTTTAATTGGGGTTGGCAACAAGCGTGATTAGATAACTCTTGTTATATTTAAAAATGGACGCATTCTTGTACAACGCCATGTGAGGGGTCACAAAATTATCCCCCTTGTCCAAAATGCAATGTGACTCCAACCCACGTTCTGGACTACATCGGATTCAATAAAGGTAAACTGTGTTCGAGTCCTGGGGCAGTGTTACATTATTTGAAGGTGTTTGGGCTCATGCACCTGGTTTGATGTTACTGCCAACCGGGTAGTATAAGCCACAATACAACAGAAAATGCAATTTAAATCAACTTTCATAAATCTAAAAGATATATAAATTATTTCGTTTGTCGAGATATAATTGCAGAGTAAACTAATTTCTGAACCATTTGATGTTTCCTCCTAAGTGTAAAATGCCTATATATTTCCAAGAAAATATTTACTTTTGCTTTCACAAGTCATTTTAAAATCAATTTCATCATCTCATTAAGCTCTATATCCCCTTCAAATATTACTTTCTGAGTATCTATAATGGGGTTTTCTAAATTGGGTGTTTTTATTATAAGCAGCATGGACAAGATAAGTATCATCATTTGTATCCATATCATAAAGTGTTTTGCTCAACAATTTTACCTTTTAAAGAAAAGGAATCGCAAAAATTCCACACTTCCGTAGGAAGCCATAGTTCTCTTAACCACACTTCTTACGGAACATGAATCGATTGAAAGACAAGACCGAGTTTTTTAGTAGTTTATGCTGTCTCTTGATCAGAAGTCAATTTTTAAATTCCCTAAATCAGATACATTCCATTTAAAAGCTGTGTCAAATTACCATTCTAAAAACTTGTTGGAGACGTTGGAATTGAACATCTCAAAATATGCGATACTCAACATAATAATAGATAAACTCGATTGTGTATTCCTATTTTTTAGACAATATTGTAAAATTTTTATCAATAACATATATTGATCATAAAGGCACAAGATTTACAAACTATATTTCGAACAGGCAGAAAACAAGCACAAACATTTTTCGATCTCTAAATAATTCATATTCTCCATCCACTCTACAAATATAATCCTGAGTGAAGAAGGAGACAACTTGTTTATAACCAAAAATTCCATTCCTATCATAAACCAATGGATTCTAAATCCAAGAGTTTTGCTGATGCAACTTTAACCAATTTCGGTACATTACCAGTTGATCGTTTATTACATCTCGACAAGTCAAGAAATGCACCTAGCACTTCAAATAAATTTTAGAAACAGTGCAATGAGAAACATAATAGAGTTTATGCATCATAATGTTGACTTATTCCAGATACAAGTCCAGAAAAATTTCCCTACTTTCAGATAACATCCAACATTTTTTTTTTTTGATATTTCTAGTTGAAGCCTTTGCTTAATTAAACCATATAATTATACCAAAATAAATAAACCCATTGTTTAATGTTAAATATTTGGTTTTGTTCTGTTTTGACTTTACAAAAATATTTCCGTGCATTTTTTTTCTTTCGGGAAGGAATTCGAATTCTTGGGCATAACTTCGAATTTAAGGACAAAGAAATATGAAGAATCGAAATAAGTAGTTTAGTAAATGCAGTAAAATTAAGGAAACCGATTATTCTTAGTTAAAATTCTGCATATTATGCATTTAACATGCATCTTTAATTCAATTTCTTAGATAGCGGCCTTTTTTCAGTACTTTTTATTGCATTTTATCTAGATTTAGAAATGTGCTTTCAAAAAAGTAGTAATGGTACTCTATAAAAACCATCGATTCGTTCTTCCTCTGGAACTACGGAAAAGAGTTTAATTTGTCTTGTAATGATGAATAAAAAGATTTAGTAACATGAAATTAACTCCAATTTGATATCCAATAAATGTAAAATATTTTCAAAACATTAAAGCCCCAAGAATTATAATACAATTTTGATGCGCATTATTTGTGAAATTCCAGGTTATTCTTCAATGGATTCTCATAAAGTATAAGCTATTTTGGAATAATTTCATAATTAAAAATGTTTAATGATCATCAAGCACATCCAAATTCTTATTTATTATTTAATATATAAAAATGAATTTTTGTTTGTTCGTATTTTATGAGCTGTTGTACCATTCATATGATTGAGATAAAACTTTGCCAACTTATTAATTGCATTTGCGCAAAAGGTTATAAGCATAGTTCAAGTATTACACATAAAGTAAAAAATACAAAATATATTTCATTATATATTTTTCAATTTCATTTAATGTATTTATTGTTGACAAGAAAATAATCTTTAAAAATTATAACTAAACAAAATAGTCATTTAAAATAATATTTCAAAAATCATTTCTTCTGCTGCAGCAAAGTAACGGGTGCCAAGAAATATCTTCCATAAATAAAAATCCATAAATTAAACAACATCTTCCATAATTAAGAATATAAATTATTTTAACTATAATTTAAAATTGCATCTACAATATAATTTATTATAAATAAAGCTATGCAAAAACTTAAAATTATTCATTAATCAACAAAAACTACAGATGGAATAAATTTTGTAGGAAAAAATCTGGATCTACTAAGAGTAAGTTTCACCATGAGGTTCGCGATAATTTATAAAACTTTTTAAAGCATGGTTTTACAATACCGAAATAAATGGGAATTAATCCTGAATAAATTACTACATCTTTTCCCCGCGTCTGGAATTGAATTTTAGAAACTCAATAGCACGATTAAACTGAGACACAAACGACAACCACTAACTAACGAGCACGTTGCTGAAGAGTTCAGTTCTCCACAATGGCACTTCTGTGCCACTTTCCAATTCTGAAGAACACAAATCAGATCCCCATTTCAATTGCCGAGCAAACAGTTTATTTTATGGGAGTCACTAAATGCCCGGAGAGTCGAGACCATCTCCAAAACACATGAAACTTTGAAGTGGAGATCGTAAAACTCTTCTGAATTACACTTTGGTGAACATCAACCCCGATAGATTTCTGAAAGAGTAATGTTACTCGACAGTTGCCGAGATTACCCCGAAATGCGTTGTTGGTCAGTGTAAACACTGGAACTAGTTTTTCAGTTCCATTTATTTGAAGATTTGTTTTTGTATAGATTTGATTGAAGTTAATCTCGGAGAATATAAATGGAGAAATTATGTAAATTATTTATGAAGACTAAATAAAGATATCTGAATGTATTATAAGTATATGTATGTATGTATTGCGAAATGTTTGTGACAAAGTTTGGAGGTTGGAATTTATGACACAAGGTGTGTTTAAGAAAATATTTGATTTTTTTATGTTCTCAAAATGTGTTTAAATGGAAATAAAAACTGAAGAACTGAACATAGATTGTCCTTAAACAACCATGAATAACACTCCAGCTTCCGAATAGTTTGATCTATAGCCAGTTAGCTATTTTACTGAAATTTTCAAAACAATGTCAGAATTATGTTCAAAATAGTTCAAATAAAAAAGATGAATTATTGTTATAACAAAATGTTTGGTATCATTCTGTTACTTTTTGACGCGATTTTATCAGCCGTTATATTTTATTTTAAATGAAGTAATTTACAAAAAAAAAGAAATACAGCCAAAAACACGTTATGTTAAAAATTCTTAATATTTGAAATTTCTTAAAGTAATAATTAGCAGTGTTATAAAATATAATTAGTACCAATTAATTTTAATTTCATAGCAATAAATTCAATTTCATTTTAAGCAATCAAATCACACAGGTGTTAGTCACATTGATTGTATACATTTTTGCTATTTTGCAACAGGCGTTATAAAGTAGAATATTTCAAAAAATTATGTTAAAAACTATTTTTAAAAAAATGTTCGAAATATGGAAAAAAATTTCCACTGATAAATTAAATCTTTGAATTTTGTGTTGTTTCTTATGGCACATGTCATAGACAAACCTGAAGACGAATAAAGGTTTTTAACCCAAATATTTTAGCATCTTTTGTTTTTCAGTACCGCCGTCTAGATCAAAGAATACGGTTTGGCTACTCATGCGTCACAACCCTTTTTACGGGGTGGGCTTCATTCATACATTTCATTCATCGCAGATCGTAATTTAGACCTGAATCAGAGAAGGACCACCTCTGAAACAGTACCTCCAGTGATATTACTCTTGACATTGAGGACTTTGTGGCCACGATAGATTTATGAGTGCAGCAGACATGACAGGCAAAAGGAGTTTTTAGCCGGTAAGGTCCGAACTCACAACCCAATGGATGCGAATCCAGCGCTCTACCAACAAAGCTATCTGAGCCCCTTAAAACATTGATATGATGTAAATAGTGGGGTTTGACCTAAAATATGTTTGAATATGCTAAGAATACTTACGTTATTTTTCAATTTTTTTTATTAATTCATGAATACGCAATACAATAAATAAATGGATTCAGAAATAAATATTTATTACTTCTAAGTTCAATGTACTGCTTAGTTAGAGTGTATAGAAAAATTTATTTTAAGATATATCAGAAATGTACTGGTAGAATACCTGAAAAATTTATTGTCAAACATAAAAACAAATCCCTGATTTATTAGATTTGAAATTCAGCTCTATATCGATAAAGACAATATTCAAATTCAAAAATTATATAAGAACAAGTGATATCTAGCTATGAAAAGAAACTTGCAAATTATTTGGGGCACAGTCTAGACTAAGAAACCAGTTAATTAAGTCAATTGCTTTTTCATAAACTTAAAGACGAAAGGAAATGTTCTCAGAAACTTTAAGAGCCAAGAGCCTCCATTAGAATTTAGATTGCTATTCCCCAAAAATAGTTCAACTGATGTGTTCAAATAGTTGGACTTGTAATCAGCGCTCTCTGAAACATGTATTAAATCTCCCCACGTTAAAGTGTCCCATTCTAGTTTCAAATGGTCATGGGTGCTTCCTGGCATTCAGCTAATGAATGTCTGGTTATCGACCCAATTAGACGTTTCTGCCCATAAATTAGATGCGAATCCTACTTCGAGTATTCCTACTTCAGAAGATTAATTAATTGAAGAGTCGGAGATAGTTGTGTTTTTGAAATTATTTAAAAAAAGGTTAATGTTGATGTATATGTTAGCAATCATTTGAAAGTAACTTATGAGAAACATCGGAATATTTTCAGGGTATTGTTATTAACTGTTCCTGGGCTGTAATAAATTTCCAAGTTTCTCACTAAAATTGTCTTGATTGTCATCTGAGGACCATTCCAATTATGTAAATAATTTCTAAGAATATTGAGTTTTCGCCTGTAAAAAATGTTTCATGCATACTTTTTTAATGCATTTAACAAGAATTTCCAATCTTACAGATATTTACCAGTTCTAAAGGCTCTATCATAATCTTATGACCAAATTGCTTTACAAGTTACATTACGTCATTCTTATAAGTTACATCGATATAATACCATAGATCAATTATAAAATGTGGAATAGGCAATTTTATTATGCTAATCGTTTATTTGTTGTTAAAATTGAGTGACAATAGTGGTCAATATTGAGATCTTGGTAAAAGAATTGAAATGCGACTTGTTCCTTTAATATACTCATGGCATATATTCAAGTCCCACATTAATTTTCTCAAAGACAAAACATAGTATCACTTTTATAGATTAGAAATTTGAAAAGAAATATTCTGGATTAGAATTTCTTTATTGTACGATTCTGTTTTACATTTCCAATGCTATTTCAGTTAAGTATAATTTTTTTGCAAGTAAATTTTCGAACAATTTGAAAACGTGATTTTAAGGTAATTGGAAAAAGCTAGGAATTGGGACCCCTTCAGGATCGATAAATAATTTTGAAATAGAAATGACTATAAAACTGGCATTCGATAGCTTAAGTGTTCTAATGTACTTTATTCTTGCTGTCAAAGTTTAAGTCACAACTTTCCACTTGTTTTATATTAAATTGTTTTATCAGGATATTTTGATATAGTATATTAATTTTAAATGAGTACTATTGATTAAAGAAAACTTTCCTTTAAATTTGTCTTGGTTATCTTAATGAAAAATAATTCAGTCTGTTGTACTTAAATCAATTTTTTTTCTTAAAGACTCTTGTATAAAATCAGACGGCGCTATCAAAGACCAATATGAAAATATTAAAAAATTATTATTTATAAAAAATTAAAAATACATGTAAGATATTCGTTGAATGTTAGATTCATCAAGTTCTCCAAACCAAGAAAGAGAGATAAATTATTCACATTTGCAACTTGATATACTGCTGTTAGACTAGACTTAATTTATTACATCGAATCGGAGTAATATCTGAACTTGTAGCTTATATTAGTTTCTTTTTATTATATCAGTTGTTCCTGAATTGAAAATTATATTTGTTCGATTTCAAAGGAAAAGTCAATGTAATGTTTGCCTTTGCTTTCATTGATAATTAGTGTTATAATTCAACAGATTTTTTCGAAGTTATCTTTCCTTTCCTATATACCTGCATTTTTTAGAAGCCTTTCTTCAAACACATCTAATATGTTCTTCAAATATTTCATTCATGCACTATTCCTAAAAACGTGATATTTCAAGCAAAAATGAAATATACGCTTTAAATTTAATAACGCCTTTTATATTCCTAATCTTCCATTCTTCGTACTTTTAAAACTACCCAGATTTGAAAGACTCTGCATAAAAAAGCGTTATAGATAGACAGGATGGTTGTATATTACCTCTCCACGATTTAGCGCCAAAGCCTTTTTTGATTAATGTGTTGTCGAGCTCGCCTTGATATATTCATTTCGGAATATATTATGGAGTCCTGAATGCATAATACTGCTTTTTTGATAAAGTAGGTCTCTTATTTTTTCGAAAGATATACTCTGAGAAGAAAGATTTGATGTTGAATTCAAAAACAACGCTTCTTTTCATTTAAAAAAATTAAATTAAGTAATCGTTCGACAGATTTCTTGTATAAGCTTTTCAGTATTTGTATTTAATTCGAAGGATGAAATTAATTTCATTTCTTATATATTTAGAGTAACATTTTCTTCCCGAATCTTTATTATTTCTGTAAAATGATAAAATGATTTAATGGTCTTGGTATATATATTTCCAATAAAACAAGATTCCACTATTTAAAAAAATGTTTTGCAAGCCATTTTTAAGAAGAGCAGAGATTTCTTAGTTGCGTTAGAATTTAATCCAAGTATTACAGTAAAATTGATGTTATTT
Organism: Argiope trifasciata; assembly: GCA_026543055.1. Taxonomy (NCBI): domain Eukaryota; kingdom Metazoa; phylum Arthropoda; class Arachnida; order Araneae; family Araneidae; genus Argiope; species Argiope trifasciata. The sequence goes on from JAPMOQ010045993.1 coordinate 4,140,428, forward strand.
CGTTTAAATTCCTTTCCAACATCAATTTATATTCGAATTTCATGCAATATGTGCCTGATATGTAGGCCTTAAATAAATAATTGGAATAGGATTGATTTTGCATTAGGATAGTATATGAGGTTAATATAACTATTAGAGTTTGCTATTTCCTATTCTTAAGGTACCCCAACTACGTTAAAAATACTGGTTATCGAAAACGTTTGCATTATTTTTTATTATTGTTATTTCTTGTATTTCAGACTTTTCTTTTTGCAAAACAGTTTATCTTTTCTAGGAAAAAGAAAACCTGTCCTATCTTCCAGGGTCTCACACATTTTACAACTAAAATTTGCTTTTGACTTCAATTTTCTCAAAACTTTAATTTTCTTTAAAATTCTCCATCGTTAACATGATCTCTAAAACTAATAGATGTATTTGCATAAAAAATTCAGCGAGTATTTTAAATGATATGGTGACCAAATGAAATGAATTTTATATGAAATGAACCAAAAATTTTACTGTTGTTGAAATACTTTTTCATTTATAGGTGTTCTTTAAAAAATTAAGTTGCACATTTAAGAAAAAAATGCATATTGAATGTATATTTGTACCCATAACTTCTTTGCATCGTAACATTTTTCTTAGAGTTTGGTTCATTTCCTTCATCATTATATTCTATAATTTGCAAAAATTTTCTTTGTATACATTAACATTTTGTGTAGAGTGTTAACCGTTTTCGTTAAATTTCAGTAAAATTTACTATAAATTTTCTTATTTCTCAAAATACATTATATATTCAAATATTTTTTTTTATATATTTGTAGCATTTATAATTGACAATACATCTAAAAACTATAGTTTTTGAAAAATACAAAAACATTTTCTAAAAATCCAATTTTTCAAAAAATTTCCTTCGAACGTAGTCGGATACCTTAAATATACATAATAATACATGATGAATATAGACTTTTTTTGAACTTCTGGTTAAATCTTTATCAACATTTTAAAATAAAATGCGAGTATAACAAAGAATTATAAAAAAAGCTCCTGTTGGATCTCTATATATTATGAATATTTGTTATATTAACACTGTCAATCTATTTTTTTTACCATAACCTTCTGGCTGATCATCACGCGATTTTCAAGAGGAACTCAAATATAGAAAAATCTGCTCATTCCACGTGCCTGTGTTTCTTCCTTTATTGAGGAGCGAATCCCTTGTTTTCTCGTCTAACCATTGAAATAAATTATATAATTGGGCTTTTAATTTACGTTTTTGGCCAACAGATGTTGTTAGAAAATATTTTCTAGAAAGAAAAAATGCATTTTTCATTTTTACAATACATATAGTCTTAAAACATACAAAAAAAAACAATTTTTGAAGCGGCTTATGTCCACAAATTGGGCAGTCAGAGAATTAATATTATGTATAAAAGGATTGATTCTGAGTAATGCCGGAT
>JAPMOQ010045993.1:4141966-4155304 GCA_026543055.1 Argiope trifasciata
TTATAAATATATATATATATATATATATAAAGTGAGGTATAAAAATTGTAAAAGTGTAAAGATATAAGCGTTTACATTAGTGCTGCCGAAAAATGTTCTAGAAGACTAGAAAATTATGTTCTGTAAAATTATTATGTTTTCAGGTATATTACAGAATTGAATATTAATGAAATTCTACTGAAATATTCTGTATAAATATTTTATGTTCAGATATCTTATAGAATTAATGAAGCTCTACTGATATCTTCCTTAGATTTCTGTTTTCAGATATTTTATGGTACTAATATTCTATACAAGATTCATAATATTAAGATTTCAGATATTTTATATAGAACAACTATTTTCTCACGTTTAATTAAAAAAATCTCAGCAATATAAAGAATTATATATCAAATTATATTATGAATGCATAGTATTTTTGAATATATCTATAAATTGAAGGCATTAAAAATTATATAATAGGTGTTTAATAACAAACAATGATTAGATGTATTTTTCTACTCATTAAAACTATTCTTTTTATTCATATTTCTTAAAAAAACAACTGGTTTTCATTAAAAAATATTCAAAATTTTGTAAATTTATTTATTGTTTAATAGTTGTTTAATAACAAACAATGAATAGGCGTATTTTTCTATTCCTTAAAAGAATTTTTTTCCTTTTTATTTCTTTAAAAAAGGTGGTTATCATTAAAAAATATTCAAAAATATGTACATTTATTATGAAATAATTTAATAATGAAAAAATGATTAGACGTATTTTTCTATTCATTGAAATTTTTTTTTTCTTAGATTTATATTTTTTTTTTAGAAAGATGTTTGTTACTTCATCTAAATTTAAAAATGGTGAACACAGTTTACATAAAATTAACGTAATTGAAGTCAAAATTATGTAAATCTTCACACTTTTTTCATCATTCCCAAGCTAATTCAAATTAACGAAACAATGATTAAATTTTTAGACATCACTTTATACTTATCTTCGCTTCCATCTTCCCCTAATCTTTCTTTCCAAACCCGGACGAGTTAATGAGGGCGCACTTCACAGAGCGCGAAATAGCCTTCTGTCCCACAATTAATTATTTTCTTTGCCGGGGAGACTCCCAGGTGGACAGATTCTTGGAGACGGCAGCGCGAGAATTTTAATGAAGTTCACGTCGGGTTTACCACCCTAGTTAACGTAATTCAATAAAGTGGGAATCTGTTAAGTGCAATCGAGGATTTTTGGGCCTTCCCTGCTGATTTGGGAGATGGATCAAAAGAATAAAAGTTAACGACGTTACGCATCTCAATAGGAGACACGATTCTTAGGAATTAATGGAACGATATAACAATGCACTTCAAAACGTGTGAATTGTGAAGTTCAGTATTTTATATTATTGGATTGCAAGTGTTAATAAGCAAAAAAATAAATTTTTTTTGGTGGTATAAAACTGTTTGAAGTGCTAAGGATTCTTGGAGATTTAATAATTTATTCTTTCAAAAATAACACTTAGTAGGGTGTCAATAAATGAAGGTATCCGACTGCGCACGAAGGAAAATTTTTGTGAAAAATTGGATTTTTTTAAAACTATTTATTAGGGCTTTTGGATGAATTACCAATTATCATACAAAATACTATAATTACAACATAATTTATTTGAAAATATAATATATTTTGAGAAATAAAAAAATTTGTAGTAAATGTTAAAAATAAATTTAATTAAAACAATGAACTGCATTACAAAATTGTAATGCAGTAATCCCCTTTCTTTTTACACAAATTATAGAATATAATGAATGAAATGAACCCAAATCTAAGAAACATTTTGAGATGCAAAGAAGTTATGGGTAAAAATATACGTATATATGCATTTTTCCATAAATTAACAACTTAATTTTTCTAAAACCACCTGTGAATGAAAAAGTATTCCACCGACAATAAAACTTTTGGTTCGTTTCATTGCCCATGCTATTTAAAACACACGGTAAAATTTTTATGTAAATACCTCTATTGGCTTTTGATATACCATGTTAACGGTAGAGATTTTTATAAATATTAATGTTTTGAGAAAATTAAAAAAAAAATTATGGGTCAGACCTTCCTTTTCCTTGAAAAGATAATTGTTTTCGAAAAAGAAAATTCGGATTTACAAGAAATAACAACAACAAAAAATAGTCAATGTGGTCGATAACCAGTGTTTTTAGCATAGTCGGATACCTGAAAGAAAACATGATTGAGAATTCACCATTAGATGAAGATTTCCCCCCATACTCATAAGTACATTTTGTGTTAGATAGTTTAGTTATATTAACGTCCCGTTGTAAAGCACTTGGGCTATTTTGGAACTCATCTCATAATTTTTAACATTGGTCAGGCTTCGTAGCCAGCTAATCTGACCACCAGACTGAAAGTGATCACTCAGTCTTGAGGATGTTATCTGGCTTATAAGGATTCCAATACAGATACATTTCAACAAACAAAATAGAAACTAGTAATTACCAAAATTTTTTGCTTAAAAACAAATTATATATTCTGATGCTTATGACACTCAGCCCAACGCGATATAACAGTATTTCTCATTTACAACAGGTCATAATTTAAATTGGAAAAAATAGATTTAAATCATTGAATTATTCGGAATAAAGAAAGCCATTCCCTAATTCTTCTTTCCTATCACTTCGTTTTGACATTTTTATGATCATATTTTTTTATTCCAGTAACTTTTTTTTAAATAATCAATATTCTCATTTTTCTTTCTTTCACGCTCATTTCTCAAACAACACCGGCATTAATATTTCCCTCCATTAAAAGAAATATTGATTGGCGCGTTCAACATAAAAAGGCGAAAACGCCATTATTCACAAACGAGCTCGTAAAGCGATGAAGAACAATAGAGGGAATAATACATTCCAGGTAAATCACCTTTATTCATACAGATTTTTTCATGCTTCTACAACAGATATAGGTTAATAAATATTTTAGATAAACTACAGCAGTTTTTTGCTATTAATCACATAATTTATACAATTACGTTCATACGTGATTTTTAATCCCATTGAATATTTTTAGTGGAAGCTTGACAAGCCAGATAACATCCTTAGGACTGAAGGATCATTTTTGTCTTTTGAATATGTTATCTGTCTGCCAACCCAAAGGTTATGAGTTTTATCCAAGCTATCACCAGTAGCAACATTGGTGACGTAAAACGATAAACAAAATGCAGCCTTTTTGTAGCTGTTGTAGCGCTCTCTACCCAAATAAGAAAAATGCTGATAAATAATCAGCTAAAAAATAAATGAAGCTGACAAATAATCAACCAATAAAAAACGAAGCTGAGCTGATAAGTTATCAGCCAATAAAAATGGCTAAGACGTATTAAATTCAAGGGTAAATATATCACCATTAAACAGAAGCTAAAACATCGTTCGTCTCACATCAAACTCACTGAAGGGGGAGTATTATAATGGAAGCTTAATAATCCAGAAACTTCCTCAAAACTGAATGATCACTTTTAGTCTTGTGGTCATGTTAGATGGCTACGAACCATAAGATCACGAGTTCCATCCGAGGATCGAACTCGCAATCTGGCTTCAAACCAAAACATTGCATGACCACAAAGTGAGGATGTTATCTGGTTTATTCAGCTTCCGTTACATATTTCCCATAAAAATTCTTTGGGACAGTGAAAAGAAAAAAATTTAAATCAGATACAGTAGTTTGATCTCAAACTCTCAAAAGAACATTAAAAAAATGGGGTCCTTTTCAGCTTCCCAGAGCCGTTGGTGACAGTTAAATTATTTTTGCCAATTCGTCCAAAAAATAAAAATATCGCCAACAGCTATTTTTTACAGCCCTCTGAAATGAAAAAAAAAATACCATAAAAATTATTTTCTTTAAAATGTTTAAGGAAATTATATTTTTTTTTATTTGAAATTTCCTAGCATGATCATGTTTCGCGTAAATTCGTCAATCTACAGAAAATTTCAAAAATATATACACCGGCGAATAATAATGGGTATAAGGGCGAGATTTCTTTACAAGGTCATGGAACATCTTAATACTAATATATTGTTGCGAGGCCTTTCTTGATGAGAAGTTTTCCAAATAAATGGTTATGTGCCATAAAACACCACTAAACGAAACCATCCAAATAAATGATTTGGACGGAGTGATGCCATAGAATATTTTGTATGTTTTCAAGACCTAATGCCATTAGATTTTTTTCTTGGTGAATTCTTAAGAATAAAGTCTATGTAAGAAAACCCGGCGACGTCAAAAGAATTTTAAACTACAAGTAACCGAGAACATGTCACAATTATAAATTAATGTTTGTTGAAGTTAATGAATCAATAATCCTCTATTTATCAACAATGATAATTTTGAATAGATGAAGCTAGTAGAAAAACAATATAGTTTAGGCAGATTCTTAGTTTAAATACTAATTACATGAATATAAACTGGAAATTATAATTGGTCAAACCATGTATACATATTTTTGAAAACGGTGCCTATTTAAAATATTCCATTTTTCTTCACATATAAATTACAATCTGGCAACACAACTTGTTGATTTTAGAGCAGTCAATATTAGGGCTTGAAATCACTTTTCTACTTCTCATTTCTAAGATAGAATCATAATTGAATTTACATTTATACAAACACCTATTCAGAAATCAAAATTTATTTCAGAATGATAAAGTTATATTGATACATCATTTTATCTAATAGCATTAATAATGCAGAACATTTCCACACATGTGTTCCTTTATAATAATTCCGCTCACTTCTTTAACCTTTATTTTTAAAGACTGCGGACATGTGGCTCTTCATAATAACTCCTTTTGTCTATTTAAATGATCTCTAAAGAATGCAGATATGTATAGCAAATGATTTAAATATTAAACAAAGCAATATTAAAAATTTCGCATTTTAAACCATAAACCACCACCAGTCACTGCTAAATTTTGTTTCAAAGGACTTAAACCAAAAAATATATATATTCTGGAAAGTAACTATACAATAAAACTCCAGACTTCAGTATCAGAAAAGAGAGCATTACTATCTCATGTATATGTTGATATATATTTATTCTATGTTCTCAACTTTAAAAACTCATTTTAAACGCTCGATTTAGAAAAAAGTATAAATAACAATAATAATTTTCTTTAATGAAAGTTTATCACTTGGATAAGCGAACACAAAAATGATGCAAGAGCAGCGTTGCTAAGCAACAGCATTTTCACGGAAATGATGATTCCAACTTTGCAGGTTGGAGGCTTTTGAGAAAGAAAGGTAGATTTTTGACCTTCCGATCCGGCTTAGTTCACTTCAGTTTGCTTGGGAGGAGTACGTTGGATGTTTTGATTTTCCAGTTTTTTTATGTGGTTGACTATAGTGGAAAGAAGTGGGTGGGTTAAAAATGACTTATTTTTGCCCAAGAATCGATTTTTTTCCGTAAATATATATTTATGTGTAGTAAATTGTTTCCAAATATGTATACGTATATGTATAAATATTTTTATATCCATTAAGTTTTCATCAATATGAATTGTACATATAATATTTTTATACGTTAATTATAAATGTATGCATATTTTATATACATAATTATTTAACCTTCCAGCGGGCAAGGCCGTCATACAACATGAAAGGTCGTGTGTATTTCCCATATACGCTATAGTAAATTGTAAATTTTCAAAAGCGTAACTATTAAAATTATGTTGTAAATAGCTTAGGATTAATAACTACGATTATTTAAAAAAAATTTTTGCTTAAAAAGAAGCAGAAAAATATAAATATAAATTACAACAACAACATAAAAGGACCCCAAATTAACTGAATTGATTTAACACTTATATAAATGAAATTGTCGATATTTTGACAGAACAGTTTGCGTATAAAATATAGAAGTGCAAAAATACAGAATTTATGTATAAAAAGAAAAAAGTAATTGAAAATTAGGTATGAAACGGAAGAAAATAGTTTCGTTTTTATTTCATCGCAGAGCAGCAATTTCAGCAAATGTATTTAGTGTGCTCCAAACATACAATCTTTCTGTCAAATCTCAGAACTGAACCTCTGATTCCAGTCCACTTTTCTTTTTGGCAGATTTTTTCCCCTATCGTCGTACCTTCCACTTCTTCAATATCTAGTTCGGCTTTTTTCTTTAGCATCTTTAATTTTAGCTCACTTTTTAGAGATGTGGATGCTTGTTTCAACATTTTCCTTCGTAAGGGCATTTGTTAGCTGTCGCCAGTCTAAAACAATACGGATTTATTTGTAAAATCTTACAAAATCAGATGGGACAAAAGCTTACCTGAACGGTCGCGAGTATTTCTAAAATACAAATATCTGATCGGCAAATATCTGATTAACATCACAAACTTACGACGACAACTGAAAGAGGTCAAAGGGAGAGGGACAAATAGCCAATAGCAGGTGTTCCCAGTTCCACCAGGTCTAAAGTTATAAAACGAAATTCATCTCTAGTGTATCTTTCACATATGCGCGCCAGCTGGAAGGATATAATTATTGCAATTTTTTTTTCTTTATCTACATATATTATTTGAATTTTAGGTTGTAATCTTAGTGTTCGAACAATTTGTACCTTTTATTCGCCATCTTTATTAAATACGTGTTAAAAAAAATGCAAAGTTTTTTTTAAAAATATTAAGAATTCAATATTATTATCTCAATAACAAAATAAATGCATATATACAAATGCTATGCAGTTTATGCTAAAAAGTCCATTTAAATGTTTTAATTTACAATCTATCCTAATTTTTAATGGCTAACAAATAAATATCCTAGAGACGCTGAACCAAATTATATAGGCACATTTTTCCTAGAATGCATTTCTTCTTAATATATCACTCTTATAATCGTAATTCTAAAATTTGTATATTTAAGAAACTTAATTTTCTATATAATTAAAGAGCAAAAACAACAAAAGCAGATTAATTAATGGATAGAGAAAACAAAATGTCAAATATATTCAGAAATAAGAAAGGCAGCTGTTGTCTAAGAAAAGTTATACGAATAATTGTTCAAGAATCAGACTCAAGTTCTAAATAAATTATTTGCAGTAATTTGATACAAATTTTATAGCTTACAACAGGTTTCGTCTCACTTTGGTTTCTATGTGCCTTATTTTGATTATATGCTAAATTCATCGAATAATGCAGAACATTTAAATCAAGTATTTGAACGATTGTCACAGAATTGTTTATTACTCAACCCTTTGAAATGTGCTCTTGGATAACCATGGATAAAATTTTTGCAATGTCAGATCACTCCCGGGTCACCAGTGCGAATGTTATTCCACAATACATAATTCGATGATGGCTTGAAAAAATAACATTAAGAAGAAGTGTTTGATAGTTAATGGAATGCACATAAATCTCCAAAGGTAAAAGGAAATACAGTCGCAGTTACTCCTGCATCGCATGGTTAATCCGCTTGTATGAGCAGCTTAAACTGCGATGTCATCTTGATGAAAGCAGAATCACAAAAAGATCATAAACATTCGTACATTTTGGTAATTATTTTATTCAGAGGATAGTTTATAATTTTATTCAATGAAATTTTACACTGGTCTTTTAACAATAAGTGATCAATATAACAAACTTTGTTCATGCAAACATTAGCATAATATCTGTACAAGTCAAAACAATTTATGAATATAATAATTTATATTATTATTTATATTCATAATTTATGATCAAGCTATGTTCATCTATAGCTGAGGTAGTAATACGACTTGATGTAATGAATCTAACCAAGGATGTTCAATTATTAAATGATAAATTCCCAAAAGAATTTTAGAAAAAAATGCTCTTTCATATGCGTTTGCCAAGCAAATCTAACTGGTGTTAAAATGCCCATGAAGTTCAAGGGCTGCTAAATGCCCATGAATGTAAAAAAATAACTTCATGTGTATTTAGTATTCTAATTTTTATACATATAATTTCCTCTTTAAAAACTTAATTCCTTCATTACGCCTTGTTTTTGTGCATTGCCATAATTTGTTTTCGAGTTGTTTGTAATTTTACTATTTGCACTTCGTTTTGCTACTTTTCAGTTATTCATCTTATTAAAAGAACACACTTCCAACAATAAAATCTTATTTTTACGATTCCAATGGCCATTTGGCATTTAAAGTAAACTTCTCGTGTGCATTTTTATTCCCCACGCCTGTTCATCGAAATCGCATATCGGCATTAAAATATAACGACTTGAAATGACTATCGTTTGCAGCGAAGAACTAAAAATAAAAGACCATATCGATTACAAGAATCGGAATCGTGGACAGGAAATGAAAATGACACTCAGATTACGTGCATCGCATAGACGTATTAAAAGTAGTATTTTTCTGAAGAACTTTCTATATCAGGAGAAAAAAGTAATCTGGGACATTCGATGTCATTTATTATTTTTGGAACGGAAGTCTATGAATGGAGTTTTCCGTCGAGATATTTATTTTTATAGGAGCACAAAAGAAAGATAATTATATTTTTAAGGATCGTGTTGCTTTCTTTAGAACACAAGAACCATAAATCGGAAAAACATTTTTAAATCTAGTAATTCAAATATAAATTTTTTTACCCAAGCTATTATCAAATTTTTGATGTGCTTTCATATATTTTATTCGACTTATTTAAGCCTAGTAAGATCTATACTGGAATGATTGTAACCAATAAGGCTGGCAAATTAATGAAATGATACCTGTTGATAAATTGCTTTAGGATTCAAGCAAAAAATAAGTTCCATTATTTCCTTTGGGCAGCTATGTTTATATGAAATTCATTTAGAATTGTTATAAAGAAAAGTCATTTTTATATTACTTTGGAAGTACCAAGCAAATCTATTGGAAAAAGTTTCTATTAGAATTAACGTTTTGAAATATAAAGGAATTTTTATGTAAAGCATACATGTAACTCAAGGAGCTGTTTTTGGCGAGTATGGTCGGCGTGGAAAAAAATGCAACATTTTGTGTTATTATTCCAGATATACAAAATCGTCATAAGTAATAACAATTTGTTGTTTGAATTTCCAGTTTAGGAAAAGTTCAAACATACTCATAAATTTCAAGATGTTTAAAATATTTTGAGGCCAAGTCTAAATCAAGGTGACAAATAAAAGATTATGAGTTGCGCAATGTTTTTTTCAATGTCATTCTCTAACAGAAAATTAAAATAATAAATTTTATATTTCTTATCTTTCATATGCCAAAAATTTATGTTAGTGTAAGAAATGAAATGCGATTAGTGAAATAAAAAAAAATTAATTTTATCACAAAATTAATTCAAATTAGACATATATTAGTTCAACGAGTATACTCTTTATCGCTAAATTTTTGTGACCTATTTTAGATACGCATTTTCCGTGAAGGTCAAAACAGTTTACTTGTTTAATAAATTTTAATAACGCATCTTTTAACTCCTTTAAGAGACTAACTTCCTTAATATAAATTAATTCCTTCAGATATGATGATTTGTTAAAATATTACCAATATTGCACTCAGCAAATTTGGTTGGTCGTCTAATTTTTGCTGAATTTTTATATATGTGACTGAATGTTTTGATAAATAGTTCTTCCTACCCCAGCACTTATCCGTACCGTCATAACTCTTTCGCTTGAAACCTAGCATCAAAAAAGCTCAATTGTCTTAGGAAAATCATGTAAACTGTTGAAATCTTTTTAGAAACCTCTAAGGTTTAAATTCCATTCCATCTCTAGTGTTTATGAATAAAATTTCTGTTTGATATTTTATTTTTCTATTTCTACTATACTAGCAGTTCCATATCCATAGGTCAATATCACATCATCGCTTTTTCCTGAAATCTTAAGATAGAAGAGATCCAGTTCCACCAGAAGTCATCTGGCGATCAAACGTACAATGTCATGCCGGATATAAAATTTTCTTTTAGATCCCAAGCGTCTTTGTATGATCCATGCTTTGTGGGCCATTTAAGTTCCAACCTTCAATAAAAGCATTTTCTTCCCAAAGATTCTGAAAGCTAATTTCTAAAATAAAGTTTAATTATTATAATAGTTTAAAGATCCAAATAAGGAAATCAACATTATATTTAATCGGATATTATTAAAATAATTTTTAAACAATGGCTTACATTAAGAACATAAGCAAAAAACATAATTTTACTTCAAGCACTTGTGAACATCTTTTACTTTTATTACTTTACATTTTACATACATGTAGGCCATTTATAGAAGGTCTACATGTAACAAAATGTTGCATGAAATGTCTCTTCGAGACAACTAAAATATAGAGAAAAGCAATCACCAGAGGGTAAGGAAGTCGCTCTTTACTAGAATGTGCAACTGAGTTGCTGTGTTTGTGCTAACTACATGCTTGAAGACTGGACGCAAATTATACTGAAGGGGATTGGCGTGAACCATCTGGGAAATGTCATTTTATAACTAACATCCTAACGACACAAGTATTCAGATACATCAAATGACCTCGTGCTTAAAGGGCTGATACCTAGCATCTACGCAGAAGATTGAGTCATCAGGACAAAGTCAAATGCTCTCGTTGTGTGAGTACATTAAACTCCAAATTTGCAAATAAGATGATACTTACTGGTGTGAAGGTAGATATCTTATGTAATATGTGTTACAGATTTCTGCTCCTTCAGATAGCGCTGTTGAGCGTCATTATATTATTAGTATAAGATTTGTTTTCTTTGGGCGGCAGGCAACGGATTGCATGGCTGGAAGGCGTTGGAGTAGCCTAATAATTTATTTCCGAAGCAAAACTACTACTTATCTATATAAATAAAAATGAATGTTTGTATGTATCTTATGCCTATGTAAACTGTTCATCCGATTGCGAAGGAACTGGGCCAGCTTATTGCTTACGTCTACTGGATGGTTATAGGCACAGTACAATTATTTAAAATTAAAAAAAAAAAATCGTATCTAAACCGCATCTATTTACCAAGGATTAATCCCCAAACCAGTTGCCGAGGAGATACAATAGATTTTGTATAAATGCTAAATCCAAGCTAGAGGTTAATATTGTACAACTATTGAACACAAATGTCATGCAAGTCATTCTCAGGGAAAACAACTTTATTACATATTATGCGAGAAAATTTTGGGGAGGCCACTCCTGAGGGTTTTAAATTCTAACTAAATATTTGCATTTTTCGCAGTAACTTCCAAAAACATAGTACAAATAATTTTGCACCACCTTCATTTTCAAAAATTATCTTTTGAACTACATTAACGATTTTATGGTATAAATATATTTTCTATGTTTAAAATATTTTCTTTCAAAATTCATTAATCACATTTTCTAAAATTAAACTGGAGAATTCCAAGCGAATATTATACGAATAAAGAGATACAATAAATAGTATCTGTCATTACCATTCTGGAAGAACACCAGCTTTACAATTTTAAAAGAATACACAAATCTTACATATAACATTGTTCGTATTTTATGTGTTTTCGTAACGTTCATCCCATTTCGATAAAACACTGTCAAATTATTGATTATTATTAATTATATTATTAATAACAGTTAATAATTTTTCGGCGGCAGCAACGCGCTGGTATCCGGTTAGTAATCTATATAATTTCAAGAAGGGTAACTTAGGAAACATGATTGTAACGGCAATTTCAAATGTATGAACCACTGGACCGTATGTTAACCAACATGTATATATTCTTCTAGCATGTAAAAAAATAGTTTAATAATAATCTAATGCTGAATATAATATGCGAGACACAATTAGTATCGATTATTAGTATTTTTTAAATTCAATATATTTACACAAGGAATATTATTTCCACCACAACTGTTTAGTAAGTTTCATTTTATGTTTTGTTTTATAATAATAAATCTATTTCAATATTTTCCATTATGTTTTCATTGATTTTACAATGACCATTTTACAAATACAAGTTTTAAAATATGAGTTATGTATTTAAATAGCTACCAAAACCAAAAACCATTCGGTTGCTAATATTTTTACAAAAATTGTAGACAAAAATGGGTCAAACGAGAGGTATTACTTTAAGTAGAACCAGCTTATATGACATGCAAGATTAGCAATTAAAAACATTCATTCAATTAATCGAATCGAAGAGTTTACAAGTGATACGATCTTTGGATATCTAAAATCATCTCAACTTGAAAAAAATTATCTGAATTCGAAATAGTCAGATCAGGTAGAATCTTACATAATATTAATTCAGAAAGTAGTCAAAAAATTTTTTGTTTGCTGAAATTATTGAACTAAGTCCTTTTTCATGAGTTTATAGGTGATTTAAAAAAGTGGATATAAGACCATTGTCCTGTATATAGTATAACTTGCGTCAATTATATTAACGTCCCGTACTGAAGCAACATTATAGTATATCTGGGAAACATGTCAAATGCCTAATTATTTTTTATGGATATTTTTAATGTTTAGAACAATTTTGATGATATACTAAATATATAATTCTAAAGAAGTATTTTATAACTATTTAATAGACTAAAATTGATATTTTAGAGATGAATCCAAGGTAATTTCTTTTCATTATTTTTAAATTCCATTTTTGTCCATTAATTTATTAAATTTAGTATATTTAAAATTTACAAGTTTTTTGTAGGCTTTGATTGTATCTTATTTTATTCACATTCAATTCAATTGTTCTAAAAATAGGATAGAGGTCCAATATTGGTTAATATTCCAATTTTATATTTGTATATATTAATTTTTCGAAACACGTGTGAAAATTATCTACTGAACCTAACTGTTGAAACTTTGTTAATTTCTACTTTCTTTGGATGTCCAAAATCTAAAAGAACCGACATCATTTTCTATTACAATTTATGAAAGGATAAATTTTTCAGACAAACGAAAATTGGCAACTTCAGTGAAGTAAAAAAAATCGTTATTTTATGAGTTTCACAATTTTTTTTATTAATTAAACAAATGTTAAAATATTACAAAAAAATTTCCTTCGCCAAATCACTTAATCAAGCCAAAAATTCTTTGAAAAGAAATTCCCATAACCCAAGGGATTAAGAGTCCAATTAATTTGTGACCTTTAATTTTACTCTATTTAATCACTGGTGGCGTCTCTTAACGATTGTCGCAATCAATTAGAGAAATCGCTTCTAATAATCACCTCTAAGAGATTTTTTTCTCCCATTTCTAAAATTTCAGCTAATTATCTTTCTCCTCACAATTGAATAGAATTTAGAGCGGCTGATACTAAATTGAAACTATTGGCAAATACATTTAATAAGATTTAAGAGGTTAATTTTTATTGCAATTTTAACTTATTATTGTTTTTTAACTGCAATTTTAACTTATTATTATTTTTTAACTGCAATTT
>JAPMOQ010045993.1:4155484-4170094 GCA_026543055.1 Argiope trifasciata
TGCAATTTTAACTTATTATTATTTTTTAATTGCATTGCAATTTTAACGTAGTACATTTTAATTATAAATTTGAAATTTTCTCATTGGATATAAGGTAGCTTTAGTTATACTAATATCCCCAGACTAAAGCAATGCTAGAAATATTTTGAGACGAACGTAGTTATTTTGAAATTCAGTTAGATTATGAGGACCATCCTAGGCTAGCGCACACTCCAAATTTCAACGCCTCACTAGTGGGAAGACGCTTGGCCCGTGCTGATTTAGCTTGCATCATACCCCCTTACATGACGGCTCTTCGATGGAATATGGTCTCGATCCTGAAACCCTTCCGTTCTAAAGCTGGTACTTTACTACCAGGTCATGTGGTCAGTAATAATACTGAGGTAATAATAATTTCAGTAATAATACTTAAGGTGGTAGATCTTATATGGAAATAAATGCTAAATTATTAATTTCCAAAAATTTACAAACAATATATATCGAGATGATCGAAGAATGATATTTTCAATTTCCCGTAAATGAGGAGGTTGTTGAAAATCAATTGCGAAGTTTCTTTTTTGCACACTCGAAACAGGAGAAAAATGCCGTATGTATGAGCATGTAATGTTACACATGTAATCACTTTCAAGTGCCATCTGGCAAATATCTTGCAATCTTTTGTTTACTTTGTGTAGCTTTACATTTATAGTTATGCTCTTTTTCACAATATATTTATTTTTTAAGTTCTATTTTAGAAAGAATAGAAGGTGCTGCGATAGAACAAATAGTTTTGGAAATATGGTTTGAAATTGGAAATAGTTATCTTGTTTAATTACAAATTATTGAACGAATGATATTCATTTTTCTGTCGAAAATGAATATATGCATTGAAACTGAATGATATATAAAATAAGTATAAATAATATTTATTCTATTAAAAAAACTTTCTTGCGCTAGCGCCTTAGGGATAGACAATGTTTTACCGTCTTCATCAAAAACAAATTTCTTGGCTGTCCGAGTATGCAATATATATCTGCCCATGTGAAAAATATGGGTTTTCTAGGTTCACTCTGTTCTTGAAGGTTTGGCCTTGAGCCTTATGGATGATATCGAAAATGGAATTCGAATGGCGAATTGCAATCGTTTGAAATCAAAAGACTTGTAGGTGAGAATAATAGAAATACGTAGAGTGAGCACATCTTCTCCATTCGACTTTCCGTAAGAATAGTTGCTCGTTTCTTGTCACATTTCAGTCTTTTGATTCTAATGAGTGTGATCAAGTATCTATAAATGCTGTCTTTCTGTTCTTGCCTCATGCTGATTTTGAGACTCTAAAGAATATGAATTTGCAATTTGTAAAAACAATATCTCCTTCATTGCCTACTTGTCATTCCTTATTTGTTTGAGAAGCTTCAGCATCTCAAATAACATCTACCGAGCATCTACCGTACCATGTAGAAATAAGTGTATTTCTACATGCTACATTAGAGCTAAATAACAAACGATTGAAATGTATGTTTTCACGAAGCAATTAACACTGTATACGTTTATATGACCAAAACATTGAATAAATAAATAGAAAAATTGCGTTTGAACTGGTAAATTCCATTATACACAAGTTATTTTTAATCAGAATGGATAATTATGCTATTTTGAGTGTTTGAGAAAAACTCTGAAAAATATTTGCTTTTCTCACAGCGAAAATATTGTGCCCGTTGAATGACAATATTTTAAGTAGATATCTATACATAAAAGAAAAAAAAGCGTTTACACTCAATATTTTTTATTTCATTTCACTCATAGGATTTGGCATTGATAATAATTTTATTGTGTTTCATATATGAGCGATTAACTCCAAGTGACATGCATTGATTGTCAATCATCAATTTTAAAATAATGATGAATAATAGAAACATAAAATAATTTGCCTACGAAATCCATTGTGTTCAAAATAAACGCTTATAGTTGTACTATGTATTGTACCATACAATTATAAACACTAATAGATTATACAACGCGCAAGAGCAAGAAATAAGTTGGCAACATTTTATCGCAATCTGTTTAGAAGCGCATAAAATAAGAACAATCAAATTTTTTTTTATATATAAAACAATATTTCATGAAAATTAACATTCGCTATTAAATTAAAACAAATCAATCTTTATTTTTTCTCCTTTCGAGAATTGTATGGTCACAGTAGCTACAAATGATTTCGTTGTATAATGATTGGCAAAGTAGTTAAATTCTAAAGCCATTATCGTACATATTTGCTCCAAGGGATCTAATCATCTTGAAAATGATTTGAATTTCTCTTTCTTTATTACCACTGAGAAGGAAGAAGTTAGTTTGTTGTTAATGAAGGGAACACACGCAATTAGCCTCATAGGTAATTACAAGGGAGAAAAGACTTCGAATAAGGCGAAAAATCATTCATCTGCTTATTATTCAAAATCCTTGCATCTTTTCTTTTAGGAACATGGTAACTAATAAATGGCAATAGATAGATTGACGAAAAATCCCGAATTCATCATTCATTTGCAGATTTGAATCTAATGTTTAGCTCATAGGTTCCCATTCTTTTTTGAACTGGTGCCCGCTTTTCTAGTGAATATTTCAATACCACCCCCTACCACTCCAGACAAATAAGAGCGTACATAATGCATGGTGAAAACAAGAATTAATTTTTTTTAAAATTACTAATTGATAGAAACTTGTTGGAATTGAAACGCAACATAATGTCTTCTTTATTTAAGAAAGAGGATTAAAATTTTTAGCTTACCTGTCATAAGGACAGGCAGGGTTTTTGATGATACGAAATAAGCCATAATAAACTATTGCTTTTTAAATAAATAAACTGACAGTTTCAGAGAACATTCAAAATGCATTCTTAATTATATTAAAAAGAATATCGATAAAAATTTAAAGACATCGAATTTCAAAGCCTCTTTTGGTTAATCTCTCCATGCCCCTCCACGCCATATCAACGTACCCTAATTTTCTCTTTGTCTTTTACAGCCCTCCTGAAAACCTCAAACGTCCACATGTGGGGGTATCAACCACGTTGGGAAACTATGGTTTAGCTCAATATGTCACACGGTTGGCCAATCGACTAATTCAAAAATCCAGTGAATTTGGCAAAAAACTTCTTATCTAATCTTGTCATTAACATTTAAATTTACAGAGAATTTGTCTCAGGGATTTGAATAAAAGCTATGCACTTGATCATCTCATTGGACAATGGATCACAAAACCTCATTATTTCAGAGCATCGGGTGGCCCCTGACTGCATATCACATTCAAAATATTTTTAGTATAAACTATCCGGAGGGTGCAAGAATTTTCTAAAATTCGACGACCGATAATGACTATTTATTCATCGAGAAAAAAGTCAGCTGCACACAGCCGAGATGCTCAAAATGAGCAATATTTGCGAAAATCAAAACACACAAGCAAATTTAATAAATTGACAGTAACAGACTCAGTAATGCTTAACATCCCCAGCATGCATTGTAATGAACATTCCAAGGAAAAATAATCAAACCAATCGTTTCTGTCTAATGTTTAAAGAATTTTTTCAATAAGATTTCATGGAATTTCCAGATAACCCAATTAGAATTTTAAGGAAAAAATAGAGATGGAGTCAAAATTCTTGTATTTTCTGGAACATTAATTTATGCTGCCAGAATTCATAAATACTGAATTGGCATCTGTTCAGTATTTGTAAATCTCCATTCCTGTAACACGAACCAGGCTTAGTCACATCCATAAAAATATAAATATAATTAAACCTGGAAATCCATTTCTTTTGTTTAAGCCTGAATTACATTAAACGTTCATTCAGAGAATTCCGTCATTTTCTTGTTGTACGAACTACAAATTCAGATTGATAGAAATTTAAAAGAAAATACACTGTTTCTTGTTACATAATACTTATGAATTTTTATTTAAATATCCGCAATTATTCAAAAGTAATCCTACTGTAATCTTTTTTTCTACACAAAATATACATGTTTACATTCAACAAATTCATTTTTCTTTCAGTCTTTCAAACTATTTTTTGTAGAAAAACTATAAAAAAACACAGCGTTTCAAAAAACCTAGAAAATTAGCTTCGTTTATATAAACAGCGAACAGCTTACACAAAACTTCGAACATATTTTCTGAATTTTTCTCCATTATTTACGTTTCTTATTCTTAATACATCGTATTTTTTCAACCATATTTATCCAATTTATTTTTATCCTTATCCGAAATTTTATTTCTTTCGTGTTTTCCAAAAATATTAAGTTTCCTAAAAAAGAAAATGCTTCAAAATATTATATTCTTAAAGGGAATATTTGATTCAAACGAGATAATTACGATACATTATTGTAAGATATATTTATCCTATATATTAAAAAAACGAAACGAATGTATTCGATTAAAAGCACCAGAAAAATTACTGAATCTATCTTGGAAAACAGTAATTGCTCCCAAGATATATTGCACTTAGTTATTAGTACGTGAGGTATTATTTAAATGTATTTATTTCTACTATTATCAATTTATTAAAATTACCAGCGTTTTATTACGGTTTAGAATTCTGAATAATAGATTTTATCTCAGATAAACCGACATCACTGGTTCGTGAAAACATTAGAAATGTTTGACTTCGAACTTTTAAATTTGAGTAGCATTCATTTTTATTAAATACTAGCCGATACCTAGCGCGTTGCTGCCGTAAAAGAAACAATTTCGGAAATTCGTTTGAAGATTAAAACAGTTTTCTTGTTTAATTATGAATGATAGAAAGAATGATATTTATTTTCTTATCGGCAACGAAGACATTCATTTAAATTTAATGATATATAAAGTACAAAAAATCTTATATATTTTTATCTTATTATTCAAGTGCTTTAGAGTAGACAATCTTTATTCCATCTTCAGCAAAAACAAATTTCTTGGTTGTTTAACTCTTAAGAATTCAACATACAATTGGCCATTTGAAAAACATGGATTTTCCAACTTCCAACCTCATACAGGAAGTTACTAACGTTGTACTTTGTTAATGATCACAGGGAATGCAAATCGAATAGTTAGCCGAGTAGTTTGAAATTAAAGTGCATGTTAGTGGGAACAATAAGAATGCGTGTAATGAGCAAATCTTCTCCAATCAACTTTCCTTTAAGAATAGATGTTTCGCGAATCGCCGCGTCACAATCACAAATTGCATCAAATCAATGTGAATTGATTTGCATCAATTCCAATTTTATTTGTTATAATGCGATTAACTCCGAATGTCATAAGCCATATGCAGTTTACAGTTTGCTAATAGTCAATTTTAAAACATAAAATTCGCGCAGGTGCAAGTCATAAGTTGATCAGTCTCATCACAAGCGTTTTAACGGCAACGCATAAGAAACAAAGAAACAAAAATTAATTTTTATATATTAGATCATGCTTTTATAAATATTTAAATAATCTATATTTAAGCAATCTATTAAGCTAAAGGAACTAACATTAGTTTTAAAGCATATTAATAAAGAATTATGATTTTTAACTAATACAATTTGAAAATATTTTAAACAGAAAGTAACTCTTGATAAAATAATGGAATTTTAAATAACGTTTAGAAAGAATGTTTTCTAAGTTTA
Organism: Argiope trifasciata; assembly: GCA_026543055.1. NCBI lineage: Eukaryota > Metazoa > Arthropoda > Arachnida > Araneae > Araneidae > Argiope > Argiope trifasciata. Next base: position 4,161,097 of record JAPMOQ010045993.1, read on the forward strand.
CTTAGACGATATATTTCCCAGACATATTAATCTGCTTATACGTTAATCTGATTTTAAAATAATTATTTTTATTTGGAAGACATTTATGGATTAAGATCTTTATTGACTATTTTATTTAAAGCAAGGCAGGCCCTTCAATACTGTTTCAAAAAAAGAACAATAAATTGCATTTAGTAATCTTCCATTTATTCTTGTCTTTATTTTTCTATTACTTGAATTTAAAACGGATTAATTATCTTTTCACGTTTTACTAAGCATTCAGAATACAATTAAAAGCTTTCAAGTCTTTCTTTGGAGAAAATTAATAATATGCATTTTCCTAAAAGTATATTTAGAATACTAATTCAAAAATAATTATATAGTTCGAAAATCATTCAATTAACAGAGATAACATTTTCTTACATTTTTAGAATTCGTTTAAAAAAACAATGAATCCGAAAATAGATAATTTATTCTATAAATACTTTGTTTCTTTATTAAACGTTGGAGCTATTTTCAATTCATCATAAATTTACTTGCGATAAGTCGAATTATATTTTTCTACTGGATTTATGAGTAGCAAGTGCTCATTTTTTCCATTTCTTTAATAAGATATGAAATAGCATTAAAAATGGTACAAAAAGAAAAAAAATATCTTTTGAGAATATTGAAAAAAGTAAAAAAAAATAGTAAAATAATGATTTTCGACATGTATTATTAATATCATAGCAGAGTTTTGGAAAAAGAACTATATCTGAATATAAAACTCTTCTGAATCAAATAAAAATGATTTTGGAGTATTAAACTTTTAAATGATAGTATAATTTATCACCTTAGAACGATTTTGTAAATGAAATCCACTTAAGAACATTTTAAATTATCATGCGAGAACATGTTTCTGTTTTCGTTAGGAAGTTTTGAATAATTGAAAGCAACACATAACAGAAGTTTGAAATAGCATAGGCAATGAATAAACATAAATGACCATTTTCATCATCATCTTTTAATTGCATATATATTTTTACCTGCTTTTAACAGCATTGCATTATTATTGAGTATGTTTCTTTGAAGCAAATGCGTTTTTAAAAAGGTTAGCATAGAACTGTGACATCATAGCTGTTATTTTCATGCAATGTAACTTTTTCGGAGAAAAATAATTTAAGTTTTGTACATCAAAATTAGAATATTAATTAGAAAACAAATATTTGACTTTAAATTTAAGTCAAAAAACCAAACAGAAAGAAGGAAATCGTGCCTCAAGACTTAATCAAGAGTCACCTTCAGATAGGAATTCAAACCAGAGCTTTTTTCTGTCAGGAGTCTGACTTTCGTCCAACAAATTGACTCCTGGTGACCCGAAAATGACAGGAAAATTGAGCTTTTAGAGATAAAATTAGTATCACAAATTGAAATATACAAAAATTATGCAATAATACGTGGAATCATTTTCACTCCAAAATCATTTTTTATCTGCTCTTTTCCAGCTCGTGGACAAGTCGTACAGTTTTTTTGCTATCTTCATTTTTAAATCAGATATACTTTAGTATTTTCTTTCACCAATATTACATTATTATTATTATTATGTACACTTCTTTGAAAGCTAAACGTTTTTAAAAGATTGATCTGCTTTTACCAGTTTTGCTTTATTATTACACATGTTTCTTTGATAACAGCTGTGTTTCCTAAAAAGTTGACGTAGAACTATTATATCATAGCTGTTATTTTCATAGAATGCGACTTTTTTCGGAGAAAATTAAATAATTTAATTTTCATAGTATGTTCGAAAATTCTTCACTCTCGTTCAATAACACTTTTGATATAAGTATTTTCTACATCTGCTCTGAAAATATCACTTCATTCATTCTTAAATGGGAAACATTGAAGGATTTGACTCCTGTTCTAAGATTAATCCATTATGAAACTATTTATGATTTCAGAAGTTAGAAAATAACAATCTGTGCTCACAAAACTATTGCTTTCATAAAAATTCTACATAAATTAATATATTAAAATATGCATTGGTAAATAGTTCATAACTTGGAAATAGTATATCTATACTTATAATAAAGCTCAATGTGTGTGTGTGTGTGTTGGCGCTCTACAGACTAGACCGTTGGACCTACAGCTACCAAATTTGGTACATGTATACCTTGGAGGTTGAGAATGTGCACCTTGGAACCCTTTTTTCGAAGTTTTAATTAGAAATAGAATTAATTAAAATTTAAGCAAAATTTAGACGTTTTTCCGCTATAACTTCCAAAAATATTATTGCACAAACATGATTTTTATATCAATTTAAAGGTAAAAACAATTAGCTTTCTAACGGTATCAATTTTTTAAATTTATAACGTAAGCTTCTATTTTTAACGAATTTTAAAGAAATATTTTAATCATGTTTTTTAGCACGAGACTGGATAAAATAAAAGAATAAAAAAAACTATCATTGCAAAATGAATCTAAAGAAATGCAACTCTTAGCACGTGACTGCATAAAATAAAATAAAAATAAAAGGTGATATTTTCTAAAAAAATAAATACAAAGCAAAGGATTCTATGATCGTTTGCAATATCTAAATAATTCAATAAATCTTCGTTACGGTAAACCTGATCGAATTTAGACAGGATATGCATTGGAATCCCGACTTAAGGGCATATTTCTATTATCGTTTGCAATATCTGTATCATTAATTCAATATTTTTTTTCATTATAAAATGTGATGGCTTCTAAAAAAATAAATGCAAAACTAAGGTTTCTATAAAAACTGCAAGAGCACGTCAAAGGGAAAAGATTATGTTTTATCATCGTGTTGCCATCGTTTTGACGGAAGTTCAAATTAAAAAAAACTATAATCGCAAAATAAATCTGAAGAAACGCAACTTTTAGCACGTGACTGGATAAAATAAAATAAATATAAAATGTGGTCTTTTCTTTAAAGAATGCAAGGCAAAGGATTCTATGATCGTTTGCAATATTTAAATCATTAATTGAATGAATTATATTTATACAGGATTGAATTTATACAGGATATGCATTCAAATTCCTTTCCAATGGCCAATTTGTAAAATATTTTTAATAGGCATGTATATATTGTTTAATACTATTCATTTGACCTAAATGAAGTAAATAATTACATTTTATGTAGCTTAATTCAAACAATGCATTTATGAATAATGAGTTTTAAATTTTTTCATACTTTGCTCTGTGACCCATATTTTACAAAGTATTTTTATTACTATTTTAAATAAAAGTTGCTACATCAATCAGTCTTCTAAATCAATCATTAAAACTGACTGATTTATAAAATTAAAGAATATTATTAAGAAAACGGGTTCTTTTAGAACTTTCAGTCCATCATCTTAAAGAAAATATTAATTTCAGGCCAATAAATGCCCGGATTGAAAATTTTAGAACCCATTACTCATGGCGAACCAGCTAATCGCCAAAGGCGGCTAGTATTATATAAAGAGAGACCGATTGAGAAGTATCATGATTGTTTCAAACCGGTTTAAATTGATTAATGACTTAAATTATTTGAGACAAATAATAACTAAAAAAATAATGTTTTAACATGATAACTATTAATAATCGTAGATTTCATTTTTACTTTTTTAAGATTTCATTTTTTAAAAAAATTCATACTGCAATTTAAAATGTTGATAGCTTGGTCACGCGATCATTATAATTGTGTATATCTTTAAACAAGTCGTACCTAAGCATTTTTTTTCTGAGCTCTGACACGATTACTTCTTTCGTATTGCAAGAGGCCAATACTCACATTGCATTTTATATATAACATTTATGAATTAATATCAGATTATCGTTATTTTTTATGTTACATAACATTTGTCTTAGAAACTCGACGACTATATGATAAAAGGGTAAGTCATATTATTGACTCTCCGTCTCGCCCGAAAGCACTCGGAAATAAATACTGAATGACCGAACCGCCAATACAGCAACACTGGTTGTGTCCTAAGGGCCATCACCGGGCACGGTATAACCCTCCCCGTAGGAAGCAATTCGCGTCATCGATGGGAGGAGTCAGATCTTTCACCTTTAGTGTACCCACCGGGTTGGAGAGATCCAACCACCATGCCGGAAGCATTTCATCCTCATTACGAGGTTCCCCCCGGCGGTTACGAGAAAAAGGTAAACGACCTGAATTATAATGTTTACAAAAGGAGATTGTCGATATTTTTTTCTTTGGGAGTGATAGACAAGACAACAAACGTTGTCAGCTATTTTAAGCCGAGAGAGAATCTCTTGTTTTCAGCAGTGCCATTTAGGGGCAAAGAGTACGTTTTAACTACCCATGCGTCACAATCTTTTTTACTGCATGAACTTCCTTCATGCATTTTATTCACTCATCTACAGATCGTAAATTAGACCTGAATCAGACAACGATCACCTCTGCTCCAGTACCCCCGGTGGCATTGTCTGATTTTTGTTAATTCTGTGTCCACGACAGATTTATTCGTGGGCCAGCCACTATATACACGGCGTCTATGCGTTCAGCGGAGATCGAAATAAAAGATAAAATTGTACCAAATACTATAATAGGACTCTGAATGTCAGACGTTATTTTAAGTACTATGTATGAAACATTAGAATTTTATAGAATAATCAAGGCTTTCCATAGAATTCTAGGTATATCAAGACAAAATACGAATTCTGAAAATTATTGCATACTTTCCCTAGATAATGTATATAATAACTAAGCATTCTCTGCAATTGTAAATACTATGAAGAAAGGCCATAATAAGGCTATTATTCCCAAGTTGGGTATTTCTCAAAAACGTAAATACTATTGAAAAAGTTAATAGAACAGTGATAGACAAAAAGTATAATTCAAAATAAGCAAACAATGTAAGTAAAAAATATTATTGAAGTAATCAAACTTATTTAATAATATAAAAATTAACATTTTGTTTCAACGTAGCATATTTGAGTTAATTTTTGAATAGAACTTTCACAATATTGCCACCCAAAGGCATATTTTGGTCAGTTGTTTCATAAAGACACTTAAGACATAAAATGCCGTAAATTTTAGCTACAAAATACATCCTATTTATTTATAGTACATGAGCAAGTAAAATAGCCTCTTGGCTGTGTTCAGAATTTATTTCCAATAAAAATATAATAGAAAATCAAGAGTAATAATTTAGTGTAGCAGTTATACTAAAAAGTCTTACATAATTATTCACTGTTGCGATATAATATGTAGTGTGGAGCACTGTGTAAAAATATTCAGCATATTGAATTAATTAGTACCTGAGAGGACTTTAAGTTATTCGGTACATTCAATAAAATATTTAAGCAGAGAAAATTCCTCATAAAGGGATTTACTGGTGAAAAATTGTAGAATGGTTTAATTACCTTCGCTCACGCACTAAAATTATAAAATCAAACAGTTTTAATATAGTAAAAGAAATAGAAAAAAATATATAAGTATATCTTCACTTCAAATTACTCACTATTAGAATTCAACAAAAGAAGAAAACATGCATTTAAGTGTCTGCTGAAAAATTGAAAGATTTTATTGTTACCACAATATTGAAAAATGTTGTTGAGAATATCCATTTTTTTTCCTAAAATTACTGAAATTCAGCGAAAAATATCAGTAAAAATTATTAAAAATTTATTATTTTAGGCATTATGAAAAAAGATTGAATTTCAAAATGGCATGGTAGTTATCTTATGGTAATATTTTAAGATGCTATCATCCAGAAATGATAAATGGATTAACAGAGAAGAATGTAAAGTACTTCGTAACTAACAATTACCAGACAAAGAAGATTAATGGATAAAATTTGGCACGTATATTTTTGTGTGGAGATGCCAATAAAATTTTGCACAAAATAGATACCAGATTAAACTTTCTAAAAAAAAGTCTTTATGTGGCGCATTGTAAAAGATTGCAAAAAACCTAAAATTACTACTGAAATCCTCCTATAATGTCATATGAAAACTGTTATAAAGCCTTACTATCGAACAATAAATATTTAATATTAGTTACTTCGTTTATCTTTTAATTAATGGTTTTTTTAAAGAATTGTAATGAAAATCACACTTTTAGAAGCAAATAAGGTCACCAGTTTGGACTTTTCATCATATATCAGTTATTTTATACAGCGATGTTCCGTTCTTTTTTCATCTACAAATGAAAAGCAAATACCAAATTAAAGAATAAAAGGCAGAATTCTCATCTTATAATGGGAGTGGAAATCATCAACTTATTTTACTCAGTCTCATCAAAATCAAAATAATTTAAGGTGGAGCCGGGGACGAGAAAGACATTTCAAACATTACTTATAAGCAATTATTTATACACTATTGCTTTTGACATATTTTGAGCAATTATTTTGAAAGGTTTTTATTTTTTTTTTCTTCAACATTCTTCTCGAAGAGAAATATGCATTTTCTTTCTGGCTGTCACTTAACGTCGCCATTGTATTTCTCTGACCAACGTATAAAAGTGGGGAAAAAATAGAGTTGGAAACTTGTCACTCCGAAAACGAATAGCAGCCGACAATGTCAGCGAAAACATAAATAACAGATATAGCTGAGTAAAGTAATAAAGATAAGTTATTGCTGGCGTAAGGGATTTTTATACACAAAACTTGTGATTAGGGCGCGACCACAAATCAAAAATAATGCGTCAGGAACGGTCTGGAAAAATAAAAAGTTTGCGCCTCTCTTCGTACACTATTTCGAGTCTACTTGTTATGGCAACTCCAATTATGGATAATATTTGAATAAAAATGGTATATTTTCATGGCCTTAGCAATAAGCAATATAAAAATAAAACTTTAAAATATTATATATATATATATATATATATATATATATATATATTATTGACTATAGAATACATATTAGTAAAATTGAAATAATTACAGACAAGGAATCAAATTAAATACAGTACATATTTATTCTAAATGTTCAACAAATGTCTGTAGATTAAATTCTTACATTTCTTTGTTTCTGGATTGATATATATTATTAAATTATTCAATTTTCTTAACTTTCGTCACTTGTATGAAATCGAAATTAAAACAAATGTTAAAATAATGTTTGGCAGAAAAAACTGTCAGACAATAACCATTCCTTATTAATTAGGCGACAATGACAGTGCCTTATCTGATATTTGAAAATACAAAAAGAAAATACAATTTCATTGGTAAGAAAATCAAGTACTATTCTTTATTGTTTTGAATATAATTGAAGCAACTAAACGTTAAAGAACTTATTTCTAAGCATGCGTGTTAAATTAGCACTTAACACTGTATTAAATTAACAGTTTTATTATATTAAACTGGTGGAGAGAAAATACATGTGACTATTTGAGACAACATTCGATTAAAAATAAAATGAATTAATCTAAGAAGTTTTTGAAAACAACTCCGTTTACTGAAAAAATGACTTTTAATGATGAGTTCTAATTTATCTTTAAATTTCTAATGCATTATAATGGATATTATTCGACCTTAAATCTGTTTCTCCTGGTGATGCTACATGTATGGGATCAGAATTTAAAGAAGTTATTAAATTACTATAAATTTTTGAAATTATTAAAACGTTAGCAAATCAAAAACGAAATGCGAAATCAATCCTAAATCCTAGTCTTTAATAAAATAAAATAAGTATATAAATAGATAAACCTTTTTCTACTATTTAATTTGACTATAGAGTTCAATTTTTTATTTGGTATCAGCAAAAAAAAAAAAAAAAAAAAAATGCTATCGAAAAAGAAAGATAGCGATTTAAAATAAAAATTAAAGCATAATCTCTTAGATTAATAGAATTTTAACAGTTTTTCACTTTCATACGAAAGAGGCAAATCTCATGCTTTAATTTTGTAATATAAATCATTGTATATTTTAAAATATAAAGCCTTAGTAAAAAAAAATCGCATCTACTATATTTGTTTATTAAAATGATTTTCCATAAGTTAATATTTATTTATTTTTAGCAATATTTATCTGAAATTTTATTTCATGAAAAAAATCTAAAAAGTCAAATTAATAAATTATTAAATTTTCGTTTTAGCAAGCAACATACTGGTGCCAGAATAACATCACGGAAAAACGTTTAGTATTTGCAATAATCTATTCCCTTTGTCCAACATTATTTGCAAATCAGAAAATGATAAACTAATGTTACACACATTTTTTCATAAAAGAATTATATCTTAATTTTTTTTCTTTTGTTAACCTCAAACACGGATTTTGGTTTTGTAATCATTTTCAGGATATCATATTAATGGGCAAAACGAATCATTTTTCTCAAATACATAATATCCGTTCTTAAATTTCTAGAAATCTGCTTCACTCCATTATAATTTCTGTACTCATTACATAATGTGCTGGTTGAATTTAGCATTAGCAAGTGGCTTTCTTTTGGTGAGCATTAAATACATTGAAGGCAGATGCCATGTCATTGATATAGTAAATGAATTTCAAAAGAACCAGCCGTATTAATTTCCATTCATTTAACTGGAACAAAGTTCAAATTCGGGAATTTCCTTTTATAGAAACTTTCCATGAGAGGTTATTTTCAAAATCCCTTTAACAAGATATCTTCCTGAGTAAAGGTGATAATCTTTTGATTGAGAAATACGTTTTATTTTCTATTTCATAAACATGCCTGATCATTAATACCTTGTTTTAATGTTTTTGTAGTGAATTTAAAAACCAATTAACATTGTTTTCACAGTTGGAAACCCTGAAAAAGTTAAAATTGAGGCGTCCATCAAATTTTTTTGGCAACAGCCTCATTCTGCAATATTACTTCTAAATAAGGAGTGCGAATGAAGTTTAAAGCATCAATAATATGAATAATATTTTAAATAATACAGTAATCACTAACATTCATATTCCCTTAAATATTATAGCATAAATAAATATTATAGCATAAATAAATATTATAGCATAAATAAATATAACACAAACGCTCCTGCAAATGGGTAACAAACGCTCCTGCAAATGGGTAACAGACGCTCCTGCAAATGGGTAACAGA
>JAPMOQ010045993.1:4170104-4207536 GCA_026543055.1 Argiope trifasciata
AGACACTCCTGCAAATACGTAACAGACACTCCTGCAAATACGTAACAAACACTCCTGCAAATGTCACAAATATTCCTTCAAATGTCACAAATACTCTTTCAAATATAACATAAGTACTCCTTTAAATATAATAATCATTCATTATACCTCAATATAATAATTAATAAAATATATAATCCTTTATTAGTTACAGTTCACATAATTCATTTCACGGACGAAGCTAATTTTGCAGAATTCGTCAAACAATTGGAAAGTTTGAGACATTTGAAATGTAAATTTTCATAAATATGTGAATAGCTTCACCTGGCGAAAATCAAAATACTACAGTAAAGCCCTTTGTAAGAGCGAAAAATATTTTTCACTTACATACAAAAAAAATCGAAACTTTCAATTGAAGAACGATTTGAAATTTTTTCATTTAATATGTGTAATAGTATACTTGCAATAATTCTCTAAAATCAATATATCTACTATTCATAAACACATTGTATCGTTTTCCAATGAACATTTTTAATCTCTTTCCTGCCATTCATATCTTTTTTTCATATGCCTTCAAGCAAAAGCTACAATAAAAGAAATTAATGAAAAAGAATGCATAAAAAAAAACAGCCAAAAGCGAAAGGAAATAAAATATTTCCTTTCATTCCGTTTCATTTGGAGTTTTTACAAAACTTGAAAAGAAATTTGTTACAATTCACCTGGTATAAAAAAAATGTAACATTTTATTTAAATAGATTCAATCAAATCGAGAAAGGCAATACCATTCCTTCAATATATTAAGAGCAAGGGAAAATCAATGCATCTCTTCCTTTAAAGGAATGGACGCAAATGCGCTGGCGATAATTGGAATTCACTTTTCTTATGATAAAAGCATTTTTTTTGGTTACATCTTAAAAAGAAATGAGAAGGAAAAAAAACTGAAATTGATTGCATTTTCTACACAGATATGGAGCGAACTAAATATAATTCTTGATTTAATTTAGAAATTAAACTGCACAAAGCATTTTTCATTATTTGAACAAACAGATTATTATTAATTTCATTTTGACTTTCTAAGAACAAAAATCATACTGAAATATGAAATTGGGCTTCCAGGCCCTCTCCATATGAAAGTCCAGCGAGAATCAGACTGCAACGTAAACCTGGACTCGTTGGAAAACATCACACAAGCCCACTGTTGCGGTGTCCACAATGCATGCGTTCTTCTTTAGACTGAACGCAAGTGACAGTGAGTTGCAGTAAGTGGAACACATCTGACAGTTCCACTAGCATATAGATCAAACTGCCCTAAGCGTTTGTACACGGTCTGCTTTGAAACTGTCGCACGTGTGGCTGATGAGACAGGTATGATGCTGTGCTCTGTTTGTTTCTTTTGGCAAATACAGGCCCTCATTTGGCGTTGTAACTCGGGGACGACCTGTTCTGTAATGTCTGCTCACATTCCAATTTTGGAATCGTTGCCAAAGCCTAGAGATGACACTCAGGTCAATCCCACGTTCCTTGAACAATTCCAGCTACGTCCACATTTCAGATGGCCGATAATTCTATCAGGTAAAAAATCATCCAAATGCGTCCATTGTGTCATAAATATGCGGTTATTGCACTGAAAGACTTATAACGCGCTTTAGAACGATTTTACATTTTTGCCTTATTCATCATTCGATTACACTCATTGTGACGTTCTAACGGTGTCATCTACCTTGTTCCTACAATTTGCATATGATTTTTGAAAATGCGTGTAGTGGTTTTAGTGGTGATATATATATATATATTAGAGTTTGATTTCCACGAGACTCTGAGTTATCCTTTCTTTATTGACATGAATGTATTTAGCTCTAACTTTCATACTTTTCCTTTTAGATGTTGAATCTATGTGCTAAACTTTTTTTATTTAACTCTTTGTTTTGTAATTGTCAAAGGTACTTTTATTTGGACAGCTTTAAAAACAGATTATCTGACAAAAATCTTAAATATGGTGTAAAGTCTCTGAATTAAGTTTTATCTGATTGTCCAAATCAGTTAATGTCCATAGACAGGCATATTTGAAAGTTACATTTTCTTGATTCAGACAATGTGAAAATTCGCCAAAATCAAGAATTTGAATATTTTGATAATATTTCATCTTTATCTGCTTCATATACGAGAAAGTTATAAAAAACTTTTAGACAGTTTTTTTAAATTTTTAATCCACAAGAAGTGTTCTTAATTTTGGAAATATCGTATTAACTATTTCTACACTTATATAAATAAACTAACGGTGCTGTTTTGTGTCCGTATTAACACGGAAAAAGGATGCAGTAATTTCTAAGGGTAAAGACACCTGAGCACCCAGATGGCAGAAGTTTACCGTGTAGCTGTAATGAAGACGCAACATTCGCTTGCACAACCCGCTTTTTACAGGGTGGGGGAGTTCCTTCACACATCTCCCAGATAGAACACAAGGGAAGTACAACCGTCCCCGTGCCAGGACTCGAGCTCGGGATGCTCAGATCACGGGAAAGACATGCTACGCCTATGTCAGGACACCGGAAATAGTGCTGTTAAATATTAAATTAAAAGGAGTTTAGTTTAGTTATATTAATGTCCAGTTTTAAAGCAACACGAGGGCTATTTTGGGACGGATCTCGCAATTTTGAATCACGGTCTGATGACGAGGACGACACCTGAACTGGCACCCCTGTCTCCACACCACACCAAAGGGAGGATGTTTGGCCTGACAGATTTAACGTGCAAGAGACCCTTCACATGACGGCTCTTCGGTGGCTTCTCGAACCTGAAACCCTACTGTTCCGAAGCCGAGACCTTACCACCAGGTCACTGCGGCCCCTTAAGTTCAAAGGAATCAATATTCATTGCAATAAGAGTCACTTAAGCTACAAACTTCCATTAAATTTGATACAATCGTTATGTAAGAGCCCTTAATAACCCTCAATTCCTCTCATAAAGTAATCTTCAATAATGTTTTAATGCACTTGGATCGATTTATTTGAGGACAGATGTAAACATAATTATTTCATAGACATATATCTTAATACATTTTCATGATGTATTAAGATATAATATCTGCGATTTAATTATTCAAACTTTCGAATCCCTATAGCTGAATATAAAATAAAAGTCAGAATTAGTTCAATTATCTAAGTTTACATTAATATATTTTCCCGAGATTTCAGAAATGAGAAAGGCATTTGCGGTCTGTCCGTTAAATTAATTTAAGATAATTGAAGTGATTCATCTATTTGTAGTGCAGGATTTTCAAAAATATCTAATTCATTTGAAATGTTTCCAATATTATGTAGTTCTTTTCAATAGAAGGTGTTACATTCTGATACGCTTCATAATAAGAGTACTTCTTTGTACTTAATTTTTTCAAGTTTGCATTAAATGAAATTATTGCATTGAAAATATTTATTTATGAAAGCTATCCCATCTTCAAATATCTAAAGATGGATCAGTGTTTTATTGCATGAAGTACAAATAATGCATCAGTAGATTTTTTTCTCCTGTGGACGCTTGGAAATCACTTTGAATTGCTAAGGAATTCTATCTAGATTTTTTTTAACTCTAAGAAGTTAATTTCAATTTCCTTTATCATGAGATAAACTTAACTCTTTGTGGATAGTTAAATGTATTGCAAATGAAGGAAGAAGAACGTGCAAAAACGTGATTTATACCAAATGGATTTAATCTTGATGGAATCAAGAAAAGAACAGGTAATATTCAAAAATGGCAGATTTAATATAAACTCTACAATTACTTCGCAGTACTAAAATTAGGATAAATTATTTCAGGACTATTTATTTTAAACTTCATAAATTCAGAGTCTTGAAGCTTCTTATTAATAGAAATGGTGAGAAAAATTGGATTTTAGATGCCTTCATTGTATATAAAATGAAAAAAGAATCCAATTTAAGGAAAAAAATTGTGATGGAACTTATGAATATATTCAAATGATTTGAAAAATAAAGAATGAAAAGCTTCAAAATTGCTGCATAATTATAGGAAAAAGTGATTCTCATAGATATTTAACCTTTTACAAGCACTACAAAAAGATATCGGGATATGATTATAAGCTTTGTTATATCAAATATTGGGTCGTTCGGAAAGTCATTTCGTATTTTTGTGTCAAAATGAAAAGAAATTTTCGTTTAATGAATAAATTTTTTATTAAATTATAAAATTGCCATTCTGGTCTAATACCTTTTGCCATTCTGGTCTAATACCTTTTGGTAGTAACATGATTACACGCTCATAAAAGTTTTGGTCTTTGCTGTAAAAAAAACTGATCGAGGTGGTTTTTGGCCTCCGCATTTGAAGGAAAAATTTTGCAAATCAGTTCTGGTACTGATGTACTGTTAACACATCTTCTCCACACATATTGGCTAATTTATTTCTGGCTTGAACAGCATTTTTACCTTTTATAGCAAAAAAGAAAAAAATGACGAAAAGGCTGTTTATTGCTCTCCATATTTAAAAGGGCACCATCCAAAAACTACTGCGAAGAATCAGCTGCACTTTTTCACACTCAAGCCTTGCTATACCAGCTCTTAAAACATAAAATGATTTTGCGGTTTAAGTATGAAATTGGGTGCGAAAAATGCAATTAAATCCTTTGTCAGGAAAAAACGAAATTACTTTCCGAACAACCTAATATTTAACAATATACATTCAGAACTCCTATTTAGGCGAATTGTTGCAATCTCCTCAATCTCAAATTTTTAATATTTGTTACGTAAAACAATTATCGAATCACTAATTAAACTTCACAATCACGAACGAATAATCATTAGTTATTTCTTAAGAAGATTAGTCTTCCATTCACATAATTTCTATTATGGAGTATATTACAAAATTCAATTTTCATGTAAAATGAACTTCTTGAGAAGTTTCTCAAGAGTTTTGACATTTATTACGAGTTACCTCAACAAAAACGGATAATCGTCATTAGTTTTAGATAATTCAGTTTATTCATTCGATTTCAGTTTTGAGGTCTTTTAAAAGATAAGATTTATCTTGAAAAACTTGCTTCTTTACTGCTTTTATTATATATATTTCTGCACATTTAGTTAATAGTTTTACTTTAAATACTTGTTATTCATATTCAATGTCATTTGGACACATAACAGCATGTCTTATCAATCACAAAGTGATTGAAAAGCGTGATTTAAACAGTCCTATGCATAGATTTATAATTCAGGAAAAGTTTTGAATTTACATGTTTGAAACATGATTAATTGTCGGAATATGAATTTTCTGAATATAAAACCGTTTGAATTTTTTAGAAAATAAAATGAAGTTAGATTGTCGTAAACTGAGTCTACAACTAAATTCAATTATTTTCATGAGCTCGTATTACTCTGAATCATTACAGTACTATCAGTTTAAAAAAGGAAAAAGTAAACAAATTTATTAACATTTTGTTTTCTTATATTCAGATATGATGTCGAAGATCACAAATACAGGAAATTCAAAATAATTGCGATTGAATATGTGCTTCCTGATTCGATAAATATTCTCACTTAATTAACATTTAACATTTTAGAATATATCTTAATTTCGTTCAGCTCTTCATTACGTTTTACAAGGTACCGAATAAACAAAATTATCTCATTCTTTTAAAAAGACATTCTAGTGTTGAAAAAAAAATTAAATAATTATGGTACAAATTCTGATAATATTCCATATAGAGCATTCAACGTATTTTGTAGGATTCTAATACATTATCCTATCCATTCAATACACTATCTAACCAGAATAGCAAATTGACAACAATGTAGCTCTACACGCCTCACGATAAAGTTGACAATGCAATATGTGTTTCATTTAATATAGTTTAGGAAGCCAATTTGCTGAAAACTGACTTCATTACGTTCAATGTTCAGAGTGCCAGAGTGGCAGTCTAAACTGCATATCCTATCAATAGAACTTTTATTGGAAACCAATATAATCTAGGTTGTATTTTGTAGCATCACGTTCAGAATAGCTACCACTATAAAATGTATCCAATAATTTCGATATCCTGCATTATATTACGCCATGAGTGATCTTTAGAAGAAAGTCTGATGAACTACAGTACCTGAAGAGATTTTTTTAAAAATTATATTCTAATTTTTATCATTTGCTTGATTTTTCACTAGGAGAAAACAGTGCTAACCTATCCGCTTTAAGTATAAATATAAATCAATATAATTTATGTTGTATTTTGTAGCATTATGCTCCAAACAGCGGCTACTATAAAATTTATCCAACAATTTCGATATTCTGCATGATACTATACCATTAATGACCTTTATATACTAAAGGCATAGAACTATAGTACCTAAATATATTTTTTAAAATTCTATTCAAATTTTTATCACTTGCTTGTTTTTTCACTTAGAGTGGATAAATAAGCACTGTATTCTCAAAGTATAAATATATGAAAAACCCAGCTGGAATGATACCCCAAACCTTTAAAGCCAACTATCTAATAAATTTCTTATCCCCTCCCCCTCCCATAAGATTTAGATATAGTATGCTGCGAGAATCTTGTATGGAATCGGTGTATAATAAATATGAAATTTAAATTTTTTCGTAATTGCACCCATTTTCCTGAATCTATCAAGTGAATATACATTTTGCGCATCTTTTTGGTAACCGACGAAAACCAAAATTTTTCACTTAACTGCCATTCATGTTGCAAGATACCATTGAATTTCTTTAATTTAAGTTGTTATATTTATTAATTATTGTATTTTTTACATGTGAATATATAGTTTGACAGACAGTCGAAGATTTAAATATATGGATCAGAGTTTTAAGAATCTGTATTTTAGATAAATTTGCTCATTAAATTTTATGTTTCTGTTTCTCAGCGTTTTATCGATATCAAGTTCGCTTATATATATACAACCAGATATACTTATCGAGAATGCATTTCGTTCAGAACTGAATAGAATTCGCCAGTAGTAAGCTCATATACAAAATTTCATTCACTCAGTTCAATGAATTGTTGATTTAACGCTTTCATAGAAAGACACAAAGAAATATGAAAAATGTATTTTTCGGACTCGGAGAGGTCTGAAAAGACAAGATTCACCAAAATCGAGTTTGAAGCTCTAGACAATTGAAGAGTTCGCTGCAAAATGGAGATAGCTCCTAATTTGCAGAAAGTCCTTAGAAACCTCAGAAAAATATGAATTCCAATGGTAGTAATGAATCCATCTATTGAATAACGCGCGTAATAAGATTGGAGTTGCATCTTTTGAGCACCGAATGAATATTTTTACCCCATATAACTAAAATAAAGCATGTAGCTCTAGATTTTCCCGTGTTGGAGCTCCTTTTGCAGCAAACCCTTCAACTGCCATTTTTACTTCTGATATTAAAATGTCAAAAGCAATTAAAATGCGAAAATGAAATTGAGAAATAGAAACTCATATTGAAACAGATTCTGAGAGTATTTTATGAAAACCCATTGCACACACAACTGGTAGATTATTTGGAAAAAAAGCAATACTTTTATGCCTTTGTATTGAAAGGTACTTTTCGAACTGGCGCAAAGAAAAAAATGCAAACTCACTTCAAATCTAACGGTCAAATTTACGTTATTACGTTACATGCCGACTTTGTTCGAATTTTGTTCAAATTGACATTTGTTTTGTCATTCACTTCGCTTGGCGACTTGACTCGCGTTTGGCCCGCATTGACAACATTTTACTCCCGAATAACGGAAAATTACAAAATAAAGTTTAAATCTGTAGTAAGACCTTCCCTAATTTGAGAGGTGGCAAACTAGCCAATTTTTTCACTCTGATTCAAAGTTATCCTTCTGAAGTGTTTTTTTCTCTAACTGACCATTTATGGATTTATTTCATTCTTTATACGATTTATGTTGTTTGATTGCATTAAGTTTATTAATATTTCTTTTTTTTTAGCAGTAACTCCTAAAAATGTGCATGGTTAATTTTGTAAAAAGTTCTCACATTGATGTCTTATAAAGAAGTGTTAATATATTAATTTAAAACGCGATTAACTTTTCAGACTGCTTATTGCCCATTGTATTATAAATTAAATTTTTAGATAAGTACATTCGAAGTATTAAGACATGGAAAGGGGTTGCTCGATGCTTCTAGCTGAAATAGTATTTTACTGTTTTTATTGCAACTTTATTATTTGCTCTTGAAAAGCTACAAGGTACTTATACATTTTCTCTTCAATATTTCTTAAATGCGACGCAGTAACTGCTCCAGAAATTAAAAATCTTTGGCTACTTCAATGGAAAGTAACTAATTTTTTTTAATTTCTTGATTTATATTGTTTTGGAGTTGTTATTAATTTTTGAGTTGATATACCGGTATTGAAACTAACACGTTTCGTATTCACATTGACAATAATACAATTTAAATTCAATAAAAAGATATTAACTCTTTAAATCCTTTCATCACGGTTTGAAATCAAGCTGCATCGCTTAAGAAAACAGGGTAAATTGTAATAAATTATGCAATAGCATACATTATCTGTTTCCTAGAGAAATGAAGTACATTAAAACATCTTAACTACTATGTATCAATTAATTCATAAGAAAATTTCAGGTATCCAATTGCAAAAGTTTGAGAAATTAGATTTGTTATAACTATGGATTTTAGATGTATTGCCAATTATAATCCACAATATCATAAATACAAAAAAGTGTGAAAATAAAATATTTTAAGAAATACGAAAAGTTTTGGCAAATTCTAACGAAATTTAACCAAAATTCTACACAAAATTGTAACACATCTAACATTCTACACAAAAATGTAATGCAACAATCCTATTTCTCTTTGTACACGTTATAGAATATAATGAATGAAATGAACCAAAATCTTAGAAGTAATTTCAGATACAAAGAAGTTATGGGTAAAAATATGCGTGAATTTTGAAGAAAATGCATATGTACAACTTAATTTTTCTAAAAACACCTATAAATGAAAAAAAATATTTGGCGAACAAATATAATTTTTCATCTATTTCACTGCCGATATTTAAAACACATGAGAACATTTTTTATGTAAATACCTCTATTAGATTTTGGGATATATTAACGATGTACAATTATAAAAATTAAAGATTTGAGAAAATTGACATTAAATGCAAATTTTAGCTTAAAAGTATTTGACCATGGATGATAGATCAGGAATTAGTTTTCTTAGAAAAGACAAACTATTTTGGAAAAGGAAAAGTCTAAACTATAAGATATAACTATAATAATAATTCGACAATGTTAATTATCGATGTACATTAACGTAATTGGATACTTTAATTGCTGATCTAAGTTTCCCACTATGCATTTTTTCCATAAATTTACAACTTAATTTTTCTTGAAACACCTATAAATCAAAAAGTATTTCCCCAACAATAAAACTTTTTATCCATTTCATTGCCCATGTAATTTAAAATACACGCTGACATTTTTATGTAAATTCCTATATTAGTTTTTGCGATATCCTGTTAAAGAGGATAATTTTTATGTACATTTAAAGTTTTGAGAAAATTGAAGACAAATTTTAGCTGAAAAAATATATGACCTTGGTTTATAGGCCAGGCTCCATTTTCTTAAAAAAGAAACTGTTTTAGAAAGAGGGAAGTCTAAATTATAAGAAATAATAATAATTTGTCCATGTGGTCGATAATTAGTCGACGTATAATAACGTAATCGGATACTTAATTGTTGATCAATGTTTTCCTCGATTACTATAGAAGCAAAAACACATTTCCTGGTTATGACAGAAAATTTTTCATTGATTGGTTGGTTAACTTAATTTTAATGGCTCAAAAGACAAAGGTAGGTTATTCTGTGCCAATCATATTTTTTGAAATGGTACAAAAAAAGAAATTAAAATATTTAAGTTATATTAAAAAATCTAGTCGGCAAAGCAGCAGCAATCAAAACCGAGGGATCAGTGAGGCAAAATTAGTCCATCGTTATAATTTTCACTGATTTCCAGACATGAAACAACTAAAAAAAATCGAACAGCCCATTTTGCATTTGTATTATTCGCATATTCCATCAGATTAATCCGAAATAACCATTTCGTTTCAACGATCTTTTTACGCAGAGAGCTTCCCAAATTGCAAACGAAAGCCCAAAATAGAGCTCTGAGTGAAGTCCCCGTTTGTTCAGGAAATCCATATAGCCATTTCATCGGCCTTAAAAAAAGATAGAATTTATATTTTTTTTCCAAGAAAGTCTAAAAGTTTGCTTCCAGAATTCCCAGCACGACTGCATTTTTCCCAGTAAAAGTTAAGGGTCAAGTTGCGCCGAGTGGAAAGCCTATCTGAAGAGTGGATTTCTGGGAAGGGAGTTTTCTTGGAAATTAAATTATTTTGCTAAAGTCAATTTTTTTGAAGAGACAATTTTTTTCCTTCTTTCTTAAAATATTTCATTGATCAATCACAATTTATGTAAATCATATAAATAAAAAGTGGATTTTAAAAATTCATAATTTTTTTTACAAGAATGTTTTTTACCATAGTTCAAAAAACATGCTTTTGATAAAAAAATAAAAGAAACTGTAAGCGTTTCTCCTACTTGTTCCTAATATTTATAGCGTAATCTGTACATTAAAAAAATCTAGTCCTGTAAATAGTATGTCGCAAAACCTTTAGAGTCAGGACATACTATTCAAGATTGAGTCAAAAACATTTTAAAGGAGAAATTTCTTTATAAATTTTTAATTTTTCTTTAAAACATATATTTAATCAGCCGCAATTGAATATTTATAGCCTTAATATCGACTTAAATCGCTTTTATTATAATCGATAGGTCGAGTTTAATTAATCAACACTCAGATGAATATGTTTTTGATTTAACCTTATTCATTGTAATAGTCTTTTGTATGTGCTATAAACAAAAATACAATCTGTTATTACGTCGTAATAAATGCAAAATAAAAATGTCCCTATGATGATGTGTCCGTATTAACATGGAAATAGAACGCAGTGGCTTCTGAGACTAAGGACTCTGATCAACTGAAGGCAGAAGTTTGACTAATTCCTTAAGGAAAAAATAAAGTATAGACAAAGCTATCCCTTCATTTTAATGTGGAAGTATATTAAAGAAATTTTACATAATTGATGCTTCTGCATCCATTTATTATCTCAATGTACACCCTGCTTCGGTTGAAGTGAAGATTAGCGTGCTCCTCGGCATCGTTCCCAATAGGGACACCCAACGAAACGTTCTTCTAGCAACCCTAATACTATTTTGTTTGCTATTTTTACTATGGTTGAGTTGTACATGAGCTACAACTATTTTATGAAAAAAGTTACTTTAAAAAAATATCTATAAAAGATTTTAATTTTGTTCTTTATTATAATTTTCTTTCTACTAATAAGATACTGCACTTTTATTTTTAATGTTTTGATTTTAATTCAAGCAATTGTGCAATAATTAATATTTTTTAATTCTTGCAGAATCGCTGAATACGAACTGAAAATATTTATTCTTTTGAAATTTTTAATTTCTAGTATGAGCTTTAAAAAATCGTCTGAATTCTTATCTTAAAAAATCGTCTGCTTTATTACTTCAAAAGTTAACTGCAATGGAATTATTCACAATTCTCATGATTCTTCTAATGGTTCATTCTCTTGATAATCTTATGTAAGCGATCGTGCAAGAATGGATGTAATATATATATATATTACGAGTTGAGGAAGTTGGGAAAGGATTTTTGTGTATACTGCTCCTCTTATTCACACAGTCCTTATATTCAATATACTAGAGAAGCTACTAGTTTCCAGCTCCCGCCGCTAGCGAAACCATAGGATGTTTTTTTATGCTAAATAATACTCCCCGGAGTCTTATTCAGATGCCAAAAGGCATCACCAAACGTCTTCAAAATATTAACCTCAAGATATAGATATAAGCTGCGATATTGATCTAACGGTTAGATTTTAAAAAATTAAATATCTCAGATGAAGATAGACCAAATCTCAGATTAAAATAAAAATTTCAGTACTTATCAGCAAAGCTCGAAATTGCAAAAAGTGGTAACCATAACTTTTTCAGAGAATGTTTATATTTTCCGCCATCTTTGTTGGCGGTCTGGCATCCTTGGCTCAGCAAGGGGCACATTATACTTCACTTTTACCCTTGCGTCCCTCATTTACGCATCGCGTCATACATCTTTCCTAATAACTATATCAATGATCGTTTGAGTGGGAAAACTTTGAAAATAGCAAACGAAAGCCCAAAATAGAACTCCGAATCAAGACTCATTTATTCAGAAAATCCATAAACGACATTTCGTCTAAGAAAAAGATAAAATTTTATTTTTCAAGAAAATCTAGTCTCGCACAGCTCTAACTTTTTTTAAATGCTACGGGGCACGTTTTTTTCGCCTAGCAAATAACCAGAAATTTGTGAGAAAAGTCAATATTTATAAAAGTGTCTTGTTAGAATACCCATGCTTCAACAAATATGGGTATTTACAATATTTTTTGAAGTGTTTTGTATTTTATGATACAATATATAAACTTCTAAAAACATGAATGAAAAATTTATATAAAACACGCTTAAACCAAAAATATTTGATTATATTCTACTTAATATATTCTTATCATTCTCCGAATATTGTAAAAAAGTGACAAAATTGAAAAAGTCATGCCTTAAAACAGGGATGGGCAAACTTTTTCGATCGCGGGCCAAAAATCGAAAAAATAAAGTTTGGCGGGCCAAAATGAATTTTTCTAAAATTTTAAAAACAATATACAAGAACGACACAATGTCGTCTTTCAGCTGCCAAACTCGCTCGAAAACTCATCCTGCACTAAGCCACCTTACTTTCGTGTAATACAGTACATCAGAGTATTCAGATTGCACTGACTGAAGAAAATCTCGAAATTGCCTGTGAGTAAGCCCACGAGATCGAATAGTATTTACAAGCTTCATGACTGTATTAAGCACGGGTTTCATATTCAATGCAGATTTACACAGAGCATCTTGATGTATAACAGCTCTTTGAAAAAAAAGGAAGAAAAAATATATTTAAACAAAGTAGAAAAGAAGATGGATATATAATATATGAATATTTTAATTTGCCTCTGACCGGCAAATTAAAATTCGATCCTCGGGCCGGATAGAACATTCCAGCGGGCCGGAGTTTCCCCATCCCTGCCGTCTTTACGTACAAATTTTCTTTCTATTACACCATATTTCAGTCTAACTAAAATATACATGAAAAAAATTCTTGAAATGTATTTTTTGTTTTGCAATCGAAAAGAAATCATAAGAAAATCGAATATCTTGTTTTGGGTTATATCGTAAACAGTGAATATAAAAATAGAACCTGGAGATGCGGTAGATGTAGTTTGTTTACTTGCCATAAAATTGGTTCTTCGAATCCTCAAGAGGTCTCTGAATAGATAAAACCGGTCCAATGTTTACAAAATTACTCTGAAATCAATAGAGCTTTTCCAGTAACATATCTGCGTTGAAGAAAATATTGAACATAGAAAAACTGTAGATAATTTATTACAAGATAATACAACTTAGTTACTCGAATGAAATATTTAAGTAATAAATTTTATTAGTAAAAGTTATCTATTTAATTGCAATTGCAAATTGAAACTTTTTTCTTCAATAATTCTGAATCAGAAGCACATAACATGTAACAATGTAACAAAAATAACCAAGACATAAGAATAAAAAAATTATATAAATTGGATATTGTAATCTAACTAGTAAGATTGCTGAAAAAGAATTTTGATTACTTCTATAATGCTAATATTTAATATAATTATTATAAAGAATCGTAACATATATATTATAATTGTTACTTTATCGGCATAACAATTTAATGTAAAATATGTTATACATTATAATAAAATAGAATTCTCGCAATAAGTATAACTTTATTAACTGAAATTTTTTAAAAAAATGTACTAAAGAATTTAAGTTTCTAGAAAATAAGATTTAGAAAACCATTTTTAAGCGCGGGATGTTTTTTTTTTAAATCAGTTAAAGTTAATTTTTTCTTAATGATACAAAATTAAACGAAACATTTCAAACAGTTATTTCAGCTGTCGTTCACAACATGGAAAAAAACCAGTTCTTTCAATTAAAAAAATCATTTTTTTCGATCGTTAGAAGAATGTAGTCAAATTTTGGATAAATGTTTAACCCTGCACAGGTCGCGAGGATTACAATAGTAACTTTAAGTGAGTTTGATGCTAAAAAAATAACTAAGAAGAAGTGCCTTGTTATGTTTAAAGTTGATTAAAGAATGTTGATTAATTATTTTGGAGTTTTATTTTGATTTGAAAATGGACTACAATTGTAACCCGCGCGACATTTCACGTGACTTCATAGAACGCGACCGGTGCAGGGTTAATAAACATGAACCGTTTCAAAGTTGAAGAATCATCTATCAAAATAAATACAACAAAATAAATATCCCTTCCATGTTCTGACAAATTGATAAAATAAATCTTAAGAATAGCCGTGTTTGTTTAGATTGGTTCGCATTCGTCATTTGATTGATTAAAAAATAAATTTCACGGAACCTCCACAAAATTTCATCTTTAATTTTAATATTTGTGAGTAGTTTTTGACACAACTATGGTTATTTGCAATCAATGCGGTCCTTATAAAACGATTTTTGGTCTTTGTGCGACAATTCCTTGAAACGAATTGTTTTGTAGCGCAGTATCATTTTTTTAAATTCGTTAAATATACTCTATTCCATAATTTTTTCATTGATAGGCGGAACGTAATAGGGCTGGTGCTTCCAAAATGGAAAACCATTGGACATAGTATGAAGAAATAAGTCTACATCAGCATGAATAATCGAGACAAAAATTGAGATGTCTTAATAAATCTGATATTCGTTAAATGTCGTTATATTATGCATTTAATTTCATGAGATAACTGCAAGGTGATTAGGGCTTGGCAATAAAAGCTCGGTGAGTGGTTTAAATCAGATTTAGGCAGATATAGCTTGGTTGATGGGGCGTTGGAATTGAATCTCTTAGATTGTGAGTTCAAACTCGACAGATCAAAGAATCTCCGCTTGTGTGGGGGCTGGCGCTCGTATAAATCTACCTTGGTTCAAAAGTCCTCCAAGTCGAGAGTAATACCTCTGAGTACTGATTCAGAGGTGACTGCTCTTTGTTCCAGGCCTAAATTTTGATTCGTTGTGTGGTGGGTCTAATGACACTTGGTCATGCCAAGCCCGAATGAGCGGAATTCTTCCGAATTAAGGCAGAAGTGTGCGCCTTTCGTTGTTAACGAGCACTGTTAAGGTGAAAGCATGGCTTTGCTCGAACACAACACAGCCCTTTTTAAGGGGTGGTCGAACTCATTCATCCATCCGCAAGTCGGAATTTAGATCCAAATCAGAGACCGACTCATCCCCGTTCCAGTTCCCTCAGGGGTATAATTTGTTATGGAAACTTGGAGGACTTTGGAGCCACGACATATTTAACTCGCCCCAACTGCCATTAGCCAGCACGGTGGTCTTTGGACGTGACGAGGACCGAGCTCGCTATCTTTCGGTTGCAATACTGTACCAACCAGGCTACTGCGGCCCCACCGAATTAGTAAAAATATCAAGTTCATAAAAGTAAAAATGAATAGAGATTGAATCACAATGAAATGAAAGGTAAAATAAGAATCCGGCCTAAAAACTTCCTAAAGGGTCACCCTCAGGCAGAGATACAAAAAAAGATTTTTTCTGTGAGGGGTCTGAGTTTTGACCAACATTGATTCCTTCACGACCCTATGCAAGAGGGTCAACAAGGTTGGACAAAAGTCAGATAACTCACAGAAAAAATCCCTTGTTTTGGCGGTCGAACTCATTCATACAGTGACCTTAGATCCAAATCAGAGACCGACTTATCCCTGTTCCAGTTCCCTCTGAGGTATAATTTGTTATGGAAACTTGGAGGACTTAGCAATAACGACCTATTTAACGTGTCCCAACTGCCATTAGCCAACACGGCAGTCTTTGGACGAAATGAGGACAGAAACCTCGACCTTCAGGTTGCGAGACTCATGCTCTACCAACCAGGCTACCGCTGCCCTAATGGTTTGTGGATGAGTGAATGTAAAGAATTATTGAATGAATTCCGCCTAGTGAAAACGATTGTGACGCGTGAGTAGCTAACTTGCACTCTTGGCCTTAGATGGCACGACTGAAAAAAACAAAAGACGAAAAATTCAGATTAAATTGCAATGGTTCTTTAGTCAGCCAGTTTGTCAATGGCAAGTGCCATTAGAAACAACAAATCTAATATGAAATATATCGCAATATTTTTTTTATAAAAAACGATTCAATATAAGGTTCAAATGGGAGTGAAACTTTAATATTTATGCATATGAATTAAATGTAAACATTCTATTTCAATCCTACCTTCTAATTATATTAACTGTCATTTAAAAATAATGATCAGAAATGATAAAATTTAATTCTTGAAACTTCCGAAAATCTTTTTACCTTTGGGAAATTATTTCTATGAGTTAAATAACGCCTTTTCAAGTTTTCTGGATGCATGAAATGAATTAAAACACAATGCCATTTAAGTGACACAAGCAATTTAAATTTAATACCCAAACCCGTTACTGTAAGAACAAAAGACGCATCTTATTAAGCAAATAAGGGAAATCAAACATTCATGCTTAATGCTTCAGAGCTCATATCGAACGTCTAATCAATTTCGATCATGCTTATCAAAACTTTACAACATTTGGATTCATTTCGCCGCTTGCTGCATGATTAAATTATGTAAACTCCTTTAAAACTTAATGTTTTACAAATTACTTCTAGATTTTGACAAGTTTAAAGAGCTAAAAGAAAACTTATTGCATCAAAAGTTAATTTAAATATCCGAATTTTGAATGATTTACTATGTGAACAATACTATAAGATAGCGATAACGGATGATATAAATTTGTATTCTATTAAGTATTCTTTTAAATATACATCAATACATTAATGATAAAAAGGCGTACAATCACTTTATTCCAATTTCAACTTGAATAGTAACCTAAATGTGCTGAGAATAATTTTGGATAATGAATGAAAAGAAATGGATAATGAATGAAATAGGTTACAGATAATTCTTTGCTGAATGAAAAGAGTGATATGCAACCTATTTTAAAGATATAGCGTTTCTGATAGTTATAATGTTCTTGATGTATACGATAATAAATGTTGCAAAAACTCTGAAAAATTCATTCTACTAAATCTTTGCCCAAGACATAAACCATGATCATGTATTGCACTACTATAAAAGGATATGTGAAAACCATAAAAAGCATTAACTTCGAAACTTCTGGAAAAAAAATCAAAATGTTTTCAAATATTAATTAACAGATTTAGGTTTAAAGTTTTTTATCACATTCAAAAAAATAAAAGGATTTTTTTTATCAAGGCTTAAGTACTTAGTTAGAAATTTAAATACGATAATATCAGGTGTGCAACACGTTGAATTAATTTGTCTAAAAGTCTCTATAAAGATATTCCACTAAAAGGATTTGTCCTTAATATTCTATAACACATCTAATGTCAAGACAACAAAAAGGCATGAAATTTTGCAGAAATAGGTTAGGACTTTTTTTATCTGACAGATTGAGACTACCTAAAAAAACTAAAATTCAAGGAACTTTTAGAAAAATAAAATTGCTGCTTTAAATGATATTTTGAAAAACATTTTCTTTACTTTCTTTTATAACTTATTCGTGCCCAAAAGAAATTTATTAAAGGAAGCAAATTTAAATTTATTTGAAATATCGCATGGATATATTTAATATATAGTACTGAAATGCACAGATTACCTTGAGAAGAACATGCAATCATAGGAACATGGAGTCAATCAGAAAACAAATGTCCAGGAAAATGGGACAAATAAATGTCTTTAAATCTTGAGTCTACTATTGTAGCTATGAAGATTTGCTTCCCCCAAAAAATGGATTAAATCTTGACACACATAGGGCAAACACGAAACATAGATTCAACAGACATTGAAGACATACTGAATGTGTAAAACAGTTTGTATCAGATAAATATTTCAGAGTTGTCTACAGTTGTAATTCCATTATTACAATTTAATCTGACTGCACATATGCCGGTCAGTTGGCAAGGAGATTGGTGAAACTTTCATCAAAGAGTCATGATCTTATTTCAAGAATAGTTATTTACGAGTTCCCAGTTTTTATTCCACACTCTTGCTGGCAACACTTTAGTTTCAGTTTTTAAAGTCAGGGAAACTTTTGCATTCAATACCATGAGGTAGCATCTTAAGAAATAATAATAAATCATGATATATTTCAAGACAATAACTAATCTTTAAAACGGGACGTTAACATAATTTTCCAAAATCAAGATAATACGGTGGTTTAAAGACGTGTTCACACGAAACTAACTATTGAACTCAATAGAAGATCACGCCTATTTCTGGAAAATTCACGTGACCACAGAGGGACAATGGCAAATATTTGTCCCGTCAGGACAGCCGTTGATCATTGTCCTAACGACGTTGTTTTAATTGTTCATACGAGGACAGTACAGGGGCAACAGTAGGGATGCAGCGATTGCGAGCAATAATTAGCCTCGTGTGAACCCTTAAGACTTCGGCACCTTAATTTCTTTCTTTGAAAAAAAATATTAATTAAAATAAGTTCTTTGGTCAAAAATTGTGCATCCCAACCCTTTGTTCCAAGGAAATCTTCTTTAGTTTCTTGTTTTTACACATTTATTTGCCCTGGCGATAAGGTATCTGCTTCAGAACTGAAAGGTGTCAGGTTCGAGAGCGATTCCACTGAAAACCATCGTATAAACGCACCTGGTGCTTATTCAAATCGGTAGGGCAGAAACGCTCTGTCGCTGCTGGGGAGCTTTAGAGAGGAGGCTGCGAGCTCAGGTGTCATCCTCATTATCTCACTACGCTTCACAAGTTATTAAAGTTACGTTCTTAAATTTCGTCCTTTAATAACAATTGAGTTGTTTTAAAACAGGAGTTTAAAAATTTTTACATTCATTTTCCATCAAAATTTCAATGCATAGTGCTTCTTGATGCCTGTCTTCACAAATTCACATTAAAAAGAATATAGTTCCTATTTAATTTAATGTTACAATAGTTAGAAACAAGCAAATAATTTACCATATTAAGAATCATTGAATAACCCCTGAATATTACAAGAATAAAATTGTTGAGTTTTGAAGCGACAGCATAGCTGTTATATAGTTTCAAAATGAGACATTAATCGTGTAAAATAAAACTATTTATTTTGTTGACTATATTAAACTATTTATTTAAATTATTATTAGTTGGGAAATAAAACTATTTATTTTGAATGCAATTACAGAAGCGGTGAATTAAATCCTTTAAAAAGTAAAAATGGAAGTTTTCTTCAACTTTAATGCATTTTCGATAGACATTGGCATGGTTTTGAATTTTGAAGAATTTATTTGACGCTAAAGCGTTTTTGAAAACTCCAACAATGATTTTCACATTTTCATATTGCTACATGATAAAAATGTGTATATGAAAATGATGTAATATTGATTGATTTGAAACGAGATCAAGCTGTATAACATGTATATAATCAGTAAAAAAAGAAACAAAATTAAAAATTATTTCACTGAGGGTAACAAGAAATATACAAATTGCAAACTGATTTGCAAAGATTCTTTATAGTAAGTTATATACTACACTGATGAAAAAAACAATCCCAACACCAAGAAAAAATTACTGTACAATAATGAAATTTTAGGAATACATTAGTCTAGGTAACATATTTAATTGATTAAATTTTCAAGATCACAAGTAGAGCCATTGGCAAGAAGAGCCATTTCAAATGTGAAATGTTGGTACATAAGTAACCGGTGTAACTGCCAGAATTTTGAATGCAAGCATGCAAACGTGCATGCATTGTGTCGTACAGGTGTCGGATATCATTTTGTGGGATGGAGTTCCATGCCTGTTACACTTGGGCGGTCAATGCAGGGACGGTTAATGCTGGAGTTGTCGTCCAATGATGTCCCATACGTGTTCGATTGGAGAAAGATCTGGTGATCTAGCAGGCCAAGGCAACATGTCGACACTCCGCAAAGCATGTTGAGTTACAACAGCGGTATGAGGGCGAGCGTTATCCTGTTGGAAAACACCCCCTTGAATGCTGTTCATGAATGGCAACAACAGCTTGTATCACTAGACTGACGTACAAATTTGCAGTCAAGGTGCGTGGGATAGCCACGAGAGTGCTCCTGCTGTCATACGAAATTGCTCCCCAAACCATAAATACAGGAGTAGGCCCTGTGTGTCTAGGCCGCAGACAGGTCACTAGCAGGTGTTCACCTGGCCTCCTTCTAACCACCAAACGGCTATCACTGCGACTAAGGCAGAACCGGCTTTCATCAGAAAACACAACAGATCTCCACTCCGTCCTCCAATGAGCTCTAGCTTGACACCACTCACGTCGCAAACGGCAGTGGTTTGGAGTCAGTGGAATGCACTGTACAGGGCGTCTGGCTCGGAGCTGTCCTTGAAGTAACCGATTTGTAA
This sequence comes from Argiope trifasciata, assembly GCA_026543055.1. NCBI lineage: Eukaryota > Metazoa > Arthropoda > Arachnida > Araneae > Araneidae > Argiope > Argiope trifasciata. The sequence continues at coordinate 4,190,631 of JAPMOQ010045993.1, forward strand.
CAGTTCATTGTGTCACTGTGGTGAAAACTGCAGCTCGAATTTCAGCTGCAGACGCAGTACGATTAGCCACTGCCATACGCCGAATACGACGGTCTTCCCTCTCAGTAGTACCACGTAGCCGCCCGGAACCTGGTCTTTTTGAGACAGTACCTTCCTTTGACCACTGCCGCCAATATTCATGCACAGAGGTTACATTCCTGCCAAGTCTTTCAGCAATATCGCAGAAAGAAAACCCACCTTATCGTAGCCCTACAGCACGACCTCGTAGAAACTCAGTGAGCTGTTGATAATGGCTTCTTAGTCTTCTCAGAGGCATCCTTGACTAACATTAACTCACTACGTCAAATCTCAACTGTAAAAAGCGATCACGAACCTTACAGCGCTTATTTAAAGCAAACCTCATTTGCATGTTCATAGTGTCGCCATTAGCGCCATACTTACGCGCGTAGCTTGAAATTTGAATCGACGTCATCTTTCAGATGTATAAACACGCCTACCGAATTTCGTTTATCTAGAACAGCTCCTTCCTAGTGTTGGGATTTTTTTTTCCATCAGTGTATATGTAACTATGTAAACATTGATGTACTTTAAAGTACTGACTCTCCGACCCGAATCGAAGGTACATGGATAAAAAAAAACAATATACGGATCGCCGCTACAGCAGAACTGGTAAGAACTGTGGTTGACTCCTAAGCCATGACAGCCTAGGGTACACCGCTTCCCTAAGGTTACACTTCAAAAATAACTTTCTTTAATAGATGTTTCTATTATTCTATAAATATAGCATTTTTCATTTTTTCAACATAAATTTTTAAATACATTCTATTGTTAAATCAAAATGAATTCGCATACATAAAAACAAATATTTATTATATCAATCTCATCTATAAACAATTAATATTAAGGTGGTATTTTACTACCTTTTCACGTGGATGTATTTAAAAATTCATTATAGTAAAGAAAACAATCTCACAGGTATTAAATTAAAAATATAAATCATATTTTCTATTTAAACCATTGAGAATTGTATAACGACAAAAAAAATCGCACTTTTTGATGATAGTTGCACATTTTTAATGAATGAGGAAAGATAATATCAAAGTATATAACAAGAATAAAGACATGCTCATGTTATTAAGTTTCTTACATTAATATAGAATACATCCTTCTCAATTAATTTGAAGGATACTTTAAATAATACATGAGGTAGCGTATTGTTGACTATTTGCAAATTAAAGGCACCACAAGCGCTATGATTCATGATGTCTGACCCATTAATTTTTAATGAGTTAATGTATTCGAAGTGCTTAAAAGGAGTCTACTTCAGAAAGTTATGCATTAATTAAGATGGTTCTTTCGCGCCAACAGCAGAGTTTATTTAGATAGAAAGCATTCGAAATTCGGGTTAATGATGAAGCTTTAAAATACTCGCAATTTTAGAACTGTGAAGAAATGGCGAGTTTATAAAGAATGCATGATAACGATTTGGAAGGAATTCAAAGAATGAATCTGATTGAAGTTCACAAATTTTCCATTTCTTGACAACCAAGAAATAAAAGAATTAATAAATGTCACTCAGTTTCAATCATAATTTATATTTATACCCTGGATACCGAATGTTAAAGTGTGCAGCATAAAAATCTGTCAAAAGGCTCAGCATTGCATATTATATCTGGGTCTTCTAAACAACAGTTTAATGTAATTTTATGTAGCAATTTAATTACTTTAGCTATTTAATTTGTTTAATTCAATAAAATATTATGTTGTTTCTCAAGCTTATTCAGAGCATATTGTTTCTGAAAACACTTAGAAGATATTTTAACATACAAAAAAGATTAGATTTAAAAAGTTATCACTCTTATATTCTCTCATACAAAGAAAATAAAAAGACAGTATTGTAATCATCAAAAAATTTCACCTCGAGATTTTAACAAATCTGCGCATTTCATACCACCCCTCAATTTTTGGTATTACGTTTTCTTATGAAGACATTAAAAACTTTTTATCATAAATTGATATATATATTTGGCATACGGACTTTAGATCAAACCTGTCGTTTGCTATCAAATTTTAATAGAATTTATTCAAACGAAGTATGTTTACCTGGTTGCTTGAATGCAAGTGGTCCTGATAACATTGAATGTAACAAACTAAATAAAAATTTGAATCACCAGGATCATCAAATTTTAAATTAAAGGCGCAACGAAAATATGAAAAATTGTTTAAAACAGCTATCTTCTTGAAAAAAAATTCTATAAATAAGTAGACTTCAAATAATTATTTCCAAAATAGAAATATTTAGGTTTTTTTTATTTAATATAATTTTTAATATATTAGGATGCTATTGCTACCTGCTTAGATTTAGACAGTTGCGGTGTTACGCGGTTTAATTTTCAAACTTATGAATATATATATATATATATATCCACTTATTTTATTAAAACTTTTTTTAAATTCTTTTTAAAAATGTATATTAAAAAAACCAACTTGTTTTGATTATGTTTCTGTTCTGCCTGAAATCCTTTAAATATACTTTTAGTTTTTATCTGAAAATGAAGTGTGATTGTATCATCCACATTTTAAAATGGTTCCTTTCGCAGCGTATTTTTATTTACAATTCAGAAATGTTTATGTTACGCATATAATTTCCCACGAATAGATCATTTATGAATCTTAAAATAAAATCTTATATCCTTTTATTAAAATCTTATAAGTATTACTAAAAAAATTTTTTTAGGTTTTTGAAAAAATTTAAGTTTTGATCCAAAATTTAGATTTCTAATAAAGTTAAGAATGCGAAACATTGTGTGTGAATAAAATATCTATCTTAAGAATTTATTAAATTCAATTTTTTAGAAAATAAACTCATCTTCCATATATTGCAAAATGCTGAATGTGAATTTTTTATGAAAAACCATCCAATAAATCTTTTTTTATCATATAACGATATAACCATAGATCATATCTGAAAAATTCGATTTATGTTTACATTTTTAAAATTCCCACGAGGCAGAATATTTTATTCAACGTTCTCGGATGCTCTCTGATCGGTAGATATGTTTGAAACAACCTTTAGTTGCAACTATAGTAAATATATTTATATTCCCATATATTACTATTTTTTTGGAATGGTCGATGATATTATTTTTTTCTGGAAAGTTTATTCTAAGATTTGAGTCAATAAACATATTTTCGGAAACATTTTCCAAGGCTATTTTATAATTCTTTACTAATGATGGAAGTTATAGCTTTCTGTGAACGTTTTATCAAAAATATCGCATCGTATTCATATTTTATTTGTCTTCTATGTTACTTATTTATATTTTATTTGCATGAAATCAAATTTTGCTTCCTTTTGTTATTATAAGAGGGGCAAGAGAAGTTTATAACGTTTTTCAAGCACTAATAATTCAGGAATACTGCTATATTCTATATTGCTAAATTATTATTATTCAGCAATACTGTGAGGGAATATCCCTTGAGTTCAAACATTCCACTAATCCTAAAAGATAGACAAGATTTAGTGAAATTAGCTAACGAATTTAATACATATTTTGATTAGTTTTTGCATTTCATCAATTTTTTGTTTTAATTTATGCTTTTATGATGCATATTAGATATCATGCCTAATTATTTTTGACATACATTTCTTGATTTTTTGCAAGAAACTTTATCGTATAATTCGATACTTGGCGTCACGAAGAATGCGTTTAATATGTGAAAAAATGTTAATAAAATGATTCAATAGTGTCCTATTTTTCAGGTAGTAATCTATTAAAATGTTCTTATCAAGGAAAAAATTAATTACTTTAATTAATAAGCTAATGCATAAAATATTTTAGTTAATAAAATCATAAAAATATATTGTTACGAATCTTTAATATTGCTTCTCAGCACGAATATTTCCATCTTAAGAAATACTGTTTTACGATGAGCTCTATTGGATGCTGAATCAGTGATCCCAGTGCTTGGCGACCAAATAGATAATACTAAAATCTTACAGACTTTTGGGGATTCAATAGGAATAAGTGGAATAGGACATGCCTGATTTTCCATGACATTTTTTGCATGGCTCCGGAAACTATAAAAGGCCGGCAGTCTAAGTTGCACACAATCTTGTACTGTATCGTGGAAAGAGTCGTCGTGTAAAAAGTCGTCGAGCGGTATAGAGAGCTGTTTCTTTATCGACTAACAAATCGAAGAAACATTGAATTCACAACAATATACTACTCAAAATAAGGTATTTAAAAGAAAGAAAAGAATCCAAGGAGAATAATGATTGTCTAAACACATTAACTGATGTACCACTCCCATTCACGTAACAGCAAAAGTTGTCAGTCAGTGTAGAATTTGAAGCGGGAGAAAAAGTCCTTACTAAGTTTATATCTCCTTATTTTAAAGCATTGCTATACACTCGAATCCCCTGTGATTCATGCATATTATCTAATTAGATATTTTCTTTTCTATTACAGTTGAAAAAGCGCAAATAAGAAACCATCTAATTAGATAACGTTCCGAATGACAGGCATCAATTATGGGAAATAAAGGGTTAGAGGCCATGAATGCTTCAGCCTAAGTATGAAGTATATGATGAAATGCATAAACTCTCATCTGACTCATTTCGTTGGATTACTGCTGATTTCTGAAGTAATACAAGCATAATTAGAATAAAAAATGTTATTTTAAACTTTAAGTGTATGATAAATCTTAAACTTTAAGTGTATGATAGAGATGTTCACTTGAGGTATACTGCATTCACGAGAAAACAAATCATATAAAACAAATAATAGAAAACATATTTAATTGTATAGTTGTGTTACCTTAAGTAAGATACATACATAACAAAATCTATTCATGAAATAAAAAATTTTAATACAATAGTGTTAATAAAATGGATATTAATTGTAAACTGGTTTATGATGTGATTCGACAGGATGAATATATGTTCAAAAGGACCTTAAGAGTAAACCGTTTAATACAGAACCGTTCTTGTCATGTATCAAGGCACAGATTAAAAAACGTTCCAAAATTTCAAATATGTTTGTAGAAATATTTATGGAAATATAAAAATTTGTCCGTTAATATTTATACTTAAAACTATATTGACTGCACTTTAAAATTTAAAACAAAATCTACTTTTCGGGGACACTAATAAAGACTTTTATATTTAAAAAATCTAATTACAAAAAAACGTATATTTTAAAATCTTCTGTTCATAATTTTGATTACATCATTAATACACCTTGAAGTTAAGGTAATATGGATTACATTATTTCAGCATATTAAAAAATACTTTTTCTTTCTAAATAATGTTTCTGCATATTATATTATTTCTACATACTATATAAATTATATGCATAATTTTTGCTAAAGTAAAGAGTATTTTTTTTGAAAAAATATTTCAAAGATACATTAATCAAGTTCCATCCTTTTCATGCAGCCATGTACCAAGTTAGAGACCCACATATCTTTTACTTTTTGTAAACATACTTTGAAAATTATTGAATTTAAATAGTCTTTTAGTAAATTTGATTTTGAAAACGCAATTTCAATTAAAACATTTAAAATCCTTTTCAAAAAATAGACAAAGATAGAAGTTGTTGTTTTATAGAATCAAATGTAATTTTATATTATGACTAAACAGAAGAAATAAAATAGTTTTTTATCAATTTTTAGAAAATTCAAAATTTCTTTCGAAAAATGAAATCCATTTTCAAATATTCTGAAGTATATTATGCATTAATGAAAAATCATCTAACAAATTGACTTTTACATACCCAAAAGAAAAAAAATCTGTTATTAAATCCGAAAGTTAGATTCATATATTACAAGTTAAACTAACAAATATGAAGTATTATCTTAGCCTAATGTGTCGAAAACTAGATTTTTTTTACCTCTTTTATATTTATTCAAAAGTTTTTTTTATAAAAAAACTTAATATTTAAAAATCGCAATTAGTAACTCTATGCAAAAAAATATACAAATATATAAGAATTAAAAGATTTTATATATATATATATTGTTATTCCCACCAGTTATGTGTTCAAAGTATCTATGCATATTAAATGTTGAATACTTATATAGTTTATAATAAATTGTGGCATATTTTATTATTATTAGCACCCCGGAATTAAATAATGTTTAAAGTTACGCGTTCCTTTTCATTATGGCAACAGCAGAATTAAATCCATTCTTATTAAAAATCGTTTTCTTTCATGTAAATACCAGACAGTTTTAATTAAATCAATGAATAAGACATGTTTGAGTGTCTTGACAAGATTTTGATTTTATGTTTTAAAAATATTTTAAAATGCAATGCTCTATTAATGAATATTAAGTGAATAACGGGATTAAACTGGAAACTTAATTTTTTTTAAAAAATGTTAAACTCGTTAAAAACACATTAAAGGATTAACGTTTAAAAGTGTGTTAATCGTAATTCCTTAGATTTATAATTTCATTTTTTTGTCCCATACATATTTTTATCGTCACAGATTATTAAATATACTTTGATAGTTAAGAAGTCAAACTAAAATTAATAAAATATTATTTTAGATAAAAAATGGAATAAAAATATGACATTATATATATATATATATATATATATATATATATAATTAGTAAAAATACCAAGTTAATGAAAGTAAAAAGGAATAAAAATTTAATCACAAATGAAATGAAAAGTAAAATAAGAATCAGGTCTGAAAATTCCTAAAAGGTCTCCTTCAGGCAGAGATTTAAATAAGGGATTTTTTTCTTTGAGGGGTCTCATTTTTGTCCAACACTATTGACCCTCGTGCATAGGGTCTGGAAGTAATCAATAATGTTGGCAAATACTCAGATTCCTCACAGAAAAAATACCTTTTTTCAATCCCTGCCTGAGGGCGACCCATTAAGAAGTTTTCAGGCCGGATTCTTATTTTATTTTTTATTTCAGTAGTGATTCAATTTTTATTCATTTTTACTTTTATCATCTTGATATTCAATTTTTATTCAGTTTTACTTTTAATAACTTGATATTTTTACTAATTCGGTGGGGCCGCGTTATCTCGGTTAGTACAGCATCAGTCTCACAACCGAAAAGTAACGAATTCTGTCCTTGTCTTGGTCAAAGACCGCCGTGTTGACTAATGGCAGTTGGGACACGTTAAATATGTCGTGGCTGCAAAGTCCTCCATGTTCCCATAACAAATGATACCTCTGAGGGTACTAATCAGAGATGAGTTGATCTCTGATTTGGATCTATATTCTGACTTGCGGATGGATGAATGAGTTCAACCACCCCTTAAAAAGGGTTGTGTCTTGTGTGTTCGAGCAAAGCCATACTTTCACCTTAACGGTGCTGGTTAGCAACGAAAAGCGCACACCTCTGCCTTAATTCGGAAGAGCTCCGCTCTTTCGAGTTTGGTTTGACCAAATGACATTAGACCCACCACCATCACTAATTTGGCTATGTTCCTCTGTGTTTTAGTAGTAGCAGACTAGGGCTCACTAAATACAATGAGGCTTTTTTTAGTTTGGTTTAGAAATAATTTAGTTTTTTTAAGAAATAGTTTTTAATCGGAATTTGATGATGTTTGTATTTTTGATTATATCTTTATATATAATTTTTAGTATAAATCATTATATTTCGCTGAAAGAATAAATAGAAGTTGCGCCAAGACTGTGAACTTTATTTTCGATAGAAAGAACCTTATTCGTACTTTCAGAAAAGTGGTGGACGCGTCATATTTAAATGATATAGGTTATATATTATATCACAAATTGATTGTGAGTTATATCTTTTTTGACAGAGAAGTGTCAAAATTTTACTATAGATGAATTGCGCAAAATTTTATAGGAAAGCCTCTTAAAATAGAAACATGAAATTGAGCAGAAGGTTTCAAAAATATGATGGACGGCTGCAACAGAAAATGATATGTCTTAGCTTTGCATCATCTTTTACAAGAGAGAAAAGGATTTTTTGAAATATTTCCTATAAAAATGTCAAATGCATTTTATACTTTTATATACTCAATAGATGCGTGTTTTAGCTAAAGGATCAATGAAAAAGCTTTAAAAATCACAAAGATACACAAATACATTTTAATAAATCCTCCCTTGAAACTGGCTTTTAATTTTTGATCCTTTATAATTATATCGATGAAAAGGAAGATGGTTTTCTGTATTATCAACATGAACATAAATATATAAATGTTTATATATTGTAAACAAACGTACTTTAAGTTTAAAAAAATGCGATTAAAGCCAAGGCCTTGCACTCCTACCAACCACTGCGTAGTCTCAGAAGTATGCGGAAGTGCTTTTGTGTGCAGTTAATTTGTATCATTAAGAGAAAAAATACTATATTTAATTAATAATAAATAAATTTTACATACATTTTAATGAAGCTAAATGTATGACAGGTCAACAAGCTCTGACTTTATAGAATCTCGTTGATTTGATGACGCATTTCCTGTCTTAGGAGATAAAAATGAAGGTTTTCGAAAGCATAAGAATTTTTGTAGGTATCTTTATTAAAAATCAAAATTTGTTTTTTCCCGAAAGCTTCCACACCAGGTCACGGTATATAAGATTGAAATTAAAGTAAAATTAAATAAATAGTAATTGAGTAACTTCTAATTAGAAATACTTATTTATAGTCAGCTCTATATGAGAGATTAGTGATGTTGAAGTTCCTTAATGGCGATTTCGTGATCGTTTGTTATTACTCTTTACAAGATCTGTTTTCGAATGTATTTCAGCTGTATTTTTTTATATCAATATCTTCATGATTTCATGAAAAACAAAGTAGCGTTAGCCAATATAGGACACTTTGTAATACACTCCCTGGACGGATTAATCTTTATATCTATAGTCAGATACATTCGAAAACACTTGTTTTCAATTCAAACTAAGAGCTCATTACAAAATTCCTTCCTTACCATCATTTTATATTCAATACGGCAAGTAGTCCTTAAAAATAATATACGACTCATTATTCCTTATAAAATAGCATCATTTTTTTGGTATATCTTTTCAAATATTTCTAAATCCCTTTGATATAATTTTTGAGATAAATGAAATTTAAAACTTGTGCAAATGGTATTTTCTAAACCTTTTTCTTATACTCAGTAGTAAAGATGTTATATCCAAATCTGCAAAAGAATATTGAGTCTTGAGTAAGACAGAAAATATATTGCTTGGTACTGGTGTAGAATAGTTACGATGTATTACTCTTCGGTGTGAAATTAAAATATTTATGAAATCTATCTCCTGACATTGGCGATTTTTTATTCATTCATTTTTGTCATACGATTATAAAAATAAAAAAATAATTATGCTTTACCAGCATGTTTCCGAACTGTTTGAACATAGTACAATAACTGGGGTTACAAAAACAGAGATTTAAGTCATAACTGGGGTTAATGACTTAAACCATACGTTTAAGTCATTAACTTTTTAAAAAAGAAATTATCGAATATATGTACATATATGCATCTAAAAGAACAGACAGGCAGACGCTGTGACGTCAACTCCTCTTGGATTTGGCTAAAAATTCTCTAAATGATTACAGTACAAATTGCATTAGATTTGCATATTGAATTTTATAGGAAACGAAGCCCCCAGTTGGTGTCTTCGTTTTGTTGTTATCATGTTACATTATATTCGAATAACAGACAGACTTCTTCTGAATAAACTTTTCTTAAACTTTAAAAGAAATCTACAAATTCAGTGTAAAGATCACATATCATCCATTTAATTCAAAGCGTGTTTGATATCTTTGTTAAAGACAAACGATGTGTTTTTTTACAAAATGTACCAAAGGCAAAAAATATGTTTTTCGAATTCCGGGATATCTCAGAAGTGGAGACTCTTTGAACTTTCGAATTCGAATTAAAAAATATATATATATTTATAATATTTTCTTTATACATCATACATGAGAAATGAGAAGAAAGTACTCATTATTAAAATAAGTTAAATAAAGTATTTTATTTTTGATTACCATTTCTGTTTAGGGGACGGTGAACTCTAAAAGGCACTTTTACAAATTATTCCTTTATGGGTATGAAACTTTTTATGCAAGTGTATTAACACATAAATAAGTTAAATTTCTTTAAGAAACTTTTTTAAACAAAATATATTATTTTTTAAACTAAACACTATATAATTTTTATTAAATTTCAAAATTTTCCAGGCGATTAAATTTTTAATTTTTCCTATAATATTTCTTATCACGCGACATAAATTTATTTGCAGCAAGATTGTGTATAATTTTGTAATTCCAATTAAAATCTAATTTTTTAGAAATATTTTTCTGCACACGTATTGAAGTTTTTCTGAACGAAAATTGATTTTTTACTGAATGAAAAAACCCGAAGTTTGAAATTCACTGCCTATTTTCTTTTAATGTTTAATAGAAAAATTTATTATCAATTCTATTTAATTTTAACAAAAATCAACACATTTGAAAAGTTTCAAAGATATTTAATTGTAATATCATTTTGAAGAAATTAATTAAAATGCGTTTTTTTTCTATAGTTATTTAAAATAATTATTTTATTGAACAATATAGTTTATAACACAATTTTATTTGAATATAAACATATACGAGGACTGATGTGAAAATAAAAGTTTGCTTTATTGACAATAAACACAGGATACAAATAGTAATTTAGAGACATATGTGGCGGTTACTTCTCTCCTTAACAACTAAACCTGTTATGGAATTTATCATACCCCTGAACCAATTTGAAAACCCGTTTTTGTAATAATCAAGTCCCTGGATATTGAGCCAATTCTTGGTACCTTTTTGAACATTGCCGTCTGATGTGAACCTTGTTTCAGATAAGTGTTTTCAAATGCCGGAAAAAGGAAATATTCACTGGGTGCCAAATCAGGGCTGTATGAGGATTGACTCCATATCTCCCACCTAAACGTTTTTAACAATGTCTCTGCCCTCTTCAAATGAACGATACGATTTCTTTACCTCTTGCGTACTCATTGCATAGCCCCTCGTAAACTTCAACAATTCTTCTGTGAATGTCTTATTCGGAAACATTTTTGGTGCATAGAAATTGCTCGCATATCTCTGAGAGATCACTTTTCCGGACGTTTTACCATTACTGTCACTGTTTCAGGGATAAATATTAACACTATCTGGTCAAACTACCGGTCTAAGACAATTAAGATCATCTGTTAGCACTCTAGATATAAATATCCATTATTTCTACTTTCCCAAAACTGCTGCAAGTAAGGTTTTTTTTTGGGGGGGATTACTCCTCGTGTATTAGTAATGAAATGATAAAAATAAAATTTCATGTTTCCTTTCATTTTTACTTATTTAAAATCCACTGTCTCCTTAAATAAATTATCAATTCATATTAATTATTTCTAAGGATTTTTTAACAAGATGTAATCATAAGATTTATTAATTAATTAGTCGTAAATTTAATTTGAAAAAAATTAAAACATGTTTATGTATTTTGAAGGGTAAAATGATGTTTGATAAAATACCATAGAAACTTAAACAGCACAACTGTAAAAATAAATGTAATTTCCCTCAGCGCAAATCATGAGGCTTAAAGAATTCCTCCTTATCTTGAATCGTCAAATCATATTCAAGTTAATGAACGACTTCAATGGAATTTGAATTTTTCCGCAAAAGAGCGCTTAAAGCGTGAAGAATATTTCCTTTAATTATGATTCAAAGAATAATGAAGTTTTACGGGTTTCTTAAAAGAATCTCCGTTTGGTTAAAAATAAGATAATCTTTTACATAAAAATATAAAAATCTGGTTACAAAGACGAGTTTGAAAAGTCTCACTGAAACCCAATTAACATGTTCGAAATCCTTTTCAATTCAGAATCTGCTTAATTTAAATGGCGAAAAACCATTTAAAAGAATAATTGGTCCTTTGGCAGGACTTCAAAACAGAGTATTTTTATTTGTTAGAGAAGTAAAAAATAATCAATTCTTTATCAGATTTTCATTCTTGATTCTTTTTCCTCTCGAGTAAAATAAAATTCCGGAGATGTTTGTCCAGCCTTCCCATTAATCGTTTAAACAGAAAAAGAACGTTTATAAAATTCTACAATAATTTTCTCTTTTTTTACCTTAACTATGAAAAGACGAAATCCTTTTTCCATTTTTATCTTTCACTCGTGATTTTAATTAAGTGGTTACAATACATTTCTGCTGATAACCCAATTTATTATATTCATTGTAAAGTATTCATGTAATAAAGGCGACTTCAGAAAATTGAATTAACAGTTTTTTAGTAACTATTGATAAATTCAAATTAATTTGGTTAAATTTAAAAATGTCATTATTATATAATTACTGATTTTTGCAGATATTTTATTGTTACTATTATAATTAGTGCTTTATAATAAATTATACTAGCTTACTCTGAAAGGTTTTGTATTTTAATTGTGTAAAATTAATTTTAATTCTTCTTTTAAATTCCTGCATCATTAACATCAAAAAGAACTATCATCGTTTCTGCCATTGTATTTCGAATAAAGTAAAGGATTATCACCTTTATGGAAGCCCACTCATCGAATCCATAGAATGGCCGATCACAGTATAGCTCAACCTATAAGAGGTACGCCCCGTCATCAAAGGGAAGGATCTTGAGCCTTTACTTTAAACACGAAACGAGAATTAACTACCATACATAAACTTTCCATTCAAATTTTAAAGGTGATACTTATGAAGTTCCAAAACCATCCTAAAACTTAAAAAAATGTATAGACAGAATTAGAGCTTAGCGAGCAACACAGATTAATCAAAACGACAAGTCTATCGCCACCAGTTGCATAATTTTTACCTCCGACGGAAGATAAAGCGTGTTTTACTTAAACATTAGCAACAAAATAAATTAAAATATTTTATTAAGTTTGAAAAAAGAATTTGTCGCATTAGACCCAAAAATTACATGAGCTTTGATAAGAACTATCGATTAAATAGTTAATTAAAATACTAAGTTCTACATCTACTAATCTAACCTACTACTACATCTAAATCTGCAGCGAAGTTTTATTGAAATCATCACTTTTAAAGCAAAATTATCAATTTTGTGTTGGTTTCCTCCTCGTTGAAAGACGTAGTGTTCTGATTTTGGCAGAACTGATGGCTGTCATTTTGAAGCTTAAAATCGGCATAGGCCGATTAAGAATGAGCTTTGCGGACTTTTTTCTTACATCAAGGATTCGTTGTTTTCCTATCTGAGATTTCATTTGCTTAATTCTTATTATTATTGAAAATCAAATATACGTGTCGATGAATACTTACGATTTAAAAAAAAATATACAGGAGATAATTCACAAGTTTAAGAAGAAATATTTGTCGTTAAATTCAAAGTTTCAATTGATTTAATCCAAGGAAGACAAATTACAGAAATTCTATTAATGTTATTGGCTGTTCTGTTCAATATCGATACTGATTCATATTCAAAGCTTGAATGGCTCATGATTATTGATAGAGATGATTCGTCTTGATGCAGTCATCTATCACGAAGGGAATGAAAATGCATCCAAATTGTTTTGGCAGAAGATATTATAGGATGCTCGATATTCTGAATATTAGACAGCCTCTGGTAGATATTGTAGCAACGTTATTGGTTGTTTTGTAGTAATAAAGCCTGCTATTTATATACACCATATTTGATTCTTTTGAAACATAGACATTTTTCAAACATGACGTATTTTTAAAGGCTAATATTTTATATTTGTTTTGGCTTTTATGATTTCCTTTGGACCAGTTGTAATTATCATGAAGATACTACAGGACCACCAAAAAGGTTCAAGCCCCATTCATAAATGTCAATTTCTTCCCCCATCCCCCTTGATTAGGCATGTGGCTTCGGATGGAAACTGGCAACATTTTGATGACGTCACTTTTTAATATTACGTCTCTTGCATAATAAACATTCAAAATATCTGATTTTCTGAGGCATATTTCTGGAGCAACATTCAATATCATTCTAATATTGGAGTAATTTAATTGGTGAAGATTTCACCATATTATAATACATGAAATAAATATGTAAATAATTAACACCAATTTATTCGGGGGGGGAATTGATTGGTTAATGAGAACTCTTCTTTGGTTTAAAAAAATCATATTTATTTTCAGAAATTATTAGAAAATCTGTAACCGGTGTCCTGACTAGGTGTTAGTGCGTCTTCCCTGTAATTCAGGAGTCTCGGTTATAGTCCTGTTTCGGGAATGATTACCTTGTCTTGTGTTTGTGAGGTGTGTGAAAGAGACCCTTGTAAAAAGTTGTGCAAGTGAGTATATGTGTGTCATCTTCATTTGAGCTAAAGTCAGACTTCTGCCTCCGGGTACTCAGGGATCTTTACCCTTACTAGCTACTGAGCCCCTTTCCGTGGAAACATAGACATGACAGCATCATAAGAAAATCTATAATTATTTCTGAGATTTCTAAGCACTTATAGGATTCGTTATACCCATACACCATGCACAGGTAAGTAATAATGTATCCTATTATGTATCGAAATGAAAAGGGTTTAACTTAAAATTCCATCGACTTTACTGAATTTCGAATGCAATATACATCAATCCAATAAACTGGAATTCAAAAATCTTGAAAATTATTTTTTAAAAATTAAACATGTTTTCTATTCAATTTTATACATTGCAAAAAAATATTTTAATCATCAACATTTCACTCGAAGAATTGCATGAATTCACGCGCTTTGCAGTTCTAATATATATATATATATATATATATTCTGTGTTGGCATCTGCCATGTCACTTTTGTATTAAATGAAATAGACAGAAAAATATTTTCACTGATTTACTAGAGGACGAGAGAAAAATCGAAAACTTAAGATGCTTTATAGATTTTTTTAAGAATATTTAAACATTTCTTTAAATTTTACTTTTTGTCTATCTAGCAGGAAATTTTTAATGACATTCGAAGCATATATGGTCGTTAAATTGCACATTTGAGACATTTTGAAGAATAGCTAAAGGATAAAAAGTATTTATAAAATATATGATTAAGAAAAAAAAACAAATTTATCTTTTTTTTTCCATCAAAAATACCATGCGGAAATATATTATTACTTAAATAACTCAAGACAAAAAAAATAGAAAAATAGGAGTGAAAAATTTGAAATTCATGTTTTCAGTTTAGTTTGTTTTGTTTAGTTATATTAAGGTCCCGTTGTAAAGCAACACTAGATCTATTATACTAGTCAAATAACGAGGATGACAACAGAACTGGGATCCCCCTGGCACATTTTCAGAGGGGGCATATAATTTCATTTTCTTCTTCAGAAATATTTTGAATTTTGTAATGAATTTAGCATAACATTTATAAAACAAGATTGTAAGCAATTTCCGCACATTTCTCCCGTTTAAAGAAACTCTTAAAATATGTGTAAAAATTGCCGTATTTTCACTATAGCATTCGATTGCATCTCATAGGTATAATGCAGTGATGGGGAAACTACCGCCCGCGGGCCAAGTCCGGCCCGCGGAAAGGTTTAATCCGGCCCGTTTAAGAGTGCCGTCGTGAGAAAGTTTGAACGCATTCTTACTTCGTAATGTGACGACCCGCATATTGTGAATTTTCTTCTTGATAAAGACATTTATAATCAATTTGACGTCTTAGAAAACGAAACGTGGCTTTCTGATTTCGCTTTTTTAACAGACCTCCTCGTACACATGAATCAACTTAATCTCAAATTGCAAGGGAAAGATCAGTTTCTTCACGATATTTGGCCCTGAAGAGTTTCAAATTACAGTTAATATCATTTACTAATCAGATCTCTAAATCTGATTTTTCTCATTTTCCAAGAATACAATCATTAAAATTCCCTATATCAAACAATAAGATTAAAAAATACGAAATTAATTTGAGAAAGCTATCGTCAGAATTTGAAAGGAGATTTCAGGACTTTAGAAAAATTGATACATTTAGTTTTTTTGCGACCCCATTCAATGTTAATTACGAAGAAGTTGAAGCAAAAGTTCAACTTGAGTTAATAGAATTGAACTGTAATACTCTCCTGAAACAAACTTTTCATACAGTACCATTACTAGAATTTTATAAAAAATTAAGTCCAGATAATTTTCCAAATCTAATTACTCATGCAATGAAGATAATGCCAATGTTCGGCTCATCTTATATATGCGAACAAATCTTTTCAACAATGAAGCTTAGGAAAACTTCTTTAAGAAACAGAATTACAGATGAGCACCTTTCATCAGTTTTAAGAATTTCTGCTTTGCAAATGGAACCGGACTATGATGAAATTTTGATAAAAAAGTCTCAATTTTATTTTTCTCACGCACCATCAACCAGTAATGACATCAGAAAATAAAGTGATAATACTTCACATCAAGAACTGCACTAAATTCATTTTATATTTTGTGCTTATAATTTTCTTACCTTTTTTTTTTTACTATTAAAATAATAAGTGCATGTAATAATATATGTATATGTTTATAGAACACATAAATTTTTTAACGATTAAGCATTATTTTTTGTCCCGCTACGATCGTCTAGTTATTACAAATGGCCCGTCTTAAAAAAAGTTTCCCTACCACTGGTATAATGGAAAACTCTAGGTGAAATGTCATTGACCGCATTAACATCACGAGAATGTTTAACAAATTTAAAAATTTTGTTTTAGTTATAAGTAATTATCATTTATGTTATAAAAAACATTATTAATCAAAAAACATATTTGCTAATTTTATCTAATACTATAATATGAGGAATGGTTGCCAAGTCGAAAATCGCCCCAGAATTAATAAACTCCGGTAAACTTGGGGATCTAGGGTTTTTGGCCACGAGGAATCGATTGGCGCCGGTTTTGAAGCGCTACGGTCGAGCAGTTCGGAGTTACAGATAGGATATTTTCAAACTTTATTAGTTCGCCATA
>JAPMOQ010045993.1:4207936-4251380 GCA_026543055.1 Argiope trifasciata
ATATATATATATAATTTCTGCGCAATAAAATCAACATCTAGAGGGTTTTCTTGCCCATTAAAAATTTATATCAATATGTCACATCTTTGAAAGGTGAAATAATTTTTCAGTAAGAATTTGGATTTGTCTAAGATTTAAAAAAAATAAAGAAACTTATTTTTCAATACATTTAAAGTTTGAATTTTACTTTTTAATTTTAAAATTAAAAATATTTTTAAATTATTTATGGTATCGATATTCGTAAGTTTAATACCGCTTTAAATTCGAAATATATTTCCAGAAGCATTAATATTTCCTTATGAAACGACTAAATTATCACTATATTTTAAGAGTTTTACGTAAAAGGAATATAAAAGTTGCATATA
This sequence comes from Argiope trifasciata, assembly GCA_026543055.1. Taxonomy (NCBI): domain Eukaryota; kingdom Metazoa; phylum Arthropoda; class Arachnida; order Araneae; family Araneidae; genus Argiope; species Argiope trifasciata. Next base: position 4,208,302 of record JAPMOQ010045993.1, read on the forward strand.
TTAGATAATATATTATTGTACGTGTATAAATATTCTTGACTTATATGGAAAAAAAACCACGAAAAGAGATTAGAATACTTTATACTTTCCGATCAGGAAAAATTATCGAAAATTGTGAAAATTTGTCCCAAACTGCTAAAAAAATTATTTGGAATTTTCAAATATCAGGAAAAAGTAGAAGCATAAATACACTTACTGTAACTGTAACTGAAATTGTAAAATTGTTTAAAATGTATCTGCCGATCACAGAACATCCGGAACTACCGAATGAAATATTTCGTCTGGTGGAAGTTTTAATAAGGTAAAGAGAAATTGAATTTTTAGATGTGATATATGCTTACATTTCTGCAATAAAGGAATAAAAATAAAATAAAATGACGGTGTAAAGTATAAAAATAAAGGTTTATCCGTAGTGAGTTTTTAGACGTGATGTATGCTTACATTTCTGAAAAAAAAAATAGATAAATAAATATAAAAAATAAACTTTCAACATTTGAGGGTTTTTCCCATCAAAATTTTATATCAGTATGTCACATCTTTGAAAGATGAATTCATTTTTCAGTAAGAATTTGGATGTGTCTAAGGTTTAAACAAATAAAGATTTTTAATATATTTAGAGTTTGAATATGACTTTTAATTCCCTAAAATCGCTACTGTTTAAATAATAATACTAATTGCATATAATCATAATTGTCTTTCTCTAAACTTCCGAACCTCTAACCTGAAATATTTTAGATTAAATCAACCTATTTTAATATAATTTTCTAAATTTAATCTTAAATCTAGCAATGGTTATATGGTTACAAAAAATGCAAAACTACTTTCTCTATTAAATTTATATGAAAGATAATTTAAAAAAGAATTATATTACAATTATCATGGCCAAATTAAAGGGTGTTTATACAAATTTGTATATTACATATTAAGGAAAATTTCTCATTGATAATATTCGAATCAAACTGCTTAATGATGTTTTAAGAGCATTTGTTATTGCTTCCCTATGCAATTTCTCTCATATTAAGCAAGAGAGTTTATCACATATCTCTAACTGATCCTGAATGAATATCGGTTCAATGAATATCTGTCCTTAAAGACCATTTGGTGATTTTGGAGGCAAAAATGAATATTTACGAATATTTGATTTTTCTGACATCATTGAAATATCTCTGTTATACGTCAAGACACAAAATCTTTTTAAATCTTTGGAAGGACTGTCACGGGAGCTATAAATACTGAGGCGCACACACAAAAGGTAGTAATCGATGTTAACCACGAATCAGTTCCTCTCTGGGTGCTTGTATTGCTGTGATTATTTGATAATAAGTTTCTGTGTATGTGCCCGCTTTGACTGCATTTTTCTATTTGTATTTTGTTTTTCTTGTGGAATAAATCATTTTGCTTTGTTCCATAATACAAAAATTGTTAACATCTCACAGTATTAACTTCTGCAAAACAATATGTTGCTCTTACGGACAAGATAATTTTAAAGTGATCGAAATAAGTCTCTTTAGTCGTTCATGTATTATAAAATGTATTTTGGAAATACAGTATAAAAAGGTTGAAGGGTTTTCATTTTGCACTTTTCTCCCTTAAATTCGAAATTCCATATAAGGGTTGAATTTAATTCAACCTGAGAATTTATTTAAATGTAATCTCTTAAAAAGGGGGTTTTTCAACGCAGTATTTTTATATTTTTCTACAAAATATTTTGACGATTTTTCTATAAGTTACCTCTTTTATTGCTTGATTAACGCCTTGTGGAATTTAAAATTTTTCATTTATTATCTATAAAAGAGAAAATATTTTATATAATTTGCTAATATGATACGGAATTAAAAGTATTAAATAGCATTTTCTTTAATTTAGCTAGAAGGAGATTACTTCAGAATCTGTAAACAGCCTGAAATATACCTTATGATTTAAATGATGCATAATAAGAACTTATGGGAACAGTCTAATCCATTTCATAAATTCTTGGTACAACTGAGATCTCAAGAGAGCATTTATAACTGTTACAAGAATATTTACTTTATTGCGACTTGTTTAATTCCAGAAGAAGAAAAATAATTTCAATATTACCGTTATATAAGGCTCTCAATATAATAGTAGGAGTTTGTAAATGAATTTGAAACATTAACTTGGTCTTTACTTGACTTTCATCTACAATATCAGGAAATTTATCTTTTAAATTGCTATGCATTATATAGTGCTACTAGTTAACTAATATAGCGCTAATAGCTATTAGTTACAATTTCCAATTTAATGATTTGTACAAGGTGGCCAGAAATAAAACACCCCTACTCTGACCTCCATGGATATCGAACTACTCAGTGTAAAGGCTCAAAATTTTGTACACATACTATTCAAAATATGGGGAAACGGATTTCACGAAAAAAAAATTAGTTCCTGAAATCACCGATAGGTGGCGCTGCACAACTGGAACTATGATCAAAAGACACAAATAATAATAAAAATTAAAATGTTTATGCGGAATGGAATGCTTCCATGCTTCCTTTTTAATTTTTCTGCCCCTTATGGAAAATAAAAATAGTAAAGAAGCTAGAACTCCCGTTGTAACTGCAATTTCATACTGTAACCAGAAAAATTTGCATAAAGCATGGTTAGAAGCCATGTTCTGGGTATAAAAGAAGTTAAAAGGTGGGGAATGTCATTCTTATTAGTGATGGCTGTCACGCTGCCAGAACGCGCTTTGCTTGTGAAGTTTTTTTACGAGAATAAAGGAAATGCTCCAGCAGCACTTCGAGAGTTTCGCCGACTTAAGGATTTGCGTAAGGGACCATTGCTTCCACAAGCTCTCAGGAGAATGATCGCTCGATTCGAGGAAACTGGACATCTTGGAGTTCAGCCTGGTCGAGGACGCAAACCGGTTCGTTCAGATGTCGTTGAAGATGTTGCCACCGGTATTGTTGAACAGTCAATGGATAATGTTTTAGGCTGCAGTAGTGCACGTGCAGTGTCACGACACTTGGGTGTTCCCTATAGCACAGTGTGGAACGTACTCAGAAAAATGGTGCATTGTTTCCCGTACAAAATCCGCCCTAATCAACAATTGCTGGCCACAGACAGGGAGATGCGACTGACCTTTGCATTGACATTTCTTGCTAGAGTTGAAGTGGATGCATCGTGGCCGTGGCAGATTCTGTGGAGCGATGAGGCCCATTTCCACCTCAGTGGAACAGTGAACACCCATAACTGTCGCATATGGGACACGACAAACCCCCGTACCTTCCAAGAGATTCCACTCCACTCACCGAAAGTTACAGTCTGGTGTGGATTCACAGCCACATTCATCCTTGGACCGTTCTTTTTCGAAGAGGTTACTTCCAATGGCCTTGAGACATGTACCGTGACGGCCAACAGGTACAAAAGGATGCTCGAAACATTTGTTGTACCCCATTTGCAGCAGCGCCAATGCCTTGACACCATTACTTTTATGCAAGATGGAGCACCTCCACACATTGGACTCCCTGTGCAACAGTTTCTTCGCCAACATTTCACCACTGACAGAATAATCAGTCGCGCGTTTCTGACAACTTGGCCATCTCGTTCACCGGATCTTAATCCGTGTGATTTTTGGCTTTGGGGACACTTAAAAAACCTTGTTTATCGAGAACGTCTGATAACCTTGGCAGATTTGAAAGAGAGTATCAGTCTGCATGTGAGAAGCATCTCAGATGACCAGTTACGATCCGCAGTTGAACAAGCTGTCCACAGACTTCACATTTTACATCTTCAGGAAGGGAACCATATTGAGCAGCATTCCCTGCATCGATAACGTCCTTGTTTCATGTATGCTTGGTACTTTCAAATAAAATGTGTTTAAAACGTGTTTTTGTGTCTTTTCAGCATACGTCCAGTGGTACAGCGCCACCTATCGGTGATTTCTGGAACTAAATTTTTTTTTCGTGAATTCCGTTTCCCCATTTTTTGAATAGTATGTCCACAAATTTTCAAGCCTTTACACTGAGTAGTTCGATATCCAGGGAGGTCAGAGTAGGGGTGTTTTATTTCTGGCCACCCGGTATTTAATTCTTTGTGTAATGTCCTTAGCGACATATTGGAATTCCATATCGATTTAAAAATTTAAGTACTATGCTGAACAACTGTGAGAATTATAGAAGTTTAAATATACATTTCTAAAAGTTCTGTTCAGAAATTTGAAACCTCACAAAATTTAAAAAGAAAATAAGTATATAAATTTTAATTCAGAAAAATATACAATAGTAAGATATATTAATCTTAAAGACACATTTACAATTTTTTCTATCCGAACAAAGAAACCATTTAAAATCAAATTAATACTCTAAGTTATAGTCCATTCTGAGACTACTTTTCTTAGATATATGGCCGACCACCACACCACCACTGATTTAAATATTATCTACAGGTTGTTCTGAAGCCCATTGCTACCTTAAGTTTAACCATCCACAAAAGCGGCGATTCACCGAACTGTCATCCTCTTGAAGTCGGTTGACACCCTGTCACAAAGTGGTTGGTTTTTTGCCGTCATCTTTGTCCTCACATCCACATGCCATTCTGTGAAACGAAGAGCTAGCCACCACTTAAAGAAAATATCCTCAAAACTATCAATATTCTTCAAAATTTTCGTTTTACGATTAAAGGCATCCAAACCCTTCAACACCAAAACTTTCAAATAGCTGGTAAAATTTCGACAATTTTCAGTATCATGACCTTCAATCTTTTTTTTGATTGTCTTGGACCATCTGGAATCAGATTAGTTGAAAAGAGCTATGATGAAAGCACGATCAATGGAACTAAAACCGATAATGATGAGTACCAAATAAAAGGAGGGAATTTTACAGAAATCACTTACTATGGGAACAGTTTTACCTAAATAGTTACACCTGCGTCATCGTCAAATCCTAAAGTTGATTTTCTTTGGGATTATGTTAAGTATCTTCAAGTATTCTCTTGTTGTACCTTCATGATATTTTAACTCCTTAACGTGTTTAATGATTTTCTAAATTAAATTGGCTTCACATATTTTGCATATATCAGAACAATATGAATTATGTTTATAAGGAGAAAGTTTTCGATGCACAGAACTACTTTTAATCGCTTCAGTCTTTATAAAAGTTTATCTGAACTCCTATCGTAAAGTCACCAAGACTTATTTCAGTCTTTTATAGCCTTGAGCATAAAATTATTACAGAATGTATAAAACACAATGAGGCTGTTTGAGTGAGGAAATAATAATATACTTCTTCTACTAAACAGTCTTGCCCTGAATGAGATATTTGCCTTTCTAAATATTTGTCTTGTAAATGACATTCTGAATAGTAAAATGCTTCAAGGATATAACTTTCTTAAGAAGAATATTTTTAGACACATTTGACAGGTCTCACATCTTATTAGAATGTGACTTTTGATATAATCTCTTAATTAAAATTCCGTTCCTAACTATATAAATCCTAACTATAAATATGTAAATCTAAAAGGATATATCCTTAAAGTAAGATTTTATAAGGGCTGAAAAGTTATTTCTTCTTTTTTTATAGAAAAAAAAATGTAAATCAAAGGGATTTTATCTTTCAGCTTCAGTGTTAAATTTAAATGTGTTATTGGGGATATGAATCATAATTTTGAATAGTAATTAGATAAAAATGTTGATATTTGAGTAGACACCTAACTTTCCAAATTTGTCCACAATATAGTAAAATGCATTAAGATCTTCTTCAACAGTTTTTAATTTTTTTTTTTAATTTCATTATACGAACTACGTAAATGTGCTTATATGCTGTTGATAAAAAACCCGATATGAAATCATGGATAATTTTACTTTCCTTTTTCTTTATATTATCAGTATATTAGGTTTAATAATAATTTAATATTAATATTTAGAAAAAATATTAGATTCCATAATTTTCCATCCGTAAGGATTAATAAAATTACTGAATTAATAGTAGCTATTTATAAAAGGATAAAATATCTTCAACTGTTATTTTCCAGTTATTTCAAAGACAATCCCTTTCAAAATAGATGTTTATGATTTATTATTATTCTAATTCTCCCATTCTAAATATTCCTTCCAGTTTACTTAATTTGTCTAAGCGGATAAGATTCATAACCTAAATACTAAGACATTTAAACGAATATACGTGGTTATTTGACAATATTACTACGCATTATCTTTCAATTCATGAAATGCAATTGAGAATAAATAAATTAAATGCATACCATTTATTATTTTCTATCCAATGAAACGTCAGAATAAAACTTCATTCAATATTTATGCAAGAAATACCCATATTTGCCTAGATATTCTATGCATAATGTCACTGGATATAATGCTTAGAAATGATAGATTAATGTTTTGATGTCAAGTCTGTTCAGTGGACTATTTGTTATTTCAAACTTTCATATCAGAAGACAACATAATTGCTAACTAAGCTCAACTTCGGGAGTTTGAGACAGTGTCTGGATTTCCACTCGAATTGACTGGAATATACGGTCTCGAGGTAATATTCTTAAAAGGATCAGATCTTTTAAAAAATTATCAAAATATTTAAATCCCTGGAATCTTAAGTTAAGAATTATAATTTTTTACAATTTCACATAATTTATTTAATTTTAGTTCTGATGCCATATGCATTTTTGACTGCAAAACTAAAGATTGATTTGACTAATGTTTAAAACATGCTTGATTGCAAATATTTGATCGAATTAAGATGTTCTGCCAGCATTTTAATTTAATCTATCAAGTGTTTTTAACTTCAAATGTTAACTACTCAGACAATTTTTGAAGTACACGAAAAATGACAAGGCAGAACTAGCAAATAACATGACTGAATTTTTCGAGTCATTACTGGTTACAACTATAACCACAGGAGGTAAGTTTTGTCATCGGTAAGGGTTAACCAACCTAACCTAACTAGAAATAACCTATTATTTCTGTACCCACCATGGCGGATAGAACAAATCACCAAACCGCAGGTTTCCTATTTATCTGAAAAGTCATATTCCCTTTAAATATGAGTTGCACACTGAAGTAAATTCTTTGAATGTAATAGATGGTAAATTAATCATTTTAAAATTTAGATTCTGAGAATTAAAAACTTTAGTTCAAATTAATCAACATCAGAATTGTTCAATATTGATTAATACGTGTCCTTAGTTAGCTAATGAATATCATATCATATATTTCGTTTACGAATGTTAAATTTGTTTTATATCATTATCTTTTCTACCTTTTCCTTGAGGAATGATTCTTTTGTTGTACCTTTTACGATCAAAAGACTTACTGCCATCTTAATTACATAAGTTGAAAAATTAATAATATCTATCTCTGGCCCCAAACTTAAAATATATTTATTTTATTAGAAAATATAAGGAAAATACGATTTCATCGGCTCTCTTTGCTCTATCTTTAATTGAGTCAGAGTGGAAACTAAAAGGATCAAAGTGATGAAGAATAATTAAGAACTTTTTAAGACTCTGTCTCAAACATAGATTATAAAGAAAACTGTAATTTATGACGAAATAAAAATTTACCTAATTTAAATTATCCAGTTATGTTCAACAGTGATAAAGTGAAAATGAAGGTTCTTTTTTCATTATTTTCACCTATCCCTTGCTTTTCAAATAATTTAGGGAGATTCGAGGGAGATTCGATATATGTTGTTTCTTAACCATTTGAATCAATTTTATATACAATTGATTTTATCATATGTATAACTTACTTAGCATTAGTCGATGAACAGTGTAGGAAAAATATTATTGTATCAATAATATCTTAGTTAATAATTAGTGTATCATAATTAAAAAGAATGAGTGACTGAAATACTGGAAAAATGCAGATTGCAAAAATGTTACATAATTACTCTTATTGACCTAAAATTGCAAAAAAAAAATCTTTACTTTATTCAAAGAAGTGTTTGATAATGGAAGTTTACGTTTACATGGCATGGATCGGAATTAATCTAATTGGCATGGCTTTTGTAAAATTTTAAAATGCTGAATAATGCAAAGAAATTTTTAATAAATCACTCAAAAAATTTAAATTTTGTTTTATTATATTAAATTCATAAAATATTTATTGGTATTCAGTTAAAAGTTCATGTTTAAATTAATGGGAAATGACTATTATTATTTAATTTTTCAAAATTCTTCCTAAATGATATAAAAACTATACCATATCTAATAAACGACCTTACCAATATCATATAAGTCCATTATTTTCAGAGGAATAGTACCATGAGTTATAATATTTTTGTAAATTTGCATTTTGAATATTATCGAGTGTATATTTCCCAAGGAGATATTAAATTAATTTAATATTTTTGCAAAAGTGCATCTTGAATATTATCAAGTGTATATTTCTAGAGGAGAAATTAAATTTCTTTAATATTTTTTGTAAAACTGCATTTTGAATATTATCAAGAGTATATTTCCCGAGCAGAAATTAAATTTCCTTAATAGTTTTTGTATAAGTGCATTTTGAATAATATTGAATGTATATATCTGTATTAAAAACTTTAGAAAACTACGGAAACGGAAGTATCAAATTTTAGGTTTCTGCAAATATTCTGGCGCGTTCTTGTCTGAGTACTTTCATAAGCGACAATAACCATTTCACGCAATTCGATCGCTGACATCTACTAAAAATAATATTTCTGATGGCAATATACTAGGTTTGCTGTTGGGGTTTAAAAACAAATTTAAAGTTTAACCCTAAAAAGGAATTCTCTTTTTATCAGAATAAAAGTAAAAAGGAAACACAGAAAGCTGATTTTGACTAATAACTTCTTTTGAGGATGACTGAGTTTGTACAAACTATTTTTATTATTTATCATAGTTTTTTTTTATTATTTATCATAGTCTTTTTTATTTCTATGAAATATTTTTATTATTTATCATAGTATTTTTTTTTTCTAATGTTAATAATTTTTTGAAGAAATGTAATAATCTATTGAGCCTGATATTTTCGATGAGCTTTATTGCTCTTCAAAAATATTTAACATTCTTTCTCAAAATTGGTATGATTCTTAAATAAATCTTAAGAGATTCGATAAGTTTAACTGAAGGGCTTAAAGCCATTAGTGACTACAGCTTATTATTCATTCAAAATTCAAGATTGCATTTTTAATTCTTTTTTTTACTTTATATTACCTGGTATTTTTTATTTACAATATTTTAAAATATTTTTCCCATTAAAAGAGTTTTTGAATTATTTTCCTAATTTTTCAACATTTTAAATTCGAATCAATAAAATTCGAACTAAATAAATAAAATTACCATGAAACTAAACGATAATTTGAAAAAAAAATGTTAATGAAAAGTCAAAACAAATTCTTTTAAAAATCTAAAATTAACAGATAACGATAATGACATCACTTTTTACAAGTCTTTTAAAAATATGACCCTTTTATTTTCTGTTATATTTTTATTTTTATATATGCCATAAGAGATTCCAAAATAACTTATTCAGAAATTTTTGATCGATTTAAAAGGGAACCTGAAAATAATAATTAAGTTTGACTTGATAACATGACATGATGTAAAAACGTATGAAAATATCTTACTATATTTAAGTAGAAATGCACAATCGATGTGCGAATATAAATTTCAATATGAGTCTTTACACTTAATGAGTCCCTTAACATTCCGAAATCTCCTCACTGGTACTATTCTTGGCAGTTCATTATTTTGTCGTTTTATGTAATTATTTTCTTAAATATTGACTAGTAAATCTATTTAATGTATTTAATTTTCTAGGAAAATTCAAGTTAAAAAATTCATATGCATTAATTTTTTCATAACAATAAACAAGTCCTCTTATTAGGCAAATATTTATACATCGAATTACTTTTCGGAGAGTTAAGGATTAATAATGTCAAAAAATAAGAAATTCAAGTGAAGCAAGAAAATATGCAAAACTTATGATCATTGTTCATTAAAATATAAACAATAGAAACTAAAAACTAAAACTTCGTTTAAAATATAAATTAATAATAATTTCATTTATTTTGTAATTTTATAATAAATTTTAAAAATTTAAACTAAATATAATTTTTAATCCTTAAATTAATTGAAAACGCAACAAAATCATTTTTCATATATAAAATATTGTGACATAAATTCAAATTCTAGAAAGCACAGCGTTTCAATACCTGGAGTTCAAACAAAACGAAGTAAAAATCTATTATTCTCTCTTATTAAGAATTAATAATTTCACAGAGCCAGTAATCCCATTGAAGATCCTCGTATTGTGCGAAATATACTTATTTTCGTAATCATGAACATAAATTAGTTCAGAATTTGCAGTATAATCGAGAATTTTCTCTATCAGAATACATGATACTCAGAGCTAATCAGCTAATGCAATTGAATGTGCGCTTTTAACATGCGTCTTCATTCATGAGAGAATTTTAACGATTTAAGAATCAAATTTTTTATTAATTGATTGATATAACTTGGCATCTTCGTAGTGACACTTTTGCAATCATCAAAAAAAAATTGAAAAAACGAGGGACAGGAAGACAGAGAGGAAAAATAAAACATTTAAGGGGACTATATATACAACAACAAATTTTTGCAAGTTATTAATTGAAAGATATAATATATATTAAAATAAATATATATTATGGCTTTTTTATATATATCAAAATAAATTTATTTAAATAATATGAAATTAAACTATTTCGGTAACGAAAACTAAAAAAAAATATTTTAGAAACGAAACTAAATTATGTTGGAATCAAAACTAAAAATTATTACGTTAACCTGCAGAAAGTAAACAAAAATATAAGCATAAGGAAATTAAAACTTATTTATGAAGTTATGAAACTTTTTAAAAAACCTTAATTTAAATTATTTTGGAAGCGAAACTAAAATTATTACGGAAACTGAAACTAAATACTGGAATCGAAACTCAAAATTATTTTGGATTCAAACAGAATTGTTTTCCTTTCAATTTGTTCATTTGACTTTTATTTCTTATTTACCTCTACCTGTCTGTATATATATATATATAGGCATTTTTATTTGTTCGTTAATCGTATTATCACATACAGATTCTTTAGAAGAAAACTCTGGATGATATTTTTTAATTCGAATCAAACATTAATTATTTTTCCGTTTGCAAGTTTCGTTCGTCTTGATTTCGTAACAAATATTTTTCTTAATTAAAATTGTGTTTTTAATTATTTAAATGAACTAGAATTTTTAAACGAATAATTAATTTTATTTTAATGAATAACACTAATCAAAAAAAAATAAAAACTTAAAACGTTCCTTTGGAGGCTTCTGAAAAAAAAAAGTTAGTTTTAAGAAAAAGTTATTAAAAATACTGTACTCCCGTGATACTATTAAATAACAAAATTATATAGGAATGTATTAAAATCAATTTTTTCAGCTGCACATCAGCATAAGTTTGACGATTGAATGTTGAAACGAAATTTTCAATTTCATTTTTTTTCTTAATTTCAAAACCCGCTATCCATTTAATATCATAGATTTTACTGTTCTGTATTTGTAATGCACTATGAAACGCCTTCAAATTTCATATAGCATTCTCTTTGCTACGGTCAATTATATAATGATCCAATTTAAAATTTTAATGCACTTCGTTTTAATGTAATAGTTAAATTATGCCAATATCAAATCTAAATAGTATCAAATAATTTAATATTATTAAGCATCATTTCAGTTTTTCAGAGAAACATATTTAAATCTATCAAAAATGTTTAAAACTTTATAATTCTTAAAAGAAATATAAGGCACCTAAGATTTTTTGAATGCAAATATAAAGGCAGGGCAACTTCGTTTCCCGATTTGAAGATTTGAAGAAATATAAAAATGTCAATCATTAAAGGATGTTTAAATAGTCAACTTTTAATTATTAAGATACATAATTATTGTTATGATTATGATTCTAACCATCAATAAACTTATTATGATTAAGAATTAATCAACATAATGAAAAAGATGTGTTTTTGCACAGTAGTTGCATACGATTTTAAAATATCGAAAGCAGACAAGCAGTATTATTGAATCTATAACTTATCTCTTCTGAACACCTCGTTTCAATTCTTGTAGCAGAACATCAATCAATTAAATTTTAATATTTTTAATCAACATATAGTTTTTTATAAATAAAATAGATACGTAAATGAAAATTATTTTAAAAAATAAATAAAATACTCAATCCCGCGCCTGTTTTAAAGCACGTGCGTAATATCAGCATTCCAATGCTCATCTTTAAGCCCACAATACAACAAATACAAAGACAACTATCAAAATAAACTAATTTTGCATCAACAAGCAATACCTTGTATTAAAGATTCGGTGGTGGAATCCTTTCTTTCGCCTTCACGGGACGTCGCAGCAGGTTCAGACTCAGCGGGGGGCCCTTCTTTTTCGGCGGCCCCCTTCGAAACTTTTTCGCATTCACCCCCTTTCTCACAGTCCCCTTCCTTCTTTTTCTCTTCCCCTTTCTTGTCACCTTCCATTCTGATCTTTAATTCAAAATTGGCGCGCTCTCGGCCGGTTCTCCTGAGGCCAAGTTCTCCTCGCGAAAACCAGTTCCGGTTCGGGTGTTGCGTCGGATGGGTCGAGATCTGCGACTCAGTCGCGTATTCTGCCGATCCCCACTTGCGTCTAACTTCCCATCACACGGATCAGGAGGATGCCGGAGCACAGGGATGCATTCCCATCGCGCCAATCGATAAGATGAGAGTAGCGCCAACTGGCGAGTTTTCGCCTCACCTTTGTCGATTAGTGGATCCCGCATTTTTCAAACCTCACTCTCCTACCTTTTATTTGTTTTTGGTTGTTCTGCAGCTGTATTTATGTGTTCTCCAGCACTGATGCTCTCGTTGCGGGCCACTCTGTTATTATTTCTTTTTTTTCTTCTTCCTTCCCTCCATCTCTCTCTGTGTGTGTGCCTTTCTTTAAAAAAGTTCGTGCCAAGTAAAGGTAGAATGGAAAATGGATTAGTAAAATTTGTTATATCGATTTTTGTCGCCATCTTCTACACGGGACGATAGAGTTTTGGGATATAAACCAGGAATGCTATGGGACTGTAGAGGAATTGTATGAAACCTCTGAGAATAAATTTAGGATGCAATAATTTAAAAAAAATAAATTTTGAGGTATAATTATCCATTTTCAAAACCAATTAAAAAGTATATACTACAGCAAGAAGTTCTCATTCAAAAAAAAATCACCTCTATTTCCAATGTTTACAAAATTTCGTTAAGTATAAATTTAGGCATCATTCAAAGCCATCATCTTTTAATAATCGTGACATGGATTGTTGAATTTTAAGTAGTTAATTATTTTTTTTAAAAAAATGCAGTATGACAATTTTTTTTTTAGGTACATATTGCGTATTTAATTCTGATTTTGTTTAATAAGTAAAAAAAAACTAAAATAAGCATATGACTACTTATATTATCAACTTATTAGAAGACTTAAATGCTTAAGTATTAATATTTCCAATATTTACAAAATGTTGCTATGAATTTAGGCATCATTCAAAGTCATTATCTTTTAATGATCGTGACATACATTGTTGAATTTTAAGTAGTTTATTTATTCATTTTCTTGAAAATGTCGTATCACAAATTATTTTTGAAGTATGCACTGCATGTCTAATTCTGATTATGTTCAATAAATAATAAAAAATCTAAAATATGCATATCACCATTTATATTATCGACTTATTATAAGACTTAAATGCTTAAGTATTAATATTTCCAATATTTACAAAATGTTGCTAAGTATGAATTAAGGTATCATTCAAAGTCATTATCTTTTAATGATCGTGACATGCATTGTTGAATTTTCAGTAGTTAATTTATTTATTCATTTTTTTTGAAAATGCCGTATCACAAATTATTTTTGAAGTATGTACTGCGTGTCTAATTCTGATTATGTCCAATAAGTAATTAAAGAAATCTAAGATTTGGATGTGATCATTTATGTAATAAATTTAATTCAAGATTTAAATGCTTAAGTATTACTTAACAATGGTTATTTTCTATGTGACCGAATATGATGTACATAAAAAAGACACATATTGGAAACTGATTGAGTTGGATGGTCACTGCGTGTTGAACTGATTTCGAAGAGTTCAATTAATTCAGTTTGGATAACGAAATGTAAGCTTGATAAATATAATGAAATTAAAAAAAATAGGGTTAGCTATATAAAATTGAGCATTAAGTGCTAAAGAACTACCAAACAGCTACAAAAAAATACTGAATTTAGTTTTTTTCACTGGAGAAAAGCGCATGCGTAAAGTTCGCAACGCACTCACAAAACGCTGTTGCCACACTCAGCATTTATAGTTCAAAGTATTTGTATGATTTTATCTACTGTATGCGCATATCTTTCATTAATTCACAAATCATTGTTTTCTTTTCGAATGTCTGGGACATATTTAATATATACTATGTAGTTGCGTCATGTAATGAATATAAACAAATAAACATTTAAAAATAATGTTTCTTTTCATCAGCTAAGCTGAATTCAAACCTGACAGCAATTTCCAGTTTGGTGCTAAAATAATATGCGTCAATTTCCTTTATACAATTTCATTCATACACGCACAGTAAAATAGACCGTTTTTCTCTGAAGCTTTTAACACAATTAGTGTTTAAAGTTAATTATTATGTTTAAATTAACATTCAGTCAAACGGCTGCATTTTAAATTCTTTTATTTGATTCTGATTTATTTTAAACATATTTAATATCTTTTTTTGCGAAATAATCACATATAATTAGACAGTAGAAATTGGAAGAAATGGATTGTAATGTCATAAACTTTGCAAAAAACCATTTTATAATTTTTATATGATTATTATTAAATGTTTTCAAATTATTAATTTAATACAATTTTTATATTATAATTTTGATAATATAAACATATCAATATACGCGGTAATTTAGAGTGTTCATTGCAGAATATTATTAATAAAAGTTTAAAAATGCTTTTGTAATTTGAAACTTAGAAAAATATTTTTGTTTAAAAGCTTAAATATATTTTTAAAAAAATAAACTTAAAAATATTCTGTACAGAAGTTTACACGGTTCTTTTTTCAGTAATTTATTTTAAAGAATTCTACATATATTATTCAACTTCACAGAAATTTTATCCTTTATTTACGGATTTTATGAAATTTCTATATGAAAAAATAGCAATATTTACATATAAAGCAGAAATTTAACATTTAAATACTTTATAATTTTTTATTAAAAAGATGACGCCAAAATATGTAATATTATTGTATTCCTTCAAAACGAAATCAATAACCTGTATAATTGAAAACTAAGTTTATAAAATGAATAATTCAGATTAAAGTCTAAAATAAATAATTCTACTTTATGCTACATATCTTAATATTAGATACTTTTTAGCAATACACTGATGTAGAATAATTTTAGCAACTTTTGACAGCGATGTTGTCAATATCTCAGTTATTAAATTGCTGTTAATCCATTTCAAATCAATTGGACTGAAGGACACCTTGATTTATGCATCAAAGATGTATTATATAGTATAAAGTTTCAGATGTAAATATAAACATCTTCAATCAGGGCATACAAAAATTTAGATATAAAGATATACCAAATATGAATATTTTTCTTTAAATTGGGATTTAATATGCAAGTGAATTATATATTTTAATAGGAATTGTTCCCCTATTCTCTTATGACAGAAATAAATACGCAGTAATTTTCGATATAATTACTTATTTATATGGTAAAAGTCAAATTTATAGCTATTGAATTACATTAATAAAATTGGAAGATTCTTTAGGAAAATCGTATTCCTTTAATAAGAACAAATTTATTATTATTTTGATTTGATAGCATTTATTCATTTTTTCACGTTGCCATTGTCACAAATTCAAATTATTTGCATCTTCATTTCCTTTAATAACAGTAAATCTGCAATTAAAGATTAAATTAATTCATTTTTGCTCTTTGACATTGTCGCATTTGAAATAATTTGCATCTTCAATTCATCTTTAATAATAGTGGGTCTGTAATTAATGATTTTTTAAATCCCTTTTTGCGCTTTGTAATTGTCACATTTGAAACAATTTGTATTTCAATTCATCCTATCAAACCATTATCACGTGCAATTCAAACTTTTATTTATTTCTACTAAAAATAAATTCGGAAATTACGGAACAATTTGTTTACTCTTGGAGATAAATCAAAACATTTTTTGTGGCAATTCTTCGCGGGTCTATGCATAAGTTGACAAATTCCGTGCGGAAATTCTTTTGAACTTCACTATAAAAATACGATCTAAAACCTTTGTGAATTCAGAGCTAAGCGCAATTTCAAAACAGGTAATTTTACATTGTTTCCTTTTATATCCTTTTTAATTAAACTATCAAAATGTGTTGTTTTAATTTCTTGATAGGAAACAAAACTAATCAGATTAAAAGTTGCTCCTAATTTTGTTAAACAAATGATCTGTTTACTATGGCTTTATTTAATAATTTTCCCTACATAAATATATTTTTTCAAATTATTTTATTAGGAGTCTAAATTTTCTAGTGAAAACAACCTTCCCAAGCAACATAGGAAAGAAATAACATTTGTAACAATTAGTCAGAAGTATGGAAAGATTTACTCTTTTCTTTAAATACTTTCTCCATAAGTAGAAGAAAATACATTATATTTATAAACACGTTTTCTTTGCGACTAAAATGTATTTATATATAATAAATATTTTATTCGTCTTATCTTTTGATTCCGAAGATATTTTGAAAAAGCTCATGACACGAAAGTAATGAAAAATCTTGCAAGCACAGATCGAATAAAGAATTTTGCTATCAACTACATAAAACGTTTCTTCCAGTTAAAGATATATTTCTAGTAAAAAACCATTGAAATTAATTTGAATTTATAAAATAATCAATTTTTATATATTTTAAAATCTCGATATAACGAATTTTAATGAAATCTTAGTTCCAAATATTTATTAATGTATATTTCTAGATATCCCAATCTCCATTATACAAATCATTAATAAATGTACAACTTCATTATCTTTATTGTTAATCCTTTTTTCGTAGAAGGTAACTGTATCTGGGCATACAAATGCATATGTATAATGTGTTAGCGTACTATAGTATGCATTCGAATGATCAGTAGGTGTATATCAAAACTGGCGTTACACCTGCAAAAAACTCTGAGTTAAAACCATGAAATAGAATTTAAATAGCTATCAAAGGACTGGCTATTCAAGAAAGTTCTTTATATGCATATGTATTAGATTTAAAAGAAGCTAAAGAAAGCAAAAAATTACAGAGCAAAAAATAAAGAAGCAGGCATAAAAAGAAAAAGTGGAGAATGTCTGAATGGCACAAGTAGAAGAGCATATATAATGTTTTAAAGTGACATTATCATTAAAAATAATGATTAAATAATAGAATTCACCAAATATAGGTCTAAACAGAAAAATAAAATTAAAGTGTAAAATATAAATAAATAAATGAATGAGAAAAATATAAACACACACACACACATATATATAGGCTTAGTTTAAAATAAGATTCCATGATCAGGAGCAAAATGTGTGATAAAAAGCTCTTTTTGCATTTTTTCTCTTATACTAACAAGATATTACCCAATTTTAATAGTGCTTGACTTTCTTAAAGCATATTTTGAAAAGGCCAGGCAACGGCAGAGCAACATTTAAAATTTGCAACTGTTCCAAAAAGCATTGATATTTGAAGTATTAAGAGGAATGCGAAATTGCTTTACCACAAGACACAACCGACAAAAAGTCATTTTTTTTTTTCTTTAAAGTGAAATAACATATGGTTCCAAAAGTGTGTATATATAAGTGGATTTTGTATCCATTACCTTTATTTATTTGATGTAAATTAAATTAAATTTGTTTGTATTAAAAACTCTAATTCAATATATTCCTTAGTTGTGAAATTCGATGCAACAATTCAATAAAATATTCTTCATTGAATTGTTGCATCAATGAAATCAATATATAATTCACACATTTATCGTTACTGCTGAATGCACAATCTAAATTGATATACAAATCCTATCCTTTACATCAATGCATTATCTCTTGGATCTCAAATAAATCACAAATCTTTCTCTCTGTCATTCCACCGTTCGAAATGTCTTTCGGAAGACACAAAACGATCCGTCCACACTTGGAGCCATTTGGAAACCATCCAACCTTCTCCGGTTCGATTCGTCTTCTTCAAGGTTCGATGAGGAAAGGAAACCCTATAAAGTTGACCAATTTTATGAGAAAATCCATTGAAGAGGGCAGGCAGATGTGCAACAGGAGGTGGAACAACTGGTGGTTCTCCAGCTGAGCTCTGGAGGGACACTTTTTCCGCTTCCGGGGCTGGCACAGTTTCAAGTGAGGCCAACCCCTGGAGTCGTGATTAATGAGCAACACGTTTAGGGTAGTCGGGGATTGGTGGTGGCTGTCACAAGTAAAGAAAGCCCATTGTAATGGGACCTCGTAGATCAAGTTCATTATAAATCTAGTACTACGGTTTTTTGAATTACCCTAAGAAGTATTATAAGAGCTCTAATGTTGGCAGGATGCTGAAAGAGGAGAAAAATTCTGTAATTGCGAATTTTTCTTTTAAAAAATTGGATTGTGTTTATTTTGTACTTGTTGGCTAGATTTTATTTACTTTTGATTCATCTTATGAAAAGAATTCCGATGCATATTTTTATAGATTAAATGATTTATATAGCTATTATTATGTTTATGTTGTGAATAATATTGTTGGAAGTAATAATTACAAACATCCATTTATTGTTTATAATGTGTTTGTGAAACGTGAATAATATTCCTGGTACCAGCAGTTATACATAGTCTTATTTTTATTTGTACATAATATTTCATATTAACGAATTCATTGCAAAAAACATAAAACACTGCCTATCCACATACAAATCTATTATATAAATAGGTTTTATCTTTTGTCATACTTAGAGTATAACTTTAAAATAAGAATTTTCATACTCTCTCCTTTTCTTTAAAATCTTTGCTTTTTCTTAAATAATTACTTCTAAGTTTTTACATTTTTCCGCAATTAAATTTTAATTTTCTTAATGGATATAAAATTAATTTCTTATCTTATTCTAAGGACCAGATGGATTTCTTTAGATAAACTGAATGAAGATTTATTTACTAATTCATGCCCATTAGACTATTTTATTTTAAAATTATTATCATTTTGAAATTTTTCGTCATTACAATTCAATACATTTTCAATTTCTATACTTTTTCATTTCACATTGCTTAATTACTTTATGTTCCTTAATCATTGCAAACAAAGAGACCGAGAAAATACTTCCAATTTGAAATATTTTAGAAACAAGAATTTTTTTTTATTAAAATTTAACTGTCACTGGCGATATCTCCCTTTTATTTTCTTTCTAGTTAGTGAAGTAATTTATTAATAGTAGTATAGGCAATGATTGCATTCATGCTTTACTGAATTTCTCTATCTCCTCTTTACTAATACTAAAAAAGAATCTGAACATGTGTGTGTCGGTGCTCTTAAAGGTAAACTGACTTACCTACAGCTAATAAAATTGGCACATTTATATCTTGAAAAGCTGAAAATGTGTGTGTCGACGTGAGCATTTTGAAAGTTTTAATTATAATTCAAATTGATATACAGTTAAAGTGTGTGTTATCGTTTTTCCGAAACAATATTACTGCACAAAAATAAATTTTTCACCTTTTCCAAAAGTTAAAAAAACGGTCTCTTAAATTATACAAATTTTAAAATCTTGTAACTTTATCCTCAATGTTGCAGATTTCTTACAAATATTTTGTCTAATTTACAACAGTAGATTTCACTGTTAACTTTAAATTCACACAGTTTATGTTGTTTCATCAAATATTTCATGACATAGTTTTCTTCCAATTTTGAAAAATGTAGAAATATGATACTGTATAATATATGTATAGTTTACAAGAGGAATTTAAAAAATTTTCTGTTAAATCAGAAAGATAGATTAATGAAAAAAAATTAGTTTCCAATAGTGCAATGGTTTTATAGTACTGGTTTCCATTAGAAAGTCTCACGTACATTACGAAAGAAATATAGATATAAGACAATTAAAAAAACACAGCCTTACTGAACAAAGATAATCATGTCGTGTCCTTGTTTTTACGGAAAGGGGATGAAGTGGCTTCTGAGCGTAAAGACCCCTGAGCATCCAGAATACAGAAGTCTGACTTCTTGCTCATATGGACACACACATTCGCTTGTAAAACTATTTTTTAAAGGTGGGATGTATATTCATACTTCTCACAATAGAACAAAGGAAGAACAACCCAGCCAAACCGGGACTCGAACCCAGGACGCCCAGAACATGGGGAAAACTTGCTACGCCTATGCCAGAACGCAGCCTTTACCATCCAATAATCTAGCGAAATCATGATCGTCAAATTAAACCAAATGGTATTTAATTCTATTTGAAAAAGGTATGTTTTCAAAAAAATTAAATATAATTAATATTACCAACAAAGCAGCTAGTCACCAAAGGCGTCTAGTAATAAAGATATATATGTACGAGCGTGTTGAATCCCTGTAGGCAGCACTGTTTATTTAGACTACCAAAGATACTGCATAGATATAGTTTGGGAGTAAAAATATGCCCCGCAAAATAATCTTTTGTTTTAATTAATTTACTTATCACAATTTTGATAGAAACAATTCAGCAAAAATGTGGCATTATCCTGAGGCATTTCCCAAAACTATTACAGGGCAAAGGTAATTTTTTAAATTGATATAAACTGTATTTTCATGTCCATAAATCTATGTTTGGAGCAAATTGTTGTTGAATTTTGCCAATTCTTTATAAGTACTTTTTTGCACAATTATTTTCAAAACCAAATTCATTATTGAAATGAAATTCAAATATTTTTTTGCTTTCATTCTCAATTATTAAATCGCGTTTTTCGCTTCGTTTGTGGTAAATTATGGAAGAAAGACTTTTGTTTAATATCTATATGGTTAAAACGAGCAACAGGAATGTGAAATTGCAGAGTTTTGGAAAGATCGATTTTCCTAAAACTAAAATTTGTAATATCATTATGACGACATCAGACTCAAATTATTCATACTCACAATTAAGAGAGTAAGTTTAAGATTATTAAAATAACATAACATGAATGTCAATTACATTTTTATGAATAAAAATATTTTCTTTTTGTATAATAAGCATAATATTACGCAAAAGAAATTTAATTAAAAGTAAACGCAATAAATACTCCAACTAAATGGTTTTAACTAGTATCTACAAAACACATTTTCAGAGAAAGATGTCTTTATTAAAATGCAATGGGGTATCTAAAAAATTTATAAAAAAATCAAATTTCCTTCTTAATGCAAATAGAATTTTAATGATATTATTCCCCATTAAAGATTCCCATACAATACCATAGCGCATTATTTTTGGCATTCTACTGTTTAACCAGGTATTAAAATATTCCTATCCACACACCCATGTTTCCAAACAACTGGTTCCCAGACATGAATATTTATAGTTACTGCGTGACACCCTGGTTTTAACTACTGCGAAAACTTCTCCTGCCTTCTGTAATCCATGTTAATGGAAAGAAACAGACTTCATTATGGGTCCTCTTAAACACGCATTTTATGAGCTCATGTATTATCGCTTGTAAGGTACAATACATAAGGCACTAAAAGCACATGGATAACACGAATAATGCAATTCAGTGCAGTTATTTCAATTTTGATTACAACTATGTCAACAATTTAAAGTATATAAAGAAAATGTTAAGTATCCTGCGAAACTTTAATATTGCACTTGTTTTAGATTTTATTTATATTTATTAATGAAAAGTAAAAAAATGACTACTTAAACGTAAATAGATTAGATTTTAATGCATTAGATGGTAATAGATTTTCAAACCACTGGTTACCTAATTTCATTCTGCTTGCTTCTTACCCATCGTGGTTTGGGCAATCTTCTAACAAAATTGCAATTGCAATCAATATAAGGCGTTGGGCATAATATAAACCATAGTTACGACCCTCTGAACACCTACACCAACAATGGCTGGAATTATGGTTGAATTCCATCACCGACCACAATACAACCCTACCCTAAGGAGGTAAGTCCCATCATCGACGTGAGGAGACAGGCCCTACCTTTCTGTGCACTCTCCAGTATGGTGAAAACTATCTACCACGCTGGAAGAAAGCTTCTCATCCTTGTTTTGAGGTGCCGAACAGGAGGAGAACAAACAAACGATAAGAGACGATTAATTTACGGGGTTCAATATACTTTATGTATGCATTCTGTATTTGTGCATAGTTTACATTCGATTATCGAAACAATGGTAATCAATGGTATGTCAATTTATTCATTCATTAATAACGGCAATTATAAATATGCTGCTTTAAAATTTTTCATTGCAGTGATTAAATATCATAAATTATATGATTTTGCTTGTCTATTTCAATCAATTTCCCTTTTTCTCATACGAAATGTACAAATTATAGTGCAATTGTTGAATAATTTGAACACCGTGAAATAAATAATCAAAAACATCTTTATTTAGAAAAAAAATATTGTTTTATTATGAAAAAAAAAATGGTTACCAGACTTGAAGAAACAAGACATTGAAACTAGACCAAATGAAGAGTCATTGATTGCAAGAAAGTTTTAGTCATTTATAATCGCATGGGAATTAAATGATCTTCAAATGATTAAAAGCAAAATTCGAAATTTTGATGAATCTTTGTTCCTGAGCTGATGAAGAAAACAGAGCCTTAGATTTCCTCCGTTTGTATTCTTCAAAGAATTTGATCATAAATTTTATTTGAATAATTTGCAGTATTATGAAAATAGGCATACTTCTTCCATTGGTATAATTTTAATTGCTGATTGGAAGATGACACGTTTAAAACCCGATTTATCAAATATTTAAATATTCATATAGAGCCTAATTCATGTTTTTATTGGCCAGCGTCCTGGCATAAGAGTAGCGCTTATTCCCCGAGATGTGGTTGTCCTGGGTTCGAGTCCTGGTTCGGCCATAGCTGTTCTCCTTCTGTGTTCTATCTGTGAGATATGTGACTGCCCCCTCCTGTAAAATGGGGTTGTGCAAGCATATGAGTGGCAAAGTCGTACTATTGATCCTAGTTGGCTCTACTGAAACAAGAGACGCACCCTATCGGCTTAAATCGCTGTCTTCGTAACAGCGGGCATGTCCAATGGCAAGTGTTATAAGAAACATGTTATTATTTGATATTCCTCATGAATTAACCCTTCACCTTCTTGGTATGGCAAAAACATTTAATAAAATATTCTTGAATCAAGTGAATTCCTTTGATAACAGATTTTAATTATGAAGTACGCCTTAAAAAGCATATATTTTTTTGTAGCCGAATTATAATAATATGTGAAATCTTATTCCGATTTATTTCACCACGAGAGGCACATTAAGCGCAGTGGAGTGCCAATGATAAATTGAAGTCATTTATTATCGCGATGAGAATGGATAGAAATCTTTCCTTTCAATGATTTTAGTGGGTGTCCTTTTATAAGGGTAGCGTATCTTCCTTGTGGTCCGGGAGACCGGGTTTGAGTCCTTGTTCGGGCATGGTTGTTATTCTGTGTTCTTTCTGTGAGTAGTGTGAATATGCCCCCCCCCCCTCAGTAAAAAGGACTTGCATAAGCGAATGTGAAGCATGAAGTAGCTAAATCATTCTCTTGGCCCTAGTTGGCTCTAATAAAAAAAGCAAGGGGCTCTATTTTAGGCTTAAATCCCTGACAGATTCTGTCAGCGAGCTTGTAAAGTGCCATAAGTAACAACAACAACAACCAGGTGATTTTCATACGAGTTTCTTTGACACGTGTAAACTCAAAAGGAATCTTAGATACCTTTAAAAGTGGAAAAAGGGAATCTTAACTTCCTTTAGGTATCTATAAACTCTTAAGGAAGTTTCGGGAAAGGGAATCTTAGGTAATTTCAAAAATGTGAAAAGGGAATCTTAGGTACCTTTAGAAATGAGAAAAGGGAATTTTAAGGATTCCCTTTAGGTACCTTTAAAATCTTAAAGAACTTTCGGGTAAGGGGATATTAAGTACCTTTAAAAATACCACGAACATTACGTACTTTTATCCCTTCTATGAGCATTATAAAATGAATAGTCATCAGTTTTCTGCGGCGTATTCTATAAATAATTAAATTAAAAAAAAGTTGGCGTTGAATGAAGAAATTCAAAAACTTTTACAAATAAAGTTAATATGGATATATTTTTTTAAAAAAAATTGTTAATTAATTAGGATTTATTTTAGATTTAAAAACATCATTATATATACGAACATATATATCACGTAATATGACCACTGTATATCCAACTGAAATCTAACATGTTATTATTCAAATTTGCAAAGCCGTGCAATGCTGATATCTATAAATCTACATCACGCAAGTGCGCCAGTTCTCATCCCTGTGCGTCTCGCTGGCGAGCAATTTCCCCTCCACTTCATCTCGGAGCCCCGATCTTTAATAGGGAGGATTAAGTTCCAAATTCCTTAGATCATAAACCCTATCGCGCGATCGATGGACGCGGTACCCACAGGCTATTTCAGCCGTCCTAGATTGAGTTGATGGTGATTTAAATGCCAAAAGATGAGCGAGGCCTCGGCTTTTTGGTCTAATGCATAGAGCGGGTTTCGTCGACTGATTTATTATGCATATTATAAGCAGACTGATAAGTGGAAAGCAGGCTATCAGGATTTGGGTGTATATTTTGAAAAAATTAATGTGTAAAGTTAGAATTTTACAGGCAATGCAGGATTCATATAAATTTATTTATATTTAAAAAAAATCCAAAATAACAATTTTTATTTTATAGATACTTAATATGTTTTTATTTATAAATTTATAATCATATTAATTATATTTGTATATTTATAGATTTATAATTGCATTTATTATATTTTAATATTTACAGATTTATTATTATATTTTTAATTGAACAGATTACTGGCATAGGGCTAGCGCGCTTTCCCCGTTATCTAGGCATCCCTGGTTTGAGTCCTTGTCTAGTCATGGATGTACTCTATCCTCTATTCTATCTAAGGTGCGTGAATAATCACCTCCCCCCGCGCATCATAAAAAGGGGCTCTATGAGCAAATATGTGTGTGCATCTTCATACGATCTAGAAATAAGGCATTTGTTCTCGGAGCTAAGGTTCTTTATTCTCAAAAGCTATTGCATAAACTTGGCTCTAAATAGTCACATGACAACAACAGGAATAGATTTTTAATTATTATATTTTCAGATTTATAGCTTTATTATAATCATTATTATATTTTTAAATTTTAATTTTTTAAGCTATATTTACTTTATTTTATATTTAGAGATTTATATCTAAATTTAATATATTTTTACATTTATAGATTTATAATTATGTTTATTATATTTTTGTATGAGTAGATTTAAAATTATATTGATTATATTTTTATATTTCTAGATTTAAAATTATATTGATTATATTTTAGCATTTATATGTTTATTATTATACTTATTAGTTTTGACATTTATATATTTATAATTATATTTTTGTATTAATAGATTTGTAATTATGTTAATTATATTTTTATAATTATAGATACATTTTTATATTTACAAATATATAATTATATTAATTATATATTAGTATTTTTTATTTATGATATATATATATATATATATATATATATATATATATATATATATATATACTTCTCTTCTACCATATTTTTGAAGAATTTAATAGTTAATATTTAAAATAAATAGATTGTTTTAATGATAATTGAACTAGTAAAAGCTTCTATTTTTTATCTTAATGATATATATTTTTTAGATGTTTATTTTGTAAAAAATAGACTGAACCTTCGAAGAAATATTATTGTATTAATAGGTTATGTATAATTAGAAATATTACTATATCAAAATTATAAACTTCATTCATTCAGAATTTATTAATATTATTATTCCTTCATTCATTAGGACTGAAATAGGTCCGTGCAAATGACAAAAACGTTGAAGTCGAGTATTTTTTCCTACAAACGGGCATCTCTCTAAGTAATTTCTTTGAAATTTCAAAATGGATAAATAGTAAAGCAGTATTTAAATATTTATAATATATTCTACATATTCCGTTATACAAATATTGTGGTGCTGATGTAAATAAAAATGCAAGTTGAATTTCTGGTAATTTAAATGTCAACAGATTACCGCTATTTTCGTTTATTTAATAAAACATGTTATTGCCTGTGCATTTAAAAAATGTTAAAACGTATAAATATTTGAATAATATAAAAATAAGAATTTTCCTTGGAAATTTATTAAATGTGTATAATTTTCTTTGTAAAAATAAATAATATTTTTTGCTGATTTTGGAAAATAATATATAGTTGTAATGAAGTGAATTTTGTTAGTTATAGTGTTATATACTTAGTTATTCAAACTTATTAACTTTAATACAAATATTTGGGCTCCATGAATGTTACTTATTCAATGGGAGGAAATAATAGCAATATGAAACAAACATATGTTTGCACTGTTTTAAAACTGATAAAAAAATTTAAAATGTTGAAGAAAAGTTTATGTTTTAATGCAATGATTAACTTCTGCAGTCAATGAAAATCTATACTTATAATAAATCTCAATGTGTGCGTGCGTGCGTGCGTGTGTGTGTTGGCTCTCTACAGGCCAAACCGTTAGACCTACAGCTACCAAATTTGGTACATGTATGCCTTGGAGGTCGGGAATACGTACCCGCGAGCCCTTTTATCGAATTTTTAATTAGAATTTGAATTAATTAAAAATTAAACGAAATTTCTACGTTTTTCCGATATAACTTCAGAAAATATTATCGCACAAACATGATTTTTACATCAATTTAAAAATTGAAAAATTAGGTTTCTATTAGTATCAGTATTTTACTCTGTAACTTAAACTTCTATTTTTAACGAATTTTTAAAGAAATATTTTAACCACGGGTCTTTTAGCACGTGACTGGATAATGTAAAAGAAGACAATGGCGGAAGTTCAAATAAAAAAAACTATCATCTTAAATCAAGTCTAAAGAAATGCAACTTTTAGCACATGAATGCATAAAATAAAAGAAAACTATGGCTTAAGTTCAAATAAAAAAACAACAACTACCATCGTAAATCAAGCCTAAAGAAATGCAACTTTCATCACGTGACTGGATAAAATAAAAGAAACATAAAATGTCATATTTTCTAAAAAAATAAATGTAAAATGTAATGGTTTGCAATATCTAAATAATTAATTCAACAAATCTTCTTTATTTACAGTAAACTTGATTGAATTTAGACGGGATATGCATTGAAATCCCGTCATAATGGCATATATCTATAATCGTTTGCAATATCTGTATCATTAATTCAATATTTTTTCCATTATAAAATGTGATAGTTTCTAAAAAAATAAATGCAAAGCAAAGATTTCTGTAATCTTTTGCAGCATCTAAATCATTTATTTAATAATTTTTTCCCTTTTCCGCTTTTTTTTTAAAAAAAAAACCATATTTAATATTTTGGCAACATCACCGAAAAAACATTTTTAATATTTTGGAAACATAACCGATAAATTATTAGAGCATTAAACTGAAAACTAATAACTGAATCTTTTAGCTTAAACTATTTCTTAAATTTTGTATTGATTTAAAGAAAAAATAACATATATTTTGTATCTATACTTATAATAAAGCTCAATGTGCTTGTGTTGGCGTTCTACAGGCCAGACCGTGAGATCTACAACTACCAAATTTGTTACATGTTTACTTTGGGGGTCGGGAATGTCCACCTCGGAGCCCTTTTTTCGAATTTTTAAATTAGAATTTGAATTAAATTTAATCTTTCAGAACTTTCCATTCATCATCTTAAAGGAAATATTGATTTTAGGCCAATCAATGACCGGAATTACTTCAAGGCTAATGAATATGTGATTTAATTGAAAATTTTAAAACGCATTACTCATGGCGGACCAGCTGGCCGTCAAAGGCGGCTAGTATAAAATAAATTATATATACCTGAATGAAGGAAATTTTTCTTCCTATTTAAATGAGATTTTATTTGTATAATGAACATTTCTTTCATGTTCTCAAATTTGTAAAGTGATCATTTGCTATTGGCATCATTCTAAATCCCCATGTTAATTACTTTAGTTATGTAAAGATATTGTTGTGAAACTCCAACGATGAATGAAAATAAAAGAATTTCAATACCCTGAGTAATGAAAGAAGAAAATTTATTCTAGAAATATTTCAAAATATGGAGCACAAGAAACATAAGCCAGAGAGATAAGAGCTAGAGTTAGACTAAGAGCTTTACTCTCAACAATGGAAAATTCAACCTCGTGTGAGTGCCTCATTTTTTATAGTCTCTCGGATAGGTATGACTTCACATATAACTTCATAGAAGAACCTCTTTTGATAATAAAGTTGAAAAATAGTCTACAAGATCTCAGATCGTTGATATAAATAGCATAAAAGTTAAAAAATAAAGACTAAAATAGCATAAAAGTTGTATTACGAATTCTGAAATATTTATTTGTTTATCATTCAGAAATTAGGACAAAATGAATCACGTAAAAAACTGGAGTGTACTATGAGTAAATTTGTAAATAAAGTTAGTAAATCATAAATGACTGAACTTGGTAATTCCATTTACTATTTTGATTTATTTTGTCAATACACCATTAATAACAGCATTATTACTTTGAAAAAATCAATTTCATTACTGACCAAGAATACGAAACTAACATTTTTTTTTCTTCCATTTGTTACATTCCCACATAATTTAAGTGTCAACGAAAACAATGGTTCTTAATTAAACAAAAAATTAATTCTGAATTAAATAATATTAATGATCTGAATCGTGATTAAATTTTTAGAAACACGCGAAACATTTCAGTGTAGAACAATAGCTGAGATAATCTAATTACGAATCTAGAGATTAAGAGGTTAAAAATGGCGAAAAAAAGAAACAGATTTCAAATGAGCTTTGTTATTCAATTAACTAATAGAATAGCCGTCATAAAGGCAAAAACTGTTTCTAAAGAATGAGGCCGCCACTAATTAAAAAGAATCGTAAATTATGCAAGCTACACATAATTAAATAAAATAAGCTCACATATTTTATTCACTGGATTATGCTTTCTTTATTAAATTCCTTGACTGATTTATTTCAAAGTTTATACTGGAATACAATTTATATTTTAAAAAAGAAGTGTAAAAGGGAAAATAATTCGTTATTTTAGCTATACAATACGCATGCTTACTTTCAATTTGAAATGAAACACTTGTGAAGGAAATGTTAAGATATTCATTAAGATGAATCATATTAGAAATCGATTTATGTTGTTGTTGTTGTTAATTGTGACACTTTACAATCCCACTACAGAACAGCCTGCAATTTTAATCGAGCGTGCAGAAGCTTCTGTGTGCAAAGCCCCTGAGCATCCTAGGGCAGAAGTCTGACTTCTAGCTCAAAAGAAGATATCGCACACATTCGTTTTCACAACCCCTTTTTACAGGGATACTTTTTCATACACCTCACAGACAGAGCACAGAGTAGAGAGCAACTATGCCTGAACCAGGACTCGAACCAGCATTAATATCCTCTGGTCCAATCAAAAATTGATATCCCCCATCCAAAATGTTCACAATATTTTCATTAAGAATTGGGAAATATTCTTATAAATGCTATTCAGTACGAGTTTGATTTAATTCCTAGGTAAATCGAATATGAATTCCTATAAATCGAATATGCAAAAGATGACCTTACTCCAAATAAGTAATGATTATTTTAGTTGTTTGCGGTGTTTCCATTATGTTAAACAAAATTTCTAAATTACGAACAGCTAAGCATGCAGTCGTATTAAAATGAAATTTGAACAACGTTGCTCAAATTCAAAAACGTTCTATTAAAATGAAATTTGAGCATTCATACTTCTTTGAAGACAGCAAAGCCAGACTCACTTAATACATCAGATATAGCAGCAACAAAGGTATTTTTTTAAATATAAAATAAAGCTGATACTCATAATTTTGAAATGTAGTTTTAAGTACATTACAGGATATGCGTACTTTTTTATTTCTATAAAATATATTTATTCGAGAAATAAATTTTTGAAGTTACGAGATCATTTTACAAGAAATATTTTTATTCTTAATGTGAAATAAAATCTAGAAAGAAAATAAGTTGTCTTCATATTAAAAGAAAGTGGAATTATCTCAACGGTATCAAGGAAATTTTCTTCTTATTTTCCACAAAACTGAAGGGAAAAAAACTGACATCAGATTTCTTAAGAAAGAAAAACATACAGGAAAAGTCGTTGTAAAAAAGTAAGAGCAAAAAGTGGATGAAGAAGGATAAAAAGAAAATGGAATTAGAAAGAAGAAGAAAAAAAGCTCAAAAGTGGTTCTACGAAACAACGTGTACAGAAAGAATTACCACCAGAAGGCAGACAGGAAAGAACTGCTGCCATCATCTACAAGAAAATTCGGCTTTAGTGCTTTTGTTCTTCAAAGGTAAGATTCGCTAAGATGAAGTTCTTGCGAAATATAGCAGTGCTTTCGAAACCAGTAGTAAACACTAATTCTTAAAATATTTATTTCTTTAAAATCAAATATGTTTTGTATGGCTTCGGTCTTAGATTTGGGAAAATAAATTAAATTTTTTTCTCAAGATTTTTTTTTTTCATTTTTCCCTCCAAATTCTAAGAAATATAATTAGTTTCTAAACTTTGCCTGTAAAATCGTATTGTAAGAGTTAAATTTAATTAAAGGTATTTTTATCAATTAAATGCTTTTTTACAATAATTACAAAATCTAAAATATAATATAGTTTTAAAAATAGTGATGTATTTGTAGTTTCTTTTTGCCGATATTGATTGAAATTTGCTAATGAAATATTTTTGCCTTTCGATAACTATGTTTAAAAATAAAGACAAAATCCCCTCTGCATTTTGAAATAAAGTTATTCTAAATTTAACTACCTATAGAATATAAATCGGATTTAACGTTCAATATATGCATTGAGATTTTCAACAGTTCATTACAATTTTCGAGGAAGATTTTTTTAAGATAACGATTTGTTAAAAATTTGATATATATATGTATATTTAAATATTAAAGAAATGAAATTAATGCATCAACTTAAAACCACAGATTTTAGGCAATTTAAGGCTTTTGATTTTTATTATTTTTGCAATCGAAATATACTCATTTTTATTAATTGCTCTGAATAAAAACAAATACAGAGCAGATTCTTATTTAAAGCGTCAAATACGTATCTGTAATATCTTTTAAAAACTTATAATTATGTCAGTTTAATTCAAATTTGTGCAACGGAATTTAATGCAAATAAATGAAATTCATTTTTTGTTTAGATTTGTGAGATATATGTTGTTCTCAATGAATGAGATTTAATTCACGGAACAGATACAAATTTATTTTTACGATTTTTGTGATATGTCACTAAAATTGCAAACCTCCGCCAACCTGGTTTTGACATTTTTAGAGTAGTGTAAAAATCGCCAAACTCGTTATCTTCCAGATTTTGGAGTAAAATAAATATCTCCAAGTAAATCTGGGAATGCAACTTTTTTTATAGGAAGTGGCATTCTTGTCATAATTATCTGAAACTCTCCAAAGAGTAATGGATTTATAACCATCTTGGAATATTATATATAATAAAGCTTGGATGATTCTATCGTAATTGCCAATCCGGGAACATAAAAGTAAGCAAGTATCCTAGGATATTTAATAATTTCTCTCACTTCGGTGAAAAAATATAGTGATACATAAAATAATGAAATTAATAGCTTATCTTTAACTTCCTCGAATGCTAATAAAATACACAGTGAACTTCACCCTTAGTTGGACAAAACTGAATCGGTATTTTGAATCGTTAAATTTTCACAGACTTGATACAAAATTTGGTGCAGATTATAATTGTTAGTAACTGTACAAAAGTACCAATTTTGTTTGTTGTCAGTTATTCTTCGAGCTCGATTATATATACGTAGTTCGAATTTATATTACATTATATATATTATTTCCTTTATTTAACTATTTGGGTTTTTCAGTTACCACTTTCAGATAAACAATAATCATTTACAGATTTTATGCAAAATTCATTTGAATTTTAGAAAAATGATGAAATTACACTGCATTTTTGAGTTAACGCTTTTATAGATATTTAAACAAATATAATTCAGAAAAATGTGTTAGTAATGTGGAAACATAGATATTCATTAAATATTAAGACCGAATTTTTAATGGTTTCTAAAATTGTTTGCCTACTTCTTATATGGGAAAGTAAAATATAGGCATTAATGGTTTCTTGAATTCACTTTCTTCCTTAGCTGTTTATTAAATTCATTTACAGCTTTGTTTTATTTACTTGAATATACTTAGTTAAGACATTAAAGGCTGGAGTCGTAGTACTGCGATTTGATCCGTGTTACCTAGCACACTTTAATCAAGATCCTCCTCCTTTAATGTGTTAAAATATCAAATAATAAAAAAAGGAAACTTTTAAGCATCTACCAAGTGACTGAATAATAAATTATACAAATGATTGAAATGGGCTAAATAATCAAATACAAGTTGACTCAGAAAATAAAATTTTTTTAACGCGTAGTGGCAGCATTGCTGGATAGTGACCTAGAGTAAGCAAACCCTTTGCCATTTTAGTTTACACTAGTAAACACCTTGCCATTTAGACAGTGGAACGGGCAAAAGCATAAACCATAAAAAATGTTTTATACAAACAGGAATAGTAAGGAAGCTTTGACTCTTTTTACAACTTAGGACGTCATTTTGCCGTCTCATCAAAAGTTGAATTAATAATTTTGAAGAGACTGCACCAAACCAACAGGACAATCAAGAAGTGATCGTTCTCCAAGACACATTGAAAATGTACTCAATTCTGTCCTACGGAGTCCACGGCTTTGTATTCGTAAGCAAGTACCTATGGTTGAAATGCCCCTGGAGTGTGTTCTCATAATTCTTCATTCAGATTTGAAAAAAAAAATCAGATTGAAATACATTGTATCCCAACTGAGATATTACAGTGTCAATGAAGAATTCTCGACTACATATTTTTAGAATGCCTTTCTACAGAAGAATGGCTTCTAAGATAATAAATTCCATTAGTGTTTCTTAAATGGCAAACTTTAAGGTTTCAATTACTTTGAATAACATATTTTACTTCCATCAGTTCTTGCTTTTGTTGGATTGTTTAAAAGTTAATGTTTTTGGCTTGTATGTGTGTATTTTATGTATCACCTGTGTGCACAGGTGATATTTTAAATTTTTGGATGATAGAAAATCAAAATTTTAAGAAAAGTTCGAAAGAACATGCGAACTTATATGAGCATTCATTTAAATCATTATCAATGGGTTCTTTTATAAGACATATTTTTTTAAGGAATTTAAAGGTATGATTTGAACGAATTTAATTTATTTAACTATATACCCGAATTTCTAATGAAGTTATCATTCCTTTCTCTCCCCTACGATAAACCAATGATATATTTTAGATTTTTGAAATATTCAAATCATTTTTCTTTATTTTACGAATGTAATTCCTGTATCCTTCACAAGTACGTTCAATTTTACGAAAATGCATGACATTCTTTTCTTTACCTTTTTTCCAATTTGAAGCTGTTTTTTACTCTACAGAATATTTAAACAAATATTGATTTAAAAAATTATATAAATGCTGCTTACTTCATCACAAATTAAATCATAAATTTCAGCCAACATATATATTTTATATTTTAAAATATTTAAACATTGCTTTCAAATTGAATGGAAAAAATACCATTGAAGCATAAATTTATTTTAAAATTATTTTTCCTCTTTTTTATATTTTTATTAATTTCACAGTTACAAATGTGGTATAAGTGAAATTTTATAACACGTGCTATAAATTCTAAAACAAAGGCATGATGAATTTAAAAAACACACATATTTGCTTTACACACATTTTTATGGCTAGATTCCTGCCAGTAAGCACTGATAATACCATCAAACTAGTTATAAATTATATGATTATTTTTTTACAGGTTTTTTTTTTAAAAACTAAGTGAAAGTATTTGATACATACTTAATTATGTTGAGAAGATTTACAGAATTATACAATTTTTCTGAACTTCAATAACAGAGTTCTCAACTTCAGAGAGAAGCTGAGTATACTAAACGTGAAAATATGTTTGATATTTTTTTCGAATGAAGTGTCAACCTTATTAAAAAACCTTGTACTTCCCTTAGTGACTCTGAAATTCTAAATCCAATGCACATGCAATGCTTAATGAATAAATTTTAAAATGGAGCGATGTTTCTCAGATAATTCGAAACGCATCCCAATCATTTGTGGAAATAGTGATACAACGGAATTCTGATTAGATGGAAGGGTCTTACAACGATAGTATGACCGACCGACTGGCATTACATTACTTTACGTTCATTCTCTTTTACAGAGAAAAAAAAGCCATCTTTATGGTTTGATGGAGGGAAATGAAATGCAAATTTTAAATTCACCAAGACTAGTGAAAACGAACTTCATGATGAATATATTGATGTCAAACAAGTAAATAGATATCACAAAAATACAATTATTAAGAGGAAGAAGATAATACGTTGGAAACAGTAAAGTGGTGGATACAGGATAACTGGATTTGTAAGTCAATTCAAAAGGATTCGTGCTCAGGCATTCGTTTTATAAAATCCACTTGAATTTGATTACTCGTTCTTGATAAATTATTTCTAATCATGTTTTTTGAACCATTATGAATTATTTTCTATTGAAGTACATTGGAAATACCAGGAGACTGTTCGTGAATATTTTGTAGACTAATGAATTCGATCGCTTTTTTTCCCTCGGGAAGTGTTATTATTGGTATGGAGATTGAAGTGAAAAATGCTTAAAGGGAAATGTTTATATTCTGAAATGGACACAGCATCTTTTCCTCTTTATACTGTAGACTTTCTTGAAATGATAGGCCCTATTTCAAAAGTTCTGGTATCCACTTCTCATGCGAGATGTTTGAAGCATTTGTCCTGATTTGAAATTTAAAACAGGAAAGTGTTTTAGTAAGAGGTAATGGATTACAGACAAAGGGACAGTTGATATAAGTAAATGAATACTAGAGACATCTCAAAGAATTATAACCCAATAATTTACTACATCTTGATTGCAGCTATTACAAATAACTTGCTGTCATTAAAGCGAAAACTAGTCCGGAAGATAAAAAGATTCACATATGCTCGACTTCAAAGGACAAACAAGAAACTTCAAGATGCAGAAAAATGGAAAATGTTTCTCCTACACATGGTATCCAGGATAGAAGAATACGATAAACCAGACATACGATGAGTGTTATGGACTTTTTAGAGCTTATGGATTTGGGAAAGTCAAGGATCCGACGCAATTATATTGTAAGCAAACTCTAGAATGTTGCATAGGAACATTTTTTTTTCTTTTAAAGTATAAAAATTACAATACATGCCCTATTTCTTTCATGTTTCTTTAAGATTCGTTGAAAAATACATTTAACAAACGACAAATGGCATCCTGTGAATAAAAAGATGGCGGTATGTAGTTGCTTGGAGATGCTTAGAACGATACAAGAAACGACACAAAGTATCAATTTTCTGAATGATTAATGCATAAGGTCTAAAATATTACTGAGCCCATACTGATGAAACAACAGTAATTCTAAGAATATCAAATTAGTTTTAACAAATATTATAATTATATGAGAGTATGGAATTTATGGAATTCATTTTTCACTCGAAATAATTCGAATTACTTGCAAACTAATAATCAGTTCTCATGATTTAAAAAAAATAATTATGTTATGGGAAACAGTTCGCACTTGCTATAGTTTGAATACCTGGAAGACCAAGTTCACTCGGTAATTTTTTTAATGTAAATTCGCATTTTTTCGAAGAAATTTATGAATATTTTATGATGAAAAATACATACGAATATATTTTTTTTATCTTTACATACGAAATGGACAATTAAATACTAAACACCACGAATGATCTTTGGTTAACATGTTATTCGAAGTAGTTAAGAAAATAATTACATTTTTGCCTTTGAATGAGAGCCACACGTATTCGTATCCAGATAAACGCCGTAAAAACGACACCAACACAAAATTTTGTTGTAGCAGTAGATTATCATGCTTTGACAAAAATTCACGAGACAGTGCTGTATGGTATTGTCATCATGAAAGCAGGCAGAAAAGGGTTCTAGCAGTTAATTATGTACAAAATGTTTAGGTGGGATTGTAAAAACACGTTTTTCCAGGAAATACACACACACACACACACACACATATATATATATATACACAAGGAAAGAGAATGCAGTGGCATCTAAAAGTAAAGAACCCTGAGCACCGGATGGCAAAAGTCTGACTTATAGTTCAAATGAAGATAACACACACACATTCGCTTGCACAATTCCTTCTTACAGGGATGGCTAATTTAACAAATGGCTGGTTAACAGACAAAACACAAGGTAAGAGCAACCATGCCCGAACCAGGGACAAGCTATTCTTATGCATATATATATATATATATATATAAAATAATTGAACGAAATTTAAAGAAATCACCAAAAATTAATTATTTTGGAAAACAAAGCTAAGATATATTTCGAAATTAAAATTTATTTCTGAATTAAATTATAAGAAGTACACAAAAACAATAACCAATTGAAATAAATCCTATTTATGAAACAAACCTAAAGTAAAATAATTCAGGAAACGAAACGAAACTAAAAATTGGAATCGGAACAAAATTATTTCAGATTCGAGTAAAATTTAAAAAATATGTATAAAAAA
The DNA here is from genome assembly GCA_026543055.1 of Argiope trifasciata. Classification (NCBI taxonomy): domain Eukaryota; kingdom Metazoa; phylum Arthropoda; class Arachnida; order Araneae; family Araneidae; genus Argiope; species Argiope trifasciata. The sequence continues at coordinate 4,245,234 of JAPMOQ010045993.1, forward strand.
ATTAAAAAATATGTTTGTATTTACTGATAGCTTCTACTAAAATGCAGATGAATCTAAATAAATTAGCAATATAAGTCAAGTAAAAAGGAATACAATAGAATCAAAATTATAACAATTAGATAAGTAATTCATTTTTTCTATTTGTTGTAATTTTGATTCTATTGTTGTATTTCTTTTTACTTGGCTTATATATATATATATATATATATATATACTAAGCTATTCTTATGCATATATATATATGCATAAGAATAGCTTGTTTAAAATTATAAGGTTAATATACCACCAATAATATGCATTATAATACACTTGTAGAGTAACTTTTGTAGATGATTTTATTTTCATTATTTCTTTAATTTAAACAGCAAATTAGGATCACATATAGTTAGCTTCTGAGTGATAAAAAGTTGTTTTAAATTGCTTACAAGCCACTAACGTTAAAATAAAAACCACAGCCTAAAACAAAAAGTCTTGGCAAAATGCCAAACGTGTTTGTATAATTTATTCCAAAGGAATGTTTTTTTAAGGAAAAAACTGCTTTAATGAGGAATCTCTGTTTTTAGCTGTAGCTCTCCTGTTTTTTTAAAGCTACCAATGAAATCTTTCTTTGTTGCTTTTCTTGAATTATATATAAGAAAGAGATCAACATATCTTTGCCAAAAGCTCTGGGATCTCATGAAAAGGATCAATGTTTTGAAATAATTATATTAATGTATTAATATTGGATTATGATAATGTTTCAGGCATGGTAAAATGACAGAATTTTTAAATTTTAATTTATTTTTGATAATATTAATAGATCAAATATATGATAGAAACAGTGATTTCTTTTTTTTATTTAACATAATTTTCAATGTAAAATAACAATGTAAAAAGAAATGAAATGTCGATGTAATGAAACTAAAAATGCTCCAGCTTTCACGAAGGCAATTTGTTTATATTTATTATTAATTTTAGATTATTGCTGGAGTCTTGGCATAGGAGTTCTGCATCTTCCCCGTGATCTGAGCTTCACAGGTTCGAGTCCCGGTTCGGGCAGGGCTGTTATTCCATGCTGTATCTATGAGTAGTGTGAATGTGCCACCCTAACTAAAAGGGTTGTGCAAGCGAATGTGAAATACAAAGAATTTAAGACGTACTCTGGGCATTAATAGTCGCTACTGAAAAAATAAGAGACTGTTATCGGGCTTATAAAGCGCCGTAAGTTATAACACACATTTGAAGATTACTACCTATATGTAGAATTGCTTCTGCAGGACAGAAATATATGATAATTAATTGAAAAGTGGCTAATGTCAGATTTCAAATTCTGAACATTTAATGTTAAAACATTTTCACTTTCGTATATTTGAGAAAGTAATGTGATCTCGAAAAATTTCAGATTTGAAATTTTCAGGCCTTTTCGAATTCGACACATTTTTCAAATTATGTCTATCTGTCTGTGAACGCCATGTCTCAAAAAGGCTTTGGTATAGAAAGATAAAATTTGGCACATAAATAAAAAGTTTTTTCAGATTTCTATCCAGTTTTTAAGGAAATCCTTTGAAAGAAGGATTTTACAAAAGCTACTCGTATACTAGTGAAAATAAATTCAAAAAGTCAGCAACTAGATAAATAAAATTTAATAAATAGATTCGTCCTTTTAAATGTAGATTATTATTAAAGTTTTAATCAAATCCTAAATAGAATTGTCCGTCTGTGCTTTCACAAGCATAAAAATACAATAGAATGTAAATTAAATGCAAAGGGATATATGTAAAATTTTTATAGAAAGTATGTGATAAATTTTTGGGAAGGCCATTCTCGGATATTTGTTAATTTCGCTACATAGACTTTGATGATTTTAATGTTTAATTTTTTGTGTACATTTTTTAGGGAGCTATATCAAAAAAGGTTTTATCAATCGGTAATATTTATTTTCAGAAGTGAAAATTATAATAAGGATTCCAATAGTTTCCCCTTCAATTTGTGAACATTTTAAAAAGCGAAAAATAAAAACAATCAGTATAAGAAATGTTATAATATAAAAAACGGAAATCTTAAGTTTGAATCATTGTAAGAATCACTTTCTAATTTTGTTAATGATGTGCTTATATCAATAAAAAATTTAATATAATCTTGTATTATATCATATTAAACAAGAAAATCACTTTCTATCACAGAAATAACTTAATGTGAAACAAGAATCTGATTTTTTTTTTATTAATTTTTGTGTTTCCTCAATGTCTGAGGAAAAATTATTGAGAAGAATTTCAAATTCCATTTTTTATTATTAAAAATATTAAGGCTTGCTAGTTATATCTATGCCTAAATCAGAAACGTATTTATTGCTGTATATGATGATTAAAAAGTATTTTAAATATACTCAATTGGTGAAATTTATCCATTGGATAAAAACATTTCAATATTAAATCAATAATGACTAAAAAAGCAAGAAAATGAACAATACATAAAAAAACAAAGTAATTATATTTATTTAAAATAAATTTATTTTTACACTAATTATTATGAATTAAATTTTGAAATAACATAGTCCTTAAGAATTTAATAGATAAAATGTTTATAACCAATTACTAACGATCAGTCCCATACGTGATTCCAACATTTTAATATGAAACAAAACTATATTATTCGGTTATATTTCAAACTAGCCGTTTTTGGCGGCCAGCTGGTTCGCCATAAGTAATGCGTTCTAAAATTTTCAATTAAGTCACATATTCATTAGCCTTGAAGGAATTCCGGGCATTGATTGGCCTGAAATTAAAAATGTTTTTTTCTGTGATGCTGCCAAAATATTAAATATATTTTTTGAAAGAAAGCGAAAATGGAAAAAAAATGTTGAATAAATGATTTCGATGTTACAAATGATTATAGAAACCTTGTCTTTGCATTTATTTTTTTAGAAACTATCACATTTTATAATGGAAAAAAAATATTGAATTAATGACACAGATATTGCAAACGATTATAGAAAGATGCCATTAAGTCGGGATTTCAATGCATATCCTGTCTAAATTCAATCAGGTTTACCGTAAATAAAGAAGATTTGTTGAATAAATGATTTAGATATTGCAAAAGATAATAGAAACCTTTGCGTTGCATTTATTTTTTTAGAAAATATCACATTTTATGTTTCTTTTATTTTATCCAGTCACGTGCTAAAAGTATTATTTCTTTAGACTTGATTTACGATGATAGTTTCTTTTATTATTATTTGAACTTCCGTCATTGTTTTCTTTTATTTTATCCCGTCACGTGCTCAAAAAAAAACATGGTCAAAATATTTCTTTAAAAATTCGTTAAAAATAGAGGCTTATGTTATACATTAAAACACTGATACCAGTAGAAAGCTAATTTTTTTATCTTTAAATTGATGTAAAAATCACGTTTGTGCGATCATATTTTCAGATGTTATAGCGGGAAAACGTCGAAATTTCGCTTAAATTTTAATTAATTCAAATTCTAATTAAAAATTCGAAAAAAGGGTTCCGAGGTGCACATTCCCAACCTCCAAGGTACACATGTACCAAATTTGGTAGCTTCTGGTCCAGCAGAGCGCCAAAACACACACACACACATTGAGCTTTATTATAAGTATATATAAGTTTACCGTTAACCGATCCAGTACCTGATAACTCAGCTGAATAATTTATCTTTCTTAATAGAATCGACAGAATTATTTCAATCACATTAGATCTAACTTCCTTGACGCGAAGATTTGTAAGAGACATTATTGCATGAAGCACCAGATAAAGATAAATACATCATTGAATGAAAGTAAATTCAAAGTTTCATTTTGTAGCTTCACCATGTATTTCATGTAGCTTCTTGTGGATTCACCATGCATTCATTGTGTGACCTCCGCATGTTAATAGATCTCATTTCTTCTCATAAGTGAAATCATTGATAATTGATATTGAATTTTTAGTCTTATAGACAATAATACCAAATATTCTTTTTGTTTTCCACTCAATAATTAGATCAAAAATATCTAGAAGAGTAGCAGACATAGATGTCACGCTTACGCATAACGTTCGTCTCAAGGTATTTCCTTTCTCTGCTTGTAGATTTCCTATGATTGCATTCGAAAGCGGTTCATATATCACTTTTTTTTTTATTTGAAGTGCTGAGTTGATCAAGGAATTTCTTTTAAATATGTAATTAGTTTCAAACGAATTTCTTTTACCCACTGAAAAAAATCTATTTATGATGAAAAAAATGATAGCTTCTGGCATAGGAGTAGCGTGTCTTCTTCGTGATCTGCGCATCTTGGGTTCGTGTCAAGATCGGGCATAGTTGCTCTATCTGTGAGCTGTATGACTGTGCCCCCCCCACTGTAAAAAGAGATTGTGCAAGAGAATATGAAGCACGAAGTAGTCAAGTAGTACTCTTGGCTCTAGTTGGCGTTACTGAGCAAACAAGAGATGCATATTTCAGCTTATATCGCTGACAGCTTTGAATCAACGGGTTTTTAAAGTGCCATAAGTAATAAAAAAATAGAAATGATAGCAGCTGTGGAGATATTCTTCCTATCCTGCAAAAAACAAATTGGAATTTTTTTGATGCACTGCCCGTTTGAATATCCTGAGACTATTAATTTTCGTCAATACTATCTCACTAAAGGGTAAGACACGCAAGAATGAAGACATTTCCGAAATTCTTCTTCATTCTTTGACCTTGATTACCCCTCATTAGGCGCATTTTCGTTGCACTTTTTTACGAGCATGTGAGTGTCATTTCTGGTCGCATTATTTTATTTAATCCAAAATTAATTAAATTTTATTTTGCAAAAAGCGTTTTTGAGATCGAATAATTTTGATAGGGGAAAAAAACTTGTTTTTATAAATAGCATGTGTAAAGCGATAGTCACGTGATTGTTTCAACCGACATTGAACTGGTTTTCCCCCGAAAAAGATGTGGCTCAAAATGGCGAGATTCGTCCCAAAATAGCCCTAGTATTGCTTTACGACGGAGCGTTAAAATAACTAAACTAAACCAAAACCTAACTCCCGAAAAGGATTCTGGGGGAGAGAAAAATTATAGAACTCGATTGAATTTGAAATGGTAAAAAACCATCGTGTTCTTTTAAATATTTTTTATTGCGAAATATGAATGAGTTCGGAACATTTTATCTGTCGGATTGGTACCACGTGACATTAAAAAATATTCTTACGTGAACATTATTTTTTCGCTTTTAATTTGCAATAGCATATTTCATTTTTTAATTTTTTTCAACTGATATCAAAATACTAGCACCAAGATATTTTCTACTACTAGTATATTTTCCTATTCCATATTTCTATAACGCGCCTATTCCGTAACTAACAAAAACATACTCTATACGATTTCGTATTTGTACTTCGATTTTCACGAGAAACGGAATCCATACCAATGCAGCGCAGCAAATCCCTCTTGTTTTTGAACGATGCTCTTGCCCAACAACAAGGAGACCACTAACACTAGGAAACGGAACTGGAGAATGCTTTTTATGGAAGAGGAATGCTTTTTATTCCTCCATTTTCCCGGCAGATCAGGTGCTTTTATCCCGGTTATTTTTGCAATGGAGACGGAACTGAGTTGGTGTCGCATGGAAATGTACTTTTTGTCGAGAGAGGAAAAGCGGAAATTTCGTCAGATGCATGCATTTCTGCAGCGGTGTGGCGAGAAATGAAATTCTAGATGTTTCAGAATGAGTGTCAGAAAAGTTACAATGTATATATGAAATAAAATTCGATTCGTGAAAAGATGTAGCAATGTTTTGTTTATTTTTTTAAAAAAAAGGACTTTAAAGTACATTTAAGTATTTCAGATGTATGGGACAGGATTTTTTGTGTCGCTGTTTCTTTTAAGTATGGTTTGAAAATCCAATTTCTTTGCAAAAATATGAAAGGTTTTGTCATATTTTCTTCATAAAGTAGTTTTAATTTGGTTTCTAAGCCCAATTTGAGGAAACTATCCCAATTTTTTTACTTTCTAGTATGTGTAATATTAATAATATTGTATAGTTAATTATTATATTGTAATCGTCAAAAAATTAAAACTCAAAATTTCGACGAATATCTAAGTTTTAAATATCCAAAAACATATTTTTGGAAAAATTATGCCTGTTCAGCTGCCTATCTGTTCATAACTCAAAACAGTTTTGTG
>JAPMOQ010045993.1:4251780-4308841 GCA_026543055.1 Argiope trifasciata
AATAAACTATACAAGCATTTCGCCAAGAATTTTTTTAGATTTCGGTTTTTATTTATATGTTAGTGAGTTGTATTCAATTTAAATAACTTTTTTACTACTCAGCATCTGAATTTTTGTGATTATTATTTGTTGTTTAAATTAAATAAAGAATGAAAATCACATCATCTGCAAAAGTCAGTCTCCAAGTAGATTAAAATGCAAATTACTGATGATATATTAGTATAACCAATATTAATCGTATAATTTTTCTCTATCTCTCTCTGTATATGTATATGTATATATTTCGTGTCAGGCATATATGTCATGTATGTGTTTCGTCATATATGTGTGTTCGGGCATGGTTTTCCCCCCCTTTCTTCTATCTGTGTGATGTGTGAAGGAGTCCAACCGCCTCCTGTTAAAATTGGTTGGGCATGCGAGTGTGTGTGTGTTTGTGTCATCTTCATTTGGGCAGGAAGTCAGACTCCAGTCTTTGGGTGTTCAGGCGTCTTTACCCTCAGAAGCTTCTGCACCCTCTTTCCGTATTAACACGGACATGACATCATCATCATGATTTATTTCGAGTATCTCTGAGGGATTGGGAGGGGAGCACATTCACACACATCACAGATAGAACTAAGAAAAAGAACAACCATGTCAAAACACTGTACGCGCCGATAACGTTTAAGACGTGCCACCCCAAACAAGGACACCTGCGCTTTCAATCTTTTTCATGCAAAAGCTTAAAAACGTAATTATTTTATAGTTTTTGGAAGAAAAAATATTGAAACAGTACTATAATTATATTCCCAAATTTTGCTGATAATATAAATAAATTTTCTTGAATTCCATTTTCATTATATGTTTATTCATCTTATTACCATCATTCCATCGTTTGCTATTATTGTATAAATATTATTGAAATAATAATAAATTAAAAATGTGAATAACTCTAATTACGCAATTCATTCATTTTAAAGGCATGAATCAATAGACTACATTTCATAACTTCAGAATGCATTTTTAACTTAGGAATTTAATAAATTAAGAGCATCTGATGTTCGTTTTGGATGGTTGTAGAAAAAATAATTATCTTGAAATCAGGTGAATTAAAGTGAATAATAAGTGCAATTTCTAATTTCTGAAAAAAAAAACCATCCACATAATTAAATGCAATCCTAAAAGGAAAATTAAGTTACTTCACTTCAGAGCAGTCTTTAAAAAAAAATTTATGCAGTTTCAGCAGTTTATTTTTGACAGATTCTTTAAAAATTATTTTATCATAGATGCGAAAAATAAAATTTTAGAATTACTTTTAAATTTAATAAAATAAGCAGTTATTATTATTAGATGAACAGTTTGAGAGTATTTTACAGATGTCTTCAGTTTTTCTTGAGTTTGCGTTACAAACTAGCATTCGTTAATGCTTAAATTATATCGTTTTTAATTTTAATGTAATAAGAATAATTAGGATTAAACGAAAAGTAAAATTATTATTTCAAGTGGAAGTCCTCGGTTTTATGCAAAATTTATTTCCAAATGCGATTCTTTCGTTATTGAAAAATCCGTTTTGTGAAGAATATTTGTATTTAGATGATTTTCCACATTTTTAACAATCGGAGAAAATGATATGGATGTGAGGGAAAAATAACAAAGAACTCATAAAGGCTGTAATATGAAAAAAACCTATGTATTATCATTTAAGAGATATCTCATAGAAAACTGCTTTAAATCTATGCTTCTGTAAATTTTCCTCTCAATGAATGGGTTAAGCTTTTAATTCAAGCTTTTGCACACATGATTGCAAAGCGTTATTAAATATCACTTTCTGATGCACGTTTGAGGAATATATTCAGATTAAAATTTTATTCATATTTTATATTTTAGTGGAATAGTAAACAATCGGTTTGTTTGGCTGCATGTGGCTTTGTATGTGCTGGCACTCTATAGACTAGATCAAGAATTGATTTTAGTGGTTCATACATACTTTGAATAGGAGAATACGTAAATCAGAATGATTATTTTTTAAATTTAAGTAAGAATTTTAATTAATTAAAAATTGAGCAAATTTTTGACTTTTTTTAAATTATAACTTTCAAAAGTATTATAATGAAAAAGTTATCTTTCTTTCAGCGAAATGTTTTAAAAAATTATTTTCAATTACGCTAATTTAATATTCGTAAAAAGTCTTTTTGAAACAATGTAATTTAAAAAAAAATAATATTTGCTTGATTTCCAACAATAAATAAAATTATCAAATAAAAAAAGAAACACTAAATCACACATTCAAAATAGCTTTTAAATGGAATATAATAATAAGCAAAGCACTTGTGGCTTCATTCGACTGGTTCTTTGGTTTATTATTCTAATTACAGTGGTCTATTATTTTTATTGTATTCAATCTGCATATAAAATGTGCATGTGGCCAGTAATACTTTCTTAATTCATTAAAAAATTATAGGTTATTATTCAATATTTAGGGCATTATTTTCTTTTAAATAACTTACTGTTACCTTTTGCTTTCTGACTCCATACTAAATTTCAGAATTATTTTCTCATATAATACTGGTAATAGAAACAAAATTGTTATTATTATCAAATAAATAAGCTAATTATTATACAGAATTTGTTATTTTCTGTTTTCAGAGCAAATAAAGATGTATCAGTTTTAAGTAAAATTTAAACACACACATACACAATTGTACATTTATGGTGAAGGATTCTTGTTACAATCATTGCATCATCAATTTTATAGTCATATGCTTGAAAAATAACATGAACAACACTTATTGGTTCAAGCGATAGATCCTTAGAATTGTCCCTGTAAGGAAAATAATTGCTCCAAGTACTCCTCTCACAAGAACTCAAGTGAATACAAGTATGTCGTATAAATAAACAGGATTTTATTTCTTTGATTGATAAAGTTTAGCTGAGAACTAAAGTTAAATTCACTTCATTGATGGATGGTATCTCACATTAAAGAAATTGAGTTATGCCCTTAGGAATGAGCATTGCTTCTGAGCGTCATGATTAGAGTTATTAAAAAAAATTGTATGACATTTTTTTTTCTATTTTATCTATCATGATATGCAGTTTTGTTGTTGTTTACAACGGCACATTTCATTGACCAGCCCGTTGATCTCTATAAGCGATTTTAAGCCTATATTAGCGTCTCTTGTTTTTCAGCAGCGCCAATTAGGGCCAAGAGTACGACTTAGCTACTTCATACTTCACATTCACTTGTACAGCCCTTTTTTACAGGAGGGCACATTCACACTACACACAGATAGAATACAGAATAACAACCATGCCCAAACCGGGACTCCCAAGACATTAGGAAGACATGTTACCCTTAAGCCAGGACGCCGGTATATGCATTTTTGCTACTCATATAACTTTGGTATAGCGAATTTTTACTTCATTCACCTGTATCACCTACATTATGTGGTACTGGTTTTCACTGGTAGATGAAGCACATGTAGATGTTGCTTGTTCCTCTTGGAATGTTTTCTTATACATTTGATTTGTTCCCATCTGAATAATATCTGAAATATTGCAAACGATTTACTTGGAAATTCTATTGACGTTAATATGTCATCAAATATGTAGTATAATAATTCTTATTAGTAGATAAAATGAATGATTGGTGCATGCAAGATGAAACGACGTCTTTAAATTTATGATAGTGATCAAAGAACATTTTCTGTTTCTACATCAGAATAAAACATTTTATATGATATCTTCATTTTTTTTTTTATTTGCACTAATCAAATAATAAGGCAGGAACTTGAATTTAAGAAAAATGTAATTGCAACTTTTAAATAGAAGCGCTGAAAGGTTTTTTTCAAAATCAGTAATACAATTCTTATTGTTTTAAATATATTTTTATATTACTGTTAAAAAATAGTGGATATTTATGCTTTGTCATAATTTATAGAAATTTACTGCTTTTTTTAACTATTTTTAAGTATTAAAGGAATATTCTATTTTACAAATAAAAATTTTACGATTCCTACGGAATTCATGTTACATATTTCTTTTCCTGGAAACAGTGATTTTTTACGACCGGTTTTATATATAAAAATATTTAAAATACCCTCATCCAAAAAACATGTAAGGAATAAAATACAAGCATCTTTTTTTAAACCAAAATAATTTTTTTCCTTTCCTTTCCTTTCATAGAAATCGTGCCAGTCTCCAGCTGCAGGAAAAACCGATTTTCCTTTCTCCATATTTCCACTTTTCATAAACCGAAAGTACTTTTCAGATATATCTTCCTGAAATAAATTCCTCTCTCAACACTTCCATCTCTGAATGTGAGGAGTCACATAATTCCGGCACGTGTCGCCACTCTATCACGTAGAGTGTAAGAGGATGAGTTCCTTGTCCGGACGAATACCGATTCGGAAGGTCTCGATTGATCTCGGAGATTACCGGATTTGCTCGGAGGTTCTGTGTATTTGAATATTATTGGATTGTGAGAACTGCTTCGATTTCATTATAGAGGAACTGTCCCCTAAATCATGAATTTGTGATAATGTTCCTTCTTCATCGTGTTTAGAATATCCAAATTTTTGGATAAAAATGTAAAAGCTACGTTACAATTCTAGTAAATGCAGTCTTTCGTGCTATATTCAAAATTCAGTTATACATTTGTAATATCATTTCAAATCTTCATTTGAATACTCCCCTTTTCATAGTATTGGGGCATAATAGTTAAGATATATTAACATTTGGCATGGATTTAGTATTTTTAATAAATCCATCGTCGGCGTCCTGGCATAGGGGTGATCTGGGCGTCCCGGATTCCAGTCCCGGTTCGGGCGTGGTTGTTTTGTGTTCTATCTGTGGGATGTATGAATGTGTCCCCCTGTAAAAAAGCGAGGTTGTGCAAGCGAATGTGTGTGTTACCTTCATCTGAGCTAGAAGTCAGACTTCTGACCTTTGGGTGCTCAGAGGTCTTAACCCTCAAAAGCACCCCCTTTCCGTGGAAACACTGTCATGACATCATCATCAATAAATCCATCGAGATATTTTTGGCGAATTTTTTCATGATTAAACCCATGCATGCATTAATAGTATCGACAAACCGAATCTGTGTTTTGACCCATTTTCAACAACCAATTGAAACAAATATTTATTTCTAATTTAAACCTATATATAATTTGACAGGTATCTACATTATAGATAACAATTGTGTACCAAATTGTGTATACCGAGCTCTCTTCGTTTTGTAATTATCGTGTTAACTTTAACTCAAACAGCGAGTTTTAATGAAAATTTGACAGAAAATATTTTGTTCAAAGACCTTATCAAGTTTCAACCTTCTTGCTCAAATTGCTTTTGAGTTATTTTTGTCATAGACAAACAGATAAATGGACATTTTTCAAAAATGTGCTTTTCGGGCTCTGCGAAGTCTCAGATGATTATAACAGTTAAAATTTCGAATTGAAATGTTTGATGATAAATGTTCTTCCTCTATATTATAACTACGAGAAAATAAAAATTATTTAGCAACTATCACAATAAGCGAAACTTAACATTACTTTCTTAAATTTAAAGAAAATTACGTCAGAAATTTTTGAAATTCTCCGGCCATTTAATTGTTTTTGAATTCGGGATTTTAAAAAGACTACAATCGCAAAAAAGCAATGTTACGTAGGGTGATCAAGAAGTAACAGGAGGTATTCGGATCCATGTTACCGTGTTATGTACAGTACGAAATACAACAAAACTTAGCCGCCCTACACATTAAAGTATGTAGTTTCGATTTATCAAGGGAAAAAAAATACTAGTATCACAAATCATCCATAGGAGAAATTCTTGCTCTCCGATCGAAAACTATTGTGTAATATTCTTACATGGGTACTTTGTGACAGGACATAGAAGCTAACAGGAAAGTTTGAGGGAATTTAAGTCATTCTGCAAGAATTCGCCAGTCGATTGTGCTGTCAATTCGTGGATTACCTTATTAGTCAAGATCTTTTAGCAGCCAGATGTCAAAGCCAGTTTTCACGAAACTGCTTTTCATGAATATCGGCAACTAAAACAGTTACATAAAGGACCGATGACCACAACTAACTTATGAAGAATGGGTGAAAGATTTGAAACAGCAGAAATTCTTGGTGTGCAACCAGATTGAGGACGGTTTCTGGCTGTGGGGCTACTTGAATACTTGAAAGGCGTTGTGTATCAAAGACATGTTCCTAACATTCCTGCTTCAAAAGAACAAATAACTTTACATGTCAGACGAATAAATGCCGAAATGCAGCGACCCAGCTTTGAAAACGACGTGTATAGCATGCAATTATTAGAACTTCATTCTGTAGACACTTTGAGTCAAATTTGTAAGTTACTATAATAAACAGTTTTCGCTGGTATTTGATGTGTTGCTGTGAGCTGTTTCCATTGGCAGTTATGCATCCTGTTTCCATACATTATGCCCTTATAACTCCATGACGTCCCCTATTGGCATTTTTCAGTACTTACTTATTTTTTGATAAATCGAAACTGCATAATTTAATGGGTATTGTGACCAAATTTTGTTATATTTCGTCCAGTACATAACACGCTAACAGAGTTCCGAACATCTAACGTTATTTTTTGTTCATCATGTATATTCACAACATTTTAAACAATTTTTCGAAAATAAGATCATCGAATTATTATTATTTTAGAAGCATTATGTTCAGAAGATAGGCATTTCACTAATTTATCAATAACTATAAAAATCTAATTACATCAAAAGAAAAAACATCATTATTTAAAAATAAAGAATTTAATATTTTCATCCCCATTTTTTTTATTCTTAAGATTAGCCTTTGCAAAAAGTATGGCAAGATTAATAGCATATTAAAAACGCATCTTACATTGAAATGATTTTATACCACTATTAATAAAAATTCAAATCACTCATATATTAAAAAGATAATTCTTTAAGCAGACTATTCATTATTTATCCATAAAATAAAAAGTTAGAAGATACTAATTGATGTTTGTGATAGTATAAAAATAACATAGAGAAGCACGCATCATTAATTACTAATGCGTTATTAAAAGAAAGCCTTGCATATTATTTATAAGAAAAACAATCCAAAAAGAAATGTAGTAATGTAATTTCTACTTTTTCATATCATTATTTCTTTACATGGATTAATTTTATTTTTGTTTTCTGAAAGCGAAGGAATTACAATAACAAATTTAGTTTTCCTTTGAATTAAATATAAATCATTTTTTTATTTTACTTGAAAGTAAAGTAACTACAAAAATGCAGACTTATAATAAGATGCTACATTCTAAGATGCTAATTTTTTATTTCTGAATTATATTATTCATTTTATCATATTATTTGTTTTTCGCAAAATGTTTTGTATACATTAAATAATTCATCAAATGGATTTTCATCAAAAGAAATCCAAAACAAATTGTATTTTTATAATTATGATGATATATAATAATAGTTTTCATTGATTTCTCAAAAACAAAGTAGCAGAAAAATATAAAACATTATATAATATAATACATTTCAAAAGAATAAAGAAGAAAAATAAATGAAAATGATAAATTCTTAAAAATAATGTTATTTTATAACGAAAGAATTTTTTTCTGTCTGGTGACTGTGCTTTGTTACTTCTTTCAAAAATATTATTTATAAAAAATTATTCATACCATAAAAAAAGAATTATTTGAAATATGCAGCTGACAGAATAATTTGATATTCAATGACATTTTTATTTTCCAACAATATTTAAATCGTTGCAATACTTTAAAGATCATATTTTGATATTATTGAAAATATTTAATGCACTATATTGTTTGAGAACACTTTAAAGGTTCAGTTAGTAATAATGAAGATATTGAGAGTTTTAAATATAAATGATGTTTTTAATGAACTTGAGGACCACTTTAATATCTATTGAATAATTAGTATTAGATTTATTATCAATGTTATTACTTAAATCATGTATATTTAGCAAAAACTTCCAATTGACATTTAATGACTGCTTATATGAGAAAGAGCATGATATATTTTAATAATGATGTTTACTTAAATTTTAAAATCGTACATTTTTATTGCTAGTGGTACAATGCAGATATGGCATAGTAATGAATGCATAAATTGGAAGAAATAATTTAAAATGATTAAAAAAAGGAAAATTATTAAAAGATGAGGAGGATGAATGTGTAACCTATAAATGTGGTGAATGTTAAGTTTGTACATCCATAATTTATTATTAAAACAATTTATTGTATACTTTAGATACATATTTCGGGAAACTGATATTTAGTCATTTTTTTTGCTCACTTGGTTCGCAAATAATATAACTCGAAATATAATTATAAAATTACTAAAAAATAGAATTAACTTTGTATTTATATTATTTTCTAAGGAATGTCCTAAAATAATTTGGATTGAGTGTATAGTTTTTAATTTTCAGCTCAATTTTTGAATAGTAATGCCATGCATTTACGAAACATTTCACAATAAATCCTCTATTGGTTGTAAATTTTTTATTTATTATTAGAACCCTGAGATGGTAGTTCATTCTCTAGAGGAATTCTGTGTAGTTCATTTTGGTATAAGTGTTGTTTAGATGAGAATTTTTACAATTTTCATAATTCTTGAAAAAATGTGTTTCCAATTCCTTCTCTAGCTGTTATACATTATAAGAATGGGCGATAAAAACCTTGATGGTTTCTAAGATTACACAGTTTAAATTGTTTATACGATATTGAGACTAAAATACCGTAATATGATTGTATGGTTAAGCTTCTTGTATTGTTTTATTAACAAATATTGTAATTGCGACAATCTTAATAAAAAAATTATTTATCAAATCCATCTTTTCAGCGTTTTCTATTTTACATGCAAAAAAATTATTATTATTAGTTTATAACATCATGTATTTTAGATTTTAAATCGTAATGTTTTATCATTCTGTACATAGAAGAGCTCTGAGATTTTATTATTATTTTTTATTAAATTGCTTTTTTTAATAGCGGCTTTTAAATTTTTGTTACACAGATTTTTTTTTATTAATCTTTCATTAAAAAATAAGTAGACTTGAGAAGTCTACTCTCTATTAGTTAAAAGATAGAAAAATTACTACTAAAAGCTTACTTTTTATTATTTATTTTTTATTTTAAAATAAAAACATTTTTTTGTGTATACTAATAAACACCCACCCTCAGGAATTGCCTGAACAAAACCTTTGGCATTTTGCCAGAGTGTATCATTAGTTTTCATCTTGGTTTTTTACGTTTTTTAATGCTTAATTTAGTGACTTGTAAGCAATTTGAGTTTTGACTTTTTTTAACTTCGAAGCTGACTCTTTGCGTTTGTTATTTGCCATTAAAATAAAAAAAATGAGACGGAAAAAAAGATCTGCAACACTCTATCTCCACATGAGTTGTCATGCTTTTTAATTGATAATTTTGGGAAGCTATACAAAAGAAATACTTCCTGAGTAACTAAACCGTAGAAAAGCACATCAAGTTAATAACTAACGAGCTGATAAAAAAAATACAAAAAACGGCAACGCGGAGTTTATTTATCGGAAAAAAATAATCTGATGTGAAATCAAGTAACACAACTTCACGCTATTTTTGCTTGCAGCTCAATATGTGAATTTTTTTTTTCATGTTTTAAAA
This sequence comes from Argiope trifasciata, assembly GCA_026543055.1. Classification (NCBI taxonomy): domain Eukaryota; kingdom Metazoa; phylum Arthropoda; class Arachnida; order Araneae; family Araneidae; genus Argiope; species Argiope trifasciata. The sequence continues at coordinate 4,261,411 of JAPMOQ010045993.1, forward strand.
GGTTAGAAATGGCAGCTACCGTTCCATTTTTTACACATAAAATTATTTGGATAATTTTTTATAATTTAAAATGTAAATTTGAGTGCCATTAAGAAAGTGGATGATTTGATACGAAGCATTTTTTTCACTAACCGGTGAAAAGGTTTCTAAAAAAATGCTAAATTTATTTTATTACTTAATTAGTGCATAACATGTAGTATTTTAATGTCAAAAGATTTGAACTCGGGGAAGTTAATTTAATTTAAAGATATTACAGATAGAATTATTTAGACTCTGTTGATTTCAAAATAATTGTAAAAGTGCATGAATTTAGCTTATAGATGAGAGAAAAAGGCATTACATAAAAGTAAATTCTATCGAGATTATGTATTTAAATTAAAATTCAGTAAATAATTCTATTAATCCGAATCAAAGAATACGAATTTAATAATATCAAGTTTTTCAAAATTCCCATAAAATTTTAGAAAAAGGAACAATTATAAAAATAGGATTTGATGACAGAATACTAATTTTACAGAATACAGAATTTTAATTTTAAAAGCGAAGTAGTATATTTTTATATAATATATAGCATATTTACTCCTATTCGGGTAGTAAATTATTCTATTTGAAAAGCTGCTTTATTTTTAAAAAAATCTTATTCTATGTTATTAATCACTATTAATTAAATTAATAACTATTTAAAAGATTTAAATTTTAAGTACATCTTGTCCGTGAATCATATTAATATATCTTTAATAAAGAAATTGTAAGCAGGGAATGGAATATAACTAAATATTTTTCACTAATATTCTCGATTTATTATTAAGTTTCTGTTGGTTCTGTACTTGACAATTGGTTTCAGCTAAACTTTTTAAATTTGCCACATAATATTTGATGGAAGTGAAAGGAACTTCTTGAAACAAGTATTTTTTAATTTATATTTCAAGCAAGTAAACAAATATATTTAATATAATTTAAATAAAAGTTATAATTAATTATAAATTAAACAAAAGTTTGACATTTTTCCAAGATAACTTCCAAAAATTCAATAATAGTTTCAATTTTTACGCCTTTTCAAATCTAAAATTTATTTTTCAATAATATTAATTTTATTACTATAATATATTTTAGTCTAGACTTGATTAGTTTTTAAAGATATTTTAAATTATATTTCACAACAATATTTTATTATTGTGAATGTAACTCAACACATTTTCAGTGTCCATTTAATCGCGTCATTTTATTCCATCATTGTGATCTAAGAGAGAAGGGATTATTAGTTTATGTGAGCAATAAAAAATTTGATTAATAAATATATGATATCCCGAAAATTAGAAAATAGATAAATGAATCTAATATTTCACATTATCATTAACATTATGATTTCAGGAAACTTAATTCGATTAGGATAGTCACTATTACAATGGACAGAAAGTATGGTAAGGCTATTAAAGTGACATGACAATAGTGCCTGCATGACTTCAGTCACTATATGATCTGATCTCACTATCTGATGAGATATATTTGTATGTTAAGTTTTCTTTATTGAATATAACTAAAAATAAGAGCAATGAATATTTCCAAAACTCCAGCTGATTCCTAATGACGGCTAGCAATGAATAGAAGTATTATCGCTGCTGTAAATGCAAGTATGGTTTATTTTTCTTTTATTATTTTACTGAAACAAATAATGCAAATTTATAATTAACTTAAACTGCTCAGGTAAAATATTAGTGCTTTCCACGAATTTGAAATATTGCATTGTACTTTCGTTTGCTTTTAGATATATATCCCTTTTTAATTAATTTCGAATTAAAAAAGTATCTCAATTTATACTTAGAATTGGTAATATTTATTTACTTTATGTCTTTTAATCTCTAATTCACAATTTAATTAATTATAATTAAATGTTGTATGATTCAGAAATCATAAGCTGAAATCAACGTAAATACCCATTTTTAAATTCATTGATAATTTTTCTAATCACTTGCTTCTATTTCAAAAAAGAACTTCTTGCAAGATATTTAAAAAGAAACTAGTTTGAAAATTTAAATATAATTTGATAACTAGTTCTTTTAAATTCCAAAAATATATTAAATGCAAACTTAACAATGAGGTAAAGATGATTATATCTAAATTTTTCTGGAACTCCTTTTGTTGAATCTTTGTAATTTTAAATATTATTATAATTATGTTAATAACTTAAAATTTAATTAAATTTTTTCTATTATAAGTAAACACTTATTCCCAAATAAAATGTTAAGTAATAACTAACAAACAAAATCATAGGAAGTAACAGAACGTAAGGAAATAGGAAGATATAAAAACAGGAATATAGAAACTATTTTCATTTCTTCAAGAAAATATGGATTTCTACTCATCAAATTGCTAGCTCCACTGCTTTCAATCAGAAATTGATAATTATCCTTATAGATTAGAATCTACACCGATTAAAGAAATTTTGTACATAAGATTTGACCTACTGAGAAAAGTTGATTTAATCTATCAGTCCATAAGTTTCACTAATAAGTTTCCCATGAAAAATTTAGGTCCTGTAATAAATATGAAAATTATGTTTTATGAATGATATAGGGATTATTACTAGGATTATTTTCAACTTCAGAATCTGATAAACTTTTAAGCCATGTTACATGTTCCAAAAATAGAGGATTAGCTACCGTATCTGATCCAAAATGATTTTTAAGTTATGTATTATACACTGATAAACAAAATTATTAGCATCTGTTTCAAAACTTAAGAAGTAGATTAACAAAACTTTACACACAGCAGAATGCTATCTATACTATAACACAGTTTGCTATCTTCGATCTCTGAATCTGAAAGGGCTTTAAATCGTGCATTATTCACTAAATAAGAATGATATTAGCTTCTGTCTCAGGAACTAAAATCAGTTCACTCTTGCTCGAAAGAAATCAGAATGGATGTCTTTAAAGAAGAAATTAAACATCGAATACTAATTAATTATCACGAGAAAATATGTTATTGTTTTGGTTAGGGAGTTTTGAAGCTCAAAATCATGCACCCAATGAATAATTGAAACTCGAAATTGTGTACTCAATGAATAATTGAAGCTCGAAATTGTTTACTCAATGAATAATTGAAGCTCTAAATAGCGTAGGCAATAAATAATCGAAGCTCGAAATCGCATAGAAATGAATGATGCATTAATGACAATTTTCTTCAACATCTTTTAATCGCATATATTTTTACCTGCTTTTACAAGCACTTCATTATCACACGTGTGCTTCTATAAAAGGAAAGATGTTTTTTTAAAAGGTTCAACAGCTTTTACTAGTATTGCTTTCTTATTACTTATGCTTCATTAATGGCAAATGCGTTTTTAAAGAGCTAACGTAGAATTTGTGAACAACTATGTGACATCACAGTTGTAATTTTCGTGGAATGTAATATTTTTCGGCTGAAATTAAATAATTTATTTTTTATGATTTGTTAAAAAATTTATTCGCTTTTAATAACCATTTTGATAATAATATTTTTTTCTTTTTCCCATATAGGAAATATAACTTCATTAACTCTAAATCAATTCTCTCACATGATGACTTTTTCGATTTTTGAAATTTACGATCGTACATTTCATTTTTTGATAATCTATACTTATAATAAAGCTCAATGTGTGTGTGTGTGTGTGTGCGTGTGTGTGTGTGTTGGCGCTCTACAGGCCAGACCGTTGGACCTACAGCTACCAAATTTGGTACATGTATACCTTGGAGGTCGGGAATGTGCACCTCGGAGCCCTTTTTTTGAATTTTTAATTAGAATTTGAATTAATTAAAATTTAAGCGAAATTTCGACGTTTTTCCGCTATAACTTCCGAAAATATTATTGCACAAACATGATTTTTATATCAATTTAAAGATAAAAAAAATTAGCTTTCTAATGGTATCAGTTTTTTTTAATTTATAATGTAAACTTCTATTTTTAATGAATTTTTAAAGAAATATTTTAACCATGTTTTTATCACGTGACTGGATAAAAGAATGCCGGAAGTTCAAATAAAAAAAATATCATCGCAAAATAAATCTACAGAAATGCAACTTTCAGCACGTGACTGCATAAAATAAAAGAAATATAAAATGTGATATTTTCTTTGAAAAATAAATGCAAAGCAAAGGTTTCTACAATCGTTTGCAATATCTATACCATTAACTCAACAAATCTTCTTCATTTACGGTAAACTTGATTGAATTTTGACAGGATATGCATTGAAATCCCGACTTCATGGCATATTTATGTTATCGTTTGCAATATTTGTATCATTAATTTAATACTTTTTTCCCTTTCTCGCTTTCTTTAAAAAAACATATTTAATATTTTGGCAACATCATCGAAATTTTTTTTAATATTTTGAAAGCATAACCGATGGTTAAAACTGACGGATTTATAAAATTAAAGAATATTACTAGGAAAAGGTGTACTTTTAGAACTTTCCGTCCATCATCTTAAAGAAAATACTAATTTCAAGTCAATCAATGCCCTGAATTACTTCAAGGCTAATGAATATGTGATTTAATTGAAAATTTTAGAACGCTTTACTCATGACGAACCAGCTGGTCGCCAAAGGCGGCTAATATTACAATAAAATTAGAGAAAGCAATGATTCAGAATTTAACACTCATAATCAAAGGATCCGTTAAAATGTTAATTCAGTGACTAATCAACCACCATTAGTTTACTATTCATCAGTTGTGAAATTGTATTTAACAAGTAATCTTGACAGTTTTCAATACAGAAAGTAATTACTTTTTGGTTATTTTTTAGAGAATATATTTCACTTTTTTATTGTTTAAATAATATAGTTTTAAAAATACTTTTCATAGTTTAAAGAATTTCTTTTATAAATGCATTTTTTGTATACATAAATTATTAATAGTCTCAGAAAGTAACTTGGACAATAATTTCCGAAAATCGTGTTAAATGTTAATAAGATATATACTTACTGTTGTATTAAATAACCTGTCACTATTACATAATAATTTTTCTCTATTATTAGAAAAAACTGTCATGTGTCAAGGTGCGTCGTTCACTATTTTTAACTGAAAAAAAAACTTACAATAGTTAATATCTCAAAATTATCCCCCTATTACGTTATCAATAAATAATAAATGAATTGAATTTGAGTCTCTGTCAGTTAAATTAAATGAATGTCTTATCTACAGATATTCAAATAATCATTTTTAAAGCAAAAAAGCTTATAATGACTTCTTAAATTTTTTCCTACATAAAAATCTAAGTATAAAAAGTAATTTACTCTCCATATAAAGTCATGCCTCATAATTTTGAAAAGCTGAAAGGAAAAAAAAGCTGTTTATTAAAAATTCATTAATGCCTCATAATTTTGAAAGCTGTTTATTTAAAAATTCATTAATATTATATTTAAAATTACACGTTTTTAAACGATCAAAATTTTATTTAGAGTTCCATATGATGGCCACCTAATCTTCAAAATGATTTTTGATTATTATTTTTATTCAATGTTTATTTTTTACTATATTTATTTTTCAAAAAACAATGCAATTTTCGTTTTAATGAACTCGCTACATACAAATGGAAAAAAATTGCAAAAACATGCATCATTGCATTTTTACTATGATAAGCCTAATAATAACTTCAGAAATTTAATTATAGTTACAGGTAGATGATATTTTTAGGAATGATTTCATGAAAGGAATTTCAATTTATAATCACATCTGCATAATTATAGAATATTAATATCTACGTTTTCAACATAGAAAATTTCGTAGATAAGTCAATATGTAAATTTTATTAGAATGGGTTGGTGTGGTTTTTATGGCAAATTGTTTTTGGTTTTTAAAGGAAGATCATGAAAAAAAAAGATATGTGGAAATTGGAATAAAGAATGTTACTATGAAATAAATTAAAAAGAAATCATGGCGACTTCTATTTGTAATAGAGCTCATTCTTTATGAATTTCTATAAATATTTATTATATTTATGTATATTTTAAATTTTATTTTAATTATGATTTTTTATCGCTTACTAGATTATCTTACTTGATTCATTAGGACATTCTGAATGAGAATATATGGTATAAGAGTTTTTACAGGTTTTGCTTCAGCAAATACATTATTATAATTCTTTTTTTATATATATTTTAACTGCAGATGCATATAATATCAAAAGAATATCTTTATATATCATTTTCAGCAAACGATTTTTCATATATTATTCATTCCTTCTCACATATAAAATATCTCAACAAATTAAATTTAAGGTATCCGACTACGTTGAAAACTCTGGTTTTCTACCACATTGGCGAGTTTTAAAAAAAAGGGTTATTTCTTGTAAGTCAGACTTTTCTCTTTCCAAAACAGTTTGTTTTTTCTTAGAAAAGGAAGGTATAACCTACTATCCAGAGGAATTTTAAGTAAAATTTATTTTTCAACTAAAACTTGCCTTTAACTTCAATTTTAATTTTCGTAAAAATTATACCCCATTAACATGATATCCCAAAAAATTATAGATGTGCTTGCAAAAAAATTTCAGCGTGTGTTTTAAATAAAATGGGCAATGAAATGAACCAAACGTTTTAGTGTTGGTGAAATATTTTTTTTGTTATAGGTGTTTTTAGAAAAATTAAATTGCGAATTTATGGAAAAAATGCATATATACGTATGTTTTTACTCGTCACTTCTTTGCATCTCAAAATGTTTCTTAGATTTTGGTTCACTTCATTCACCATTATATTCTATAACTTGTGTACAAAGAAAAATAGAATTGTTGCATTATCATTTTGTGAGGAATGTGAACCGTTTTGATTAAATTTCACGAAAACTTACCACAAATTTTCCTATTTCTCAAAATATATTATGTTCTCAAATAATGTTTTTGTATTTAGAGTGTTTATAATTGATAATACATCTAAAAACCAAAAATAGTTTTTAAAAAATCAAATGTTTCAAAAATTTTCCTTCGTAGTAGGTTACTTTAACATGATAAAATTTACAAATTTTTGTAAAAATTAATCATGGTATAGTTTAAAGATATTTATTATAAGAAACAACTTCCTTTGCTAGAATGTCATTTGTATCAACGCTTAAATTACCAATTTCCATTACAGCAAATGAATGTATTCAGAAATTATTTATTTTGTTTATTACTCTGAAAACACTAAGCATGATTTCTTTTGACATTTTCTTCATTCTGCAACAATCTTCCCTATTCTGAACTAGTATTTAGAACAAATGTGTTAATAATTCATTAAGGCTTCAGTCTTCAATTTGTTGTTTTAGAGATATCTATTTACGACGGAAATAAATTTATGTTTTCCCCTGACAAGTTTCTTTTTCCCTAAAATACTAAGAATATGTGTGATGTCTTGATTATAGCTAATGGAGAAAAGTTATCAATAACTTATTGAATGGCTAATGTTAGACAAAAAAAAAATGTACATGAATATCTTTAGAAGTAAGTTTTTAAGAAAATGTATACCTTTAAAATTTTGAATAAATTAGACGGAAAAAACAAATATAAAATAGAAATATAATAGTTAAAAGGCAAAAAATATTTAGAAAATTGAAAGAAATGTGGAATGTTTGGTTAAAAATAAGTATAAAGATAAATACTTCTAGGTTAGAAGATTAGTAAATGGATTTTGGAAATTTTACAGATATCTTAAGAAATACATTCGCTTCTTCCAAAGTAAATAAATATGCTAAATGTCTTTTTCTACCTGAAATTCTATATTTGTATGTAAATAAATCCAAATGTTATTATTTTTTAATTTTGGTTTTTTCATACATTGCAGTAAAATAAAATATTCTACATGAATTAAAATTTTCAAAATAATCAGATTACTTACTCAGTATTTCCAATTTTGCAGAATACATTGATAAATTTTTATACAAATAAAAAAAATAAGTATTTGTATTTCAACTTATGTGGTTTCTTTAAAGAAATTTTGAAAAAAAAATTGAGAATCAGAAAATAGCATTCAAAATATTTAAAAAGAAATGCTATATTATATAAATGTAGTAATTTACACAGAATTGCTGCCAGTGAATGGATAAAAAAGCTGAAATCTAACTGTTAAATAACAAATAGAGAATTCGGAATAATGAATGAAAGTGTATCTTATATGTTCCTCCAAATATCCTTTTTTAGGCATAATAATTTAGCTTAAGTCATATTACAAAAGATAATTTTCCGTGATTTTCATTTCAAAGTTCTCGTTTTAAAGAATATTTCAGATTATTATGATCACAAGCTGAGAACTCGAAATTTACAGAATTCAGGAAATACAATTTTTGAATATGTTAGTTTAGGTTTAAAAAAATTGAATGATATTTTATTCACTTTTTCGAATCAATTAATTCACTTAAAAATATTTATTTCAATATTGTTAACGCCTCTGGTAGTATAATATAGAAATAGAATATTATTTCAAGACATTTATAATATTGCATGATAACCTGAAGTAAACAAAAGTACGTCAGGTGGTCCATTTTTTTACTTGTAATATATATATTTTAATTACTGTAAATATTATTAAATTAAAATGAATAGTGTAAATGTGTTAAATAAAGGAACTATATAAATATGAAGCGTAAATTATTCTTAAAGCATTGAAAATGCATTTAAACTGAAAAACACTCGTAGAACGTCATTTCCAATTCATTGTATGCTTTTTCATATGTTTTCAGGCCTCGACCGCCTTGAATTAAGATCTAGGCTTTGGAACCGGAGAGATTCCCGTTCGAGACCCGACTCCATCGAAGAACCTCCGTGTAAGCGGGTCTGTTGCACGTTAAATCCGTCAGGAAAAACGTCCTTCCCTAGTGTTGTGTGGAGAGGGAGTGGAAGATCAGTTGTCGTCCTCAACATCTGACCACGGTTCAAAATTACGGGGACCGTTCCGAAATAGCCCTAGTGTTGCTTTACAATGGGGAATTAAAGCAACTAAACTAAACCAAACTTTTCATAATCTTTGTTCGGGGCATTATTTACAAGATTTTCAAACATTTAAAATACACTGATGTAAAAAAAGAAAATCCCAACACTAGGAAGGAGCTGTGCTTGATAAACGGAATTTGGTAGGCGTGTTTATACATCTGAAAGATGACGTCGATTCAAATTTCGAGCTACGCGCGTGTGGCGCTAGTAGCGACACTATGAACATGCAAATGAAGTTTGCTTTAAATAAGAGCTGTAAGGTTCGTGATCATTATTTACAGTTAAGATTTGACGTAGTGGGTTAATGTTAGTCAAGGAGGCCTCTGAGAAGACGAAGAAGCCATTATCAACAGCTCACTGAGTTTGAACGGGGTCGTGTTATAGGGCTACGAGAAGGGGGGTTTTCTTTCCGCGATATTGCTGAAAGACTTGGCAGGAATATATCCACTGAGCATGAGTATTGGCGGCAGTGGTCAAGGGAAGGTATTGTCTCAAAAAGACCAGGTTCCGGGTGGCCACGTGGTACTACTGAGAGGGAAGACCGTAGTATTCGGCGTATGGCTGTGGCTAATCGTACTGCGTCTGCAGCTGATATTCGAGCTGCAGTTGACACCACAGTCACACAACGAACTGTTACAAATCGGTTACCTCAAAGACAGCTCCGAACCAGACTCCCTGCACAGTGCATTCCACTGACTCCAAACCACTGCCGTTTGCGACGTGAGTGGTGTCCATCTAGAGCTCATTGGAGGACGGAGTGGAGATCTGTTGTGTTTTCTGATGAAAGCCGGTTCTGCGTTGGTCGCAGTGATAGCCGTTTGTTGGTTAGAAGGAGGTCAGCTGAACGCCTGCTAGTGACCTGTCTGCGGCCAAGACACACAGGGCCTACTCCTGGAGTTATGGTGGTTTGGGGAACAATTTCGTATGACAGCAGGAGCACTCTCGTGATTATCCCACGCACCCTGACTGCAAATTTGTACGTCAGTCTAGTGATACAACCTGTTGTGCTGCCATTCATGAACAGCATTCAAGGTGCTGTTTTCCAATAGGATAACGCTCGCCCTCGTACCACTGTTGTAACCCAACATGCTCTACAGAGTGTCGGCATGTTGCCTTGGCCTGCTAGATCACCAGATCTTGCTCCAATCGAGCACGTATGGGATTGGACGTCAACTCCAACGTCATCCACAACCAGCATTAACCGTCCCTGAATTGACCGCCCAATTGCAACAGACATGGAACTCCATCCCACAAACTGATATCCGACACTTGTACGACACAATGCATGCACGTTTGCATGCTTGCATTCAAAATTCTGGCAGTTACACCGGTTACTTATGTACCAACATTTCACATTTGAAATGGCTCTTCTTGCCAATGGCTCTACTTGTGATCTTGAAAATTTAATCAATTAAATATGTTACCTAGACTAATGTATTCCTAAAATTTCATTATTGTACTGCAATTTTTTCTTGGTGTTGGGATTTTTTTCCATCAGTGTATTTGATATGACAATCTAAATCTTTCTTCTAAAAAAATCTTTGACGTCGTTTAAAATCTTTAAAAATCGTTAATAAAAAATTCTTTAAAAAGATGGAGAACAAGATTTTGCTTCTGTAGATACCATTGAAAAACATATAAAATGTAAATGTTTAAATAAACCCGAATTAAATTCTTCAACAAAGACAACCAAAGCAAAAAAAATGAGTTAATTTTCGTCTACTTAATTTCTCATGTGACCACTTAACTTTCCCACTCTGGTTTCTTGCTACAAGTGTCAAGTACTGATTCGCAAACAGAGTTCTTTAAAAATTACCGGATTTTTAAACATTTTTTACTAAAGAGGAAAAAAAGTAAAGCGCTTTAAAGAGAATAAAATCAAAGCGATGTTCTACCTAAAATGACTTATTTTAAAAGAATGACTTTTTTTGCCCGAACATGGTTTAACGAAGTATTTAGAAAATTAACGAGTTTTCTCAAATATTTAGACAGATGGAAAATAGTGTTTTAGGCTAACTGCCAAATGTATTTTTACTAAACTCTTTACACATTGTGAATATGTGTTTCCTTTTGCATTCAATATTGTGAATTTATCTTTGATTTCTGTATGAAATTAACTGTCAATCATTTTTAAACAGGGTTCTTGATAATAAGAAGTTTTATCCTGAGTTAAAAAGCTAAAAAGAAATGTTAATAGAGAAATTGAAGCCAATGAAGCAAGTGTTAGCTAAAACTCGAATTGTATCGAATTGTTAGAGTATATATCAGGAAATATATCTTTGTATTATGCTTAAATCTAAGCTTCTTTATCTTATAAGCATTAAGCCTTTACTTTAAAAAACTGCATGTTATCAATACATTATTTTTGAGCAGCTGATCACATGAAACTTAAAGACTAAAGAAATATTTTGGACCAAAATTTTAAACGAAACATTGTTAGCATATATTCCGCGAAGACTTGAGAATTATTATCGTATTTGGAAATTAATACCATATTATAATGAATGGACATATTCTATAACAATGCTTCAAAATACCCTCTAATAAAGTGATGAAATATCGCTCTATAATGAGTTGAAACATCACCTGATAATACGCTAAAGTATCTCGAAATAATGTTCTGAAGTATCGCAAAATAATTCATTAAATACCGAGAAGTTATTTGAGGCATAACAAAGTTTCTAAATTCTTCAGATGGAAGTGAATCAATATCATGCAGTAAATCCTCGATTTAACCAACTCTGAATAATGCCCTTCTGGTTTAATGGACAGCATCATACAGATGTTAAATATCGAACTTAAGAAGCGATATTTTAAATATGCGTGTCACAATATTTAATATTTCACATTTTTGTTATATATCACAACTAGCTATTACCCGTGACTCTGTTCGCGTGGAAACTTTAATGTATATGTGCGAAAAACTATCAAACAATGACAAATAAAAAATTAAACCTAACCTAAAAAAGATACTTGAAAAGTATAAGCATATACGAAATATACATAACATAAATACAATTTAATAACAAAAACACACAACTAACGTAAAACAACTAATTTACATTGTATACCTAAAATAAAACAAAAAAGGCAAATCAAGTCCGTGTTTCTTCAAAATCAGGCCTAATCTATTTTATTTATTGATCCAGACTGAGATAGCTACAACAGTACTACACACATAATTACACACTTTTAAAATTAAATGAAAACACAGTTGTCAACAATTATGCGTGAACTTTCAACGCCAGTTGAGGTAACGCAATGCAGATTAGAAATTTTTTCATTTCCTTTATTATTTTTTCTTTTGGTTCAAAAGTACCTCAGAATGAATCCGAAAGATCGATTCATTAACAACATTTGACTTTAAATACGTCAAGCACTAAATAAATAAACAGAATCCTTTGAAAATTCTGCTAATCCTAACCGGATTACTGTTGGGAAAAAAGCTCTGATCCTTACTTATATTTGGCTGGATTTGGCTTCAGCTTTTTGGCACGAAAGTTAGTTTTTAATTAATAAATAACTAAACAGTCAATTAACCGGAATAAAAAGTAGCCTATGTTCTGTTCCTGACTATAATCTATCCTTGAGCCAAATTTCATCCGATTCCGTTCAGCCCTTCTTGCGTGATTGAGTTACAAACATCCATTCATCAATTCATTCAAACTTTCACAATTATAATATTAGTATAGATTTTCTGTTAATATTTTCTTTTCAACATTTCCCATGGTATAAATCACTATTTTAAGGGTTTATAGACGTACCTTTAGATCCATTTAGATGGCTATAAAGAGTGTTCACTGAACTTAATTTTTAAGGCGAACAAAACATTAAAGCTACTGGTCCAATAACATTGATTCAAACATTTATTGAAAGTTAAGTACACATGTTGTAGTGCCAGTGAAGCAATTGAACTGTTCTGTTGCAAAGCTATTTGCCACTTTTGAATAGGGAAATTATTCAGATGTAGCCTTTTCCTTTTATTTTTGTATATACTTGGGTATTAAAGAAATTTCTAAACTTATATTGAAATATAACCATATATTATACAACGTTATACAAACACAGTGGGAGAGTTTACTTGGATAATTGTAATATTCTTACTAATAAAATCATTATCCCTCCATTATTACCCAATTAAATTAATGAAATAATATCTGAAAAAAAAACTGTATTAACATCAAATGTCATTGACTATAAGTTTGAAAAATTGTGTTCGATCTTGAGTGGATGAATAGAATGTATTTTATTAACGATTGAAAGTTTGAACAAGATAAATAAATATATATATATAGGGAGAATTTGAACTAATATTAGGAATTAAAAATATTAAAACAAAAATGGAAACATTTCACGGCGAATCCCAAATACCTTTCTTATTGCAAAAATCTACCAACGGCATTTTTTGCATTTCTTTCTTCTGAAAAAATGCTTCTGTGATGAACAAACCTAAAGAGGAACGAGACAGAAGAATTTACGGTAAGAATTTTTCCTCCTCTATACAGTCGTGACAGCGCATTAGTACATGTCTGTTTGGGTATCTCAGTGGCTTTTCAGGAAGAAGATAAAGACCGCCAATATTTCGTAGTCGTTGTTTTCATCCTTAGAAGTATGCTTTGCATTTAATTTTTTATCATATTTATTAAGATATGAGATTTCAGTTAAATTGAAAATTCGGGGAAAATTCCATGATTATGTTTTGTGCTGTTGGCTGAATTTTGTGATTTCATAACACGCATTTCAGTTTTCTTAGATATTAAAGTGCATTTCTTAGTTGTAATATTTGAGGAAACTGGATGAGTTATGATAACAAAAATTTTCCATCACTGAAATTTTAGTTGTAATTAAATAAGGAATGTTTTGCAAATAAAATATCTGGTGTACAATTTAGTATATATAGAGAACGAACAATTTTCATTATAAATAATATTAGTATTGGTTTTCTAATAACAACTGGAATGCATACGATAATCTTCATAATTTCAAAACGAACTGTCCAGTAAAAAGAATTCAGTAAAACAACAGTCCGAAATTAATTCAATGTATTGGTTTATTGATTTCAGTTGAACAGATTTACATTTTAATGTACAGTAAAAGCTCTTTATTCTCGGGGAATATGTTCCATAAATATGCCGCGAATACAGAAACCGAGAAAACGGAATGTTTATTTATATGGGATTATATAATTTTCTCTTGCTTGGTAGTTTTTAAAAGCTCCTACAATTCAGACTGATACGCAGCAGTCGCAGTAGCAATTTGCCTCTTAAAAATAAGACTTCGTTCCATAGACTTTCATAAAGAAATCGCAAAGCTCATTTGTCATTCTTAAACCTTCACTAAGATTTTTCAAATTAAATATCTCCTTTCCGGTGCTTGTTGAAGCCACTACTTCAATGGGCTGTGAATTTAACATTTCCACCAAGTCGGTTTCAGTCAGATCTTCATCTTGCGATTCAAGCAATTCCTGAATGTCACTTGATTCGATCTTTCGAAAACACCTCGTCCTATTCCATTCGCGATTTCGGCTATGTTTGCAGATAGCATTTAACAACATACTTTAGACAAAGTTGTAATAAGATCTATTTTACTTTTTTAATTAGTCCATTTGACAGCATTTACAAAGAATATAGGGTTGCATACCTATCGGAATCCTTTTATTATTATGTATGTATTAGATCCGCGAATATAGGAATTTGGTTGCATTTTTTAATCCACGAATAGTGAAAACGCGAATGAAGGAAGCTCGAATAAGGGGCTTTTACTGCACTGACAAAAAATAAAAAAGGAATATAACAAAAAAGCACCTAAAAATTTTATCACGCCTAAAAATAATTTAAAAATAAATTTTGATTGAGTTAATACATCTTAACTCATAAAATTTTAATTGATGCCTAATAACTTTCACTTCAGTAAAAAGCTGAAATTTTATGGTTAACTCCAAGAAAATTACAGAGGACATTCATCAGAGAAAATAGAATGATAAGTTGATGATGATGTTTTATCTTCGTTACCCCGGAAAAGGTGTCGTAGCTGCTGAGCGTAAAAAGGCTCGAAGTACCCGAAGGTTCTAGCTCAAATGAAGATGGAATGAGCGCACATTCGTTTGAACAGCCCCTTTTTACAAGGGGACACATCATACATCTCCCAGATAGGACAGATAAACAACCATACCCAAACCGTGACTCGAATCCGGATCAGATACTCTACCCCTATGCCAAGACGCCAATGAGATATATGGCCATTGCACTATATGTGTCTCTGTTAATTTTTTCTCAGCTCCCGTAAAATTTGTACAAATTGAAGCAGAAATGATGAGCTATAAAGTTATAAAGATTAAAATGTAAAAAAACAATCAAAATTTTAAAAACGATATTCCAATTTGCCTTGCTTAATAAAAGCGATTATTGAAACATAGTTTTTATTAAAAATTTTTGTAATTAAAATGCAATAGTTTGGATACTGAAATAGAATAAATTAGATACCACACAGTCCTATTCTCCCAGAATATAGAGAACATGTGTAGTGGTATCTTAATAAGCCAGTAACAACCACTAAACACTGATGATCACTTTTGTCTTGCGGATATGTTACGTGACTACAAATCGTAAGATCGCGTGTTTGATCCTTGGCGAAATTCTCTCATTCTGTCTTGGCGGAATCTCCTCATTGGCGATACTCCAAAAATACCACCCACCATACATATGGTTGTGATCATTTCACGTTTCTTTGACGATAGTTTTGCTAGATAAAAGGAGTAGTAAGCAACCACTTAAAAAAAAGGCTATCACATTAAAACAACTCGTTTTTGCTTCTTATTTCATTACTCGTAAAGCTACTACATTTCTTTTTATTTATTTAATCTTACATACATTTTGGTTTACTTTTCTTTTGCTTCACTTCTGGCATAATGGCTTGGTTAGTTACAAACAATGGACGAAATGTATGGAAACCCCATGGGTGGCAGTTAGATGATACTGAAACTGGTTTGAAAAGAAAAGGGGAATATTATTTTTTTATTGTCAAAATCTGCATTTGAAATTCTTTTATCCATTATTAAATTTCTTATTTCGAATTAATATCATTTAAAATCCAGTCAGATTTAGTTTGCACTAAATCAGATATACTGTAGGTGCTTGAATTAAATATAGGAATCCCATTGTAGTTTGACATTGAATAGAAAAATGTGATAATATTGTAGATTTATGAACGATACTTAGTTTAAAATAGAATTGACTTGATTTTGTATTATTAGAAGAAGAAAAATGAAAATTCTCGATAGAAAATCAATTCCGTAGCATTATTTTGCTAAGACTTTATTCTAAAACTTTCTTTTATGGATAAGTACATAATAAAATATTAAGCATAAAATACTATTCCACCCCCTTATAAATTAGGTGCACGGATTTAATTTAAGTGACGGAAAAGCCGGACAGAATTTCTCAAGAATTAAAGTTGAGTTCTAAAGGCCATCACGGTACAACCCGTTCCGTGAGAAGCACGGAATCGGTATCCGACCCTTACTATGCCTATATCCACTCAGGTAACGATAATCAGCCATCTTTCCAGAAGCTTATCGTTCGCATATCTCAGGTGTTCCCTTCACCAGTGATAGAGAAAAAACGGCAATCGAAAACTGACTACTCCGACTCGTCAGAAGACACACTGCAGAAGTTGAATGACCAGACCAACGCAAATTCAACGCTAATGGGAATTGTGATTTAGTTCTTAAAGCCATCACCAATCACAGTTATCAGTAAAGAAGTATGTCTCTTCATCGATGTGGGGGGGATTCAAATCCCTATCTTATCGTGTACCTACAAAGGTGGCAAGAACCAACCACCATGCCGAAGATTCTCATCTTCAATTAGGAGGTACTTCCTTTTAACAGAAACAAGTGCTAAGTCATATATCTGACTCTCCTATCTGCCCGAAAATACACGGATAAATAATACTGAAATAACAGTACCACCGCTACAGTAACATTTACGAGATTTGTGGTTGAGTCCTAAGGGCCATCATCGGCCACAGTATGACCCTGGCCGTAAGAAGCAGGTTTTATTATCAATGGGAGAAGCCAGATCATCCACCTTTTATGTACCCACTGGGTTGATGAGATCCAACCACCATGCCGCACCATCTCATCCTCAATTTCTAGGTGCCCTTCCCCCGAAGGTTGAGAAACAATGGTAAAGTAAATTTTAATCTCCTTGCTACTACTTAAGAAGCGATCGAATAGAAAGTTAATACAGGAAACTGATTGAGACAATTGACAAGGATTACAAATCAAATGTAAAGCTCTATACGATCATATTTACTAAAATGCAAGGTAATTATTGATAATTTAAATTTTTTTATGTTTAAAAAATAGCCAGAGAAAGCTTTATTAAAATGTTCCGTACATTTTATAAGATATTGTTTATTATATATTGCCGAATATCATATTTTAAAAAGAGCAAATTTTTATTATGTGTTTATTATGTGTGTATTTAATAGTTAAATTCCAATCATAAATTTATTTCTTTTAATCATGATTTTTAAGATAACATAAAACAGCTTCTACAGCAGCGTTTAAAATCAAGGCAGCACTAATAACCTTATTCCTTATATGCAAATTCTTATCTAGTATATTAATAGTGACATCACATAATGTTTTTCCGTTTTGAAAATAATTTCAAGAAATGCGATTAAATCGATGATACTTTCTTAATTCCCTTGCATTCACAGTCTGATACTCTAAGACTTCATTTCTTTAGAATGAAACAACTGATTTGTTTACGAAACTGAATTAGACTGCCAGAATAATAGGATAAAGTTGATGACACACGAAACCAGACCCTCCTATTTGATTTGGATTAGGGAATTCCCTGAATCCTTTAAGTAGATTGTTTATTTGGATCGAAAAATAACGATTCAATGCGCATCCGAATTTGAAATGGTGTTATTGAGAAAGAATCAAATTATTTTCCATTCATATTTCGAGATAAAAATATTTAGAAAGTAATTTTTGATCCGCCTTGAATTTTTAATTTCAGAAATGAACAGAAAAATGTCAAACGTCCGTTTCAAATCTTATGTCATTCAGTGAAACAACTATAATAAACTTACTAAAAATAAGAATATAATACAGGGAACTATTTCGAAATTTAATTAAAAGGATTATGTATCTAACAGTTAATTTTTACCTGTTGTTTTGTTAGTAAGTTAACTGATTCTACAAAAATATTCTGTTTGGGGAGCGTTTATGCTCTTCTAATTTATAATTTTCGTGACCAGAATATTTTTAAGAAATCAAAACTTTGAACTTCCTGAAATTATTAATACTTGTAATGATGTTACAGAATTATCTCTTGTAATTTCGTAAAGTTAACGAGTTCTTACAGTGGTTGACAACAAGCTTCGGTAACAAATGAAGACTTTATTAACAAGAAGTCATTGATACGCAGGAAGATTTCACAGTCGGCAAAGCACATAAGTAACACACAGTGATACGCAATAGTACAACAGCACAACAATGGTAAGCTGTCGAAGCATTGTGGGAGAGAAAGCTTGTTCAACTATTAACCAGAGTTAATCCTGGGGGATGTGCAATGAGAAAATGTTTTAAATGATGGAAAAATTGCATTTTATACCGTTTTAATCAGTAAATTTAATTTTTTAAATGCTACTAAATCTGCTTTCATGTAGTGTTCTGTGAGGCATTTTAAATTAACAACAATTTTTAAAAAATCAATTCTTCTGCCACTAAAATCTATGGATTTAAAAAATGATCCTTGGATTATGATCGCTCGATTAATTGCTATTTTAGATTATTTTTTCAGATCAATTTGGGGATTGTTTATAAATTGAAATCCTAAGGTATTGTTTGCAAACTGATGATATTCATTATTGTGTTGCATTTTCAAAAATCCCCTAAAATACATTTGTATATGCCCCCTTTTAGGTTATATATTCTTTAAATCTGAGAATTAATATTTTAAACTGAATAATTCCCATTTCCATTAGCTTTATTTCTAAACATTTGCACAATTATATGAATTTAGAATCAAAGATGACCAATAGTAAGCGCCGAGAAGAAAATTTAAAATGCACAAATAAATTATATAAGAAAAAACTTGCGGATTAAGCATGAACGATAGAATGTATTTCAATAAATTTTTAACATCCTTATGGTATTAAAGCTATAATTTTGCATAAAAATATGACTTATTTTAAGAGTTTATGTAAATGGTCAGCATATTTTTTGTGCTCCTTTGAATGACCATACTATTTGAAAAGGATTTCAATTTCAAATTTTTACTTGTATCTCTTACTAAAGACAAATAATGTACAGAATTAAAGTACAAGCCTGTTGCTACATATATCTAAATACAACAGGATCACAATACCATTAACATTGAATCCTCGAGATACGACGCATACCACCCTGATATTTCAGACATTAAAAACCTTTATTTTCCTTCTGCCTGTTGTAATTACTGACTATTAACCTATAACTATTACCTGATGCGAAATTTCAAATAACAGCGATTAAACTATTCCAACGAATTCCCTAGAGAGCAAACTAGTGGAGATTACTGTAAAGTAGTTTTATTTAAAATTCTCCCGAAAGTTCCGCTTTAAATGACCTAATATAAATTATCCAGAATTAAGAGCAAATTTTGGGCCATTATTCAGGTAATTTATTTTTTTGCCTAATTTCGTTAGGCGCAAAATAGAAAATAAGATAGCGCCAGAAGAGGAAACCATGCTAATGACTCTAATTAATCATTTAATTTTGCGAGACTTCAAGTATTTTACTTGAAAGCTTTTAGTGTGTTTGTGCATCTTAAGTAAATCAAATGTGTTTATAATTTTATTTAGCTAAATCCAACAGTAAATTTTGAAATATTTTAAGAATAAAATCCTGTATATTAATATTTATAGGAAGTTTTCAATTTATTAATATACCAATAATGTTATACTATAAAATACAATATATTAAGAATTGTGAATTAGCAAATACATGGTACAATTATATGCATTTATATCTCATTTCCCGGATTTGAAGCAGATTATAAATAAGTATAAACATCGCAAATAGAGTAATTTGAAAACAACGCAAAAAGAGTTCTCTGAAAGTAACGAAGATTGAGTACTCTGAAACCAACTCAAAAGGAGTACTCTGAAAACAACACAAATGGAGTACTCAGAAACCAACGCAAATAGAGTACTCTGAAAACTATGGAAAAATAGTACTCTGAACAATGTCATTTTCAATTCAAGACTTGAAAATCGCTTTTAAACTAACTGCAAAAATTCAGAAATTTTAAATACCAATAAGAGACTATCCTACTATTTAGATAATGGACTACCGGTGTCCTATCATAGGGTTAGAGTGTCTTCCAAGTTATCTGGGGGTCCTGGTTTGGGCTTCATTTTGGACAGGTTGCTTTTCATTTGTTCTATTTGTGAGAAGAATGAATATGCCATCCCCCTGTAAAAAGGGGTTGGACAAGCGAATGTGATGCATGAGTAACTAAGATGTATTCTTGACCCTAGATGGCGCTACTGAAAAACAAGCAGCGAAAAAACTTCGGCTTAAATTCGCTAACTTGGTCAAGCGGGCTTGTCTATGTCAATCAGAAACAAAACAAAAACAAAAAACAAGATAATGAACTGAGAGAGATCTACAATATTTTAATGCTTTCTAAGTTTCAATTGAAAATTAAAAATAAAATAAAATTAAATATTTAATTATAAACAGTTCAATTTTAAAATGTCATCCAAAATTTATATTTAAAACCCCGCTTAAAGGAAATTTTAAAAGCTTGAATTTTATCTTAATTTTCAAATCCTATTTCCAAACTTATAAAATTGATAGCAAACATTTTTGTTTTCTGTTTTTAAATTTGGCATTAATATATCTACTAAGATTTTAAAAGATTTTAAATAGCTTTGCAGCTCAAAAAAGTCGATAAAAAATAGTGATTTTCTACAAAAAAAGCATATTTTTAATTTAATAAAAATGGTGTTATTCGAATATATATCTTTGGTGATAACTATGGACAATCAGTAATATATATTCGAATTATTATATTTTTAGACATCTCTATGTTATAATTGGGTTTATTTCTCTTAATAAATTGCATGTTTCAAAGTATCAGTTTTAGAGTTCATAAGCTGAATATCGCAAAAAGTGGAATAAACGTGTATTTTTTTCCCTTAAATATTTCAACTAAAATCCATACTAAAAGTTACAATATTTCATCAAATAATACGGGTATTTTATTAAGTTTGGCAGTTAGGAAAAATTAAATTAATATAGCTCCCCCTAATATAAATGCTCCAGTGAACTATTTTAGGCATTTTATACAAATATGATAAAATTTTTAGAATGCACGATTTTCTCAAGATCATCATAAAAAGAGGCCGAAGCGGGCAGAATGCAGCTCTGTACAAAGCAGATGTTGCAGATCTAGAAAAATCAAACTCGAGAGGATACATCAACTTCCTAAAATTAAAAAAATGTTTAAAATTAAGTGAAATTTTACGTTTTTCATTGATGAATTCTAAATACATCAATGCAGAATTACTAACCCTCATAGAATTTAAATTCTAAAGATTATCTTTTCAGTAATCTCGGTTTCATTTCCTTTGAAATTAGTTTTTACTTTTTAAAATTTTTTAAAGTATATTTGATAAATATTTTTAAAATTACTTCTGTGAAAGTAATTTGAAATTCCTTGAAATTTACTTGTAATTGTGTTACAGTTGCTTCACATGCATTGCATTCTGTTCTGATATTTTCTTGTGGTTTAGAAAAGCATGTTTTATTGCTTCATTAATTATTTCATTGCTATTTTGTTATTATAATTCATTGTTAAAGCAATTTCATAATTTTGTGGAGCCGCACTGTAGCTATCTGTTTTATTGTTACTATGCATTTATTGATCTTGAGGCAACACCGCTTTTTTCTATCATAAAAAAGCGCACTAGCACTTTAACGGCATTCAACAGAACAAGACAGCAAAAGTATGCTCGTTTTTATTGTGTATTTTTAATATTTTATTAATAAACTTGTCTTTTGACTTTTTCATGAAATGAACATACTGTAGCCACTTTGCTTTAATTTTCACACCGTAAAAGTTGTATTAAATATTACATTTCTACTGCTAACATTAAATAATAACAAAAATGGTTATTTTCTTTTAAAAAATAACTTAAGTGCTAAGCATTTCTTTAATTTTTTATAATATAATAATACTGGAACCAGCTCTAAGAATTACAAGACAGATGAATCTAGATTATAACCATTTTCTTTGATCTTTCTGTTTAGAAGTTACTACTAAATGTAGGCATTTTTTAACAAGTGTATTAGAACAATTTTTTAGCTTTCACTATCCATTACATTTCTTTAAAAAATCAAACAATTTCCTAATAAGTAGTAAAAAAGTGTTTTGTTAACAAAGCAAGTCGCCTCAGGGACTAACTGAGAAAAACATTCATTAGCATATAGAATATCAGTGAGATCAAAAGAAATTTCTCATGAATTCAAACGAGTCATCGGAAATGTCACCGAAACAAACTCTTTCTCTTAGTAGAATGGGATTTCTCTTTCGTCTTTATCTTAACAGTCTCTAATTTCTCAACCAAATTGCACTTTCAGTTGAGATGTTGATAAATTCATACGTTAAATCGTGTTAGAGCATAATAAAGCCAAATCTGTTTTGGTAAAATTAGAATTCTGAAACATCTGATGTCATACCGAAGTATACCATTTAGATTATAGAGATTCGTACAAAACATGATTCGTTATTTAGATTCGTACAAAAAATGAAAAGAAAAACTCATACAAACAATTTATACTACTATGTAAATGTGAAAGTTTGAATGGATGTTTGTTACTCAATCACGCCAGAACGGCTGAACAGAATAGGATGAAGTTTAGCACAAAGACAGATTATAATCAGGAATAGAACATGGGCTACATTTTATTCCGGTTCATTGAGTGGTTAATTTTTTAAAATTAAAAATTGTCGCAACAAAAAGCCAAGGACAGATTTGAGTAAGGCTCGGGGTTTTTTTCCCTTCCAAAAGTAATCCGGTTATGGTTAGCAGAATTTCGGCCGGTTATTTCAAACGATTCTATTATTTTCTTCGTGTTTGATGTATTTAAAATCATATGTTGTTAATGAATCGATCTTTCGGATTCATTCTGAAGTACTTTTAAATCAAAAGTAAACTGAATAAAGGAAATAGAAAATTTCTAATTTTCATTGCGTTACTCCAACTGGCAAGTCAGATATCTGCGTTACGCCAACCGCCGTTAAAAGTTCGGGCATGATTGTTGACAACTATATTTTCATTTGAATTAAAAGTTTAAAAATTTTGTGTATAATATTGTTTTAGCTATCTCAATCTCGATCAATAAATAAAATGCATTTAACGGACTTGATTTGCTGTTTTGTTTTATTTTGGGTATGCATTTTAATTAAATTTTTACATTAGTTGTGCGTTTTTGTTATTAAATTGTATTTATGTTTTATAATTTTAGTATATGTTTATATTTTTAAATGTATGATATTCAAATTAGTTTTATTTTTTTTATTTGCCATATTTGATAGTTTTTCGTACATATACATCAAAATTTCCAAGTGAACACAGTCGCGGGTAATAGCTAGTTATATAATAAAAACAGAAAAAGCACGTATTATTTCCTTTTGCCCCAACTTTCTGAATAAACATGATGATTAGATTTCACAGGATAAACCATAAGTATGTGAGTAAACCCTTAGACATAAGAGTTGATCCAAAAAATTATTTTTTCATGCAACATAATCCATTGCCTCTATCAAGGTTGTCTTGATCTGCTGCGAAGGTTTTAACAGAATCAAGTTGCTTTCAAATATTTACTAGGCATTTGAAATTTTTGAAGATATTTAATATATCAGCTCATACAGTTTTACCTTCATTTATTCCCTTTTCAAATACCATAATAACGTATTCGTAATATTAAAATACAGATTTAAAGAAACTTTTCGTTTGGAAAGTTTATTTTCGTAATATTGGATTTCAATAATGTTTAAGAATGGATTGCAAACTCATACAGGCAATAGTCAAACGCTGTTATATATATATATATATATATATATATATATATATATATATATATATTGAACAAATTGTATTCTCGGTTTAAATTTTTTATCTGCATTAAAATTAAAATTATTGATAGCATAACGTTTATAACTGATATTTGAGTGCATTTTAATTTAATACAATTATGTAACTGTAAAAAAGTATTTTTTTTTAAATAATTATATACTTATAAATACAAGATTAAACCTGGAAACGTCAATTATACAACGAAAGCAACATTTATTACTTACAATATTTTATTTACATCAATGTTGCATCTAAGTTTATTTACATCAAATATCCCGAATAAAAATTAACCTTATTACTTTGTTGGGCCTGCAATTGCTACATATTTTTAACTTTTGATGATCCTGTCTTTATGATCATAAACTTGATGTCTTGTCCGTGGTTTCACGGAAAGATGTGCAATAGCATCTGAGGGTAAAGACTCCTGAGCACTCGAAGGCAGGAGTCTGATTTTTAGTTCAAATGAAAATGAAACACACACACACATTCGCTTGCACAGCCCTTTTTAAAGTGCTGCTTATTCATGCATCTCAAAGATAGGAAAAATAACTACGCTCGCATTGGGACTCGAACTTGAGATGCCCGGATCACGGAGAAGACACTATACTCCTATGCCAGGAATGCGGTCGTAAACTTGATAATGATACAATTAATTTATGTGGTCGAAATGGCACTACAAACGGTCAAGCTCTTTAAAAAATACTGACTATAAATTATACATACTAATGTTTTATTGATGTAAATTTTGAAATTTGAGTTTTACATGAGCCATATTGATATCATAATCATTCAGAACCAAAAAATTAACCATTATATGTTAAAATATACTTTTATAATGATCAATTGGATAGTATAATAAAAGCCGTATTATGCCTTATTATACGATGATAAAAAACGATATTCTGACAAATATTATTTAATCACAATTCCTACAATTTCTCAATCATAATTCACGCAATTCTCAATAATTAATTTACAATTCTTTCAAAAAATGCGTTTTATCAGCAGAAATATAGTCTATACAAACATAATGTATTGTTGAACTTTCCAGGATCAGATAGAGCTAGAATATTGAGCTGGCGTTTATCAAATTATGTATCTGTGATACATTTATTCCATTGTAGTCTCTGGGATTTATCATTAGGTAACATGGCTGGTGGGATATATATAGGAAATATATTTAGGACAAGGAAAATAGAATATTATTAACAACCTAATTTTTATAAATGATGCAAATTATTTAGAATGATTTTTCATAGGATTGTAATTCGTGATTCGATTATTTTAATTCTAGGGAATTTTTCATAGTACACAGTTACAGTCATAGTATTAAATTAAATTATGATAATCAATTCTTTTATGTAGAGTTTTGGCATTTTTTCAACTTAATACTTATTTCTGATACTTTAAAAAAAGGCAGATGAATAAAGAAATATGTTTAGTTTACATCTGCATATATTAACTCGAGAACAGAAAAAAAAATTAAACTTTCCATATAAAAATTTTAACATTTCTTTCAATTCTAATGTAGCGTCATTTTTCGCTGCATAATTTAGAAATAATGCTTCCTTGAAAAATAAAGCCAAAGTAAGAAAGAAGAAATAGGGAAAAAAAGTATTATTTTTTCAAATTTGAGATCTCATTAGTACATGTCTACTTTGGAAACAAAAAGTCTCTTCAAAAAAAATTTAAAAAAAAAAAATTATTACGCAAATAGGATGGATGTTGCAACAGCATTATGAATATTTCTTGAAATGGGCTTACTTTTTTCCATGTTACTTTACAAATGAGATTAGGGTTAAATTAAGAGTCTTTGGCCTTCTAAATATTAATGTTTTATTTCTGTGGTTTCTTAATGAGCAGAGAGAAGTTTTATTTTAAGCAAAAAACTTAATGTGTTGTCACATAATAATTAAAATCCTTAACATGTGAATGCTAGTCAGAAAAATCACAGAGTTTACTTTTAACAAACTCAAGGCAACAGAATCGGTTAATTATGGTATATCCATTCATCTTTGCATAGTATAAGATAGCATAATAAACACAATTTTAATGGATAAATGTAAGGTAAGTGTTCCAAGGAAAGGAAAATGATCTCTTTTCCTGCTCCTTTTGTTATCCTCCAAAAAAAATTATATTCATCAAAAATTCGACTTCAAGACTTTGACAAATCTTCATATTTGATAAATTCGTTCAGTCCTAAAAAGGCATTTTGTTTCTAATTATGTCTGTGTACATGATAAACGCATGTACGCAAAGTTCCTTTCAGTTAGATGGGTGAAACTTGATCTATTTCTTCTATTACACATTAATAGATTTCTAAGAATTTTCAAAGAAATCTATTCAGAAAGCGGCTGTGATGCTGTTTGAATATTAACTAACTCAAAAACCGAAAAGTTAAGACAACTCGACAGAAAAAATCATGTATGCAAATTAAATTTAATATTCAAAATGCTGATATCCATCGAATTTGGTAACAAATCAGTAAAAGGATTTACGGATTGTATTTTCACAAATACGTATATGTGATAACCAAAAAAGAAAATAATTGCATGAAATTTGGGATGGAATTTTGAGATTATAATTAGAATTATCCCCAAAAGTTTGGTTTTATTCGGTCAGAAAGAGGACAAGTAATTTACGCATTAGATTTTCGCGCATTTCTATATTAGCTATATCTCAGAGATTAATTGCTAAAAATCTTATTATTTTAAATTATTTTTTAACTATGCTTGATTTTCAATACTGACATGTCAATAATGATATATAAATAAATTTTGGGTACATTTCTGTAAGCCTAATGCTGCCAGAAGTCGCCAAATAATGTAGAATTCCGTCAAATAAATCCATCGACTTTTATATCCTTGACAGTTTTGTCATCCACTTTGCTTGGCGACTTGGCTAGCGTTTGATTCACATTGGCGCCCGGATAACTGAAAAGTGCCGAAATTTGTACTGTTGGGAAGGGAAATAACATCTCATTAGAGAATTTCAGCAAATCAATGTATCTTTTATAGTATAATATATCCATGGTTACATTTTAAATATTATCTGTTCAAGTATGTCAATATTAGGGAGATAATCTTGTATATTTCTGCTTTCCATCATTAGAGAAGAATGGAGAGTATTCAAATTCCCTTTTATATTCATACATGCAATAAATACAAGCCATTTTACAACCTCTATTTTATATTTAAAAATCAATTTACAGAAAGAATATAAAAGGAAATGGAACTAGGAAAATGCAATTTTGAAACCGTTTGAAATGGCTTGTTATATATATATATATATATTTTGGCATAATCAAAGTGCTTACAAAATAAAAATATATTTACTTCGTACAGAAGAAGCAAATCCATTCTACTTTAATTTATATAATGAGTCTCATATCAAAAATTTGAAAAACGAAATGAGCAATTTGTCTTTACATTTCTGCATTAACAGAAAATGTAAACAAGAAAGAAACTTCACTTATTAATTTGAGACAATTTTTCTCTTAATTTGGGACAGCAGATGTAACGCTACTATTCATGTAAAATGAATGATGGCATATAAATTATAAATGAAATAAACAATTAATTCTATTTTATATAGCTGCCGCCAACGCATATTTAAGGTTCTCAAAAATTAATAATTTATTTTTTAAGGAGTATTTTGCAATAGAATTAAATTACTTAACTGTGTCCTTTTCTTTCAAAAAATACATTTCGATAAAAAATATCAACATTTTTCTCCATACTGATGAAGACCAAATATGTGAGAATTTAAGATATAATCTATACGAATATTTTATTCATTAGTTGAGATTTATTGTGTCAGTTTCATGAGAATAAGTCAAATTTTGACTGTAATTTCAAAACATATTTTTACAAAAGCTATTTGATACTTTCCACATAAAAGGTTTCAAAAATAAACATTTTCACACAGTTGTGACTAGAATTACAAATTTAAAAAAATATTTTCTAAATTAAATAGAATAAAAAATATTTTCCAAAATAAATTATTTAATGCAATTTGTTATTTATATGTATTTTTGCTGTTAACTATCATAGAATGTATACCCTGAATTTTAATTACTTCGACAGTTTTAAACAGTAATTATCAAAGTGTGTTCTATTGTTCATATTATTATTTCACGTGTCAAGGTA
This sequence comes from Argiope trifasciata, assembly GCA_026543055.1. NCBI lineage: Eukaryota > Metazoa > Arthropoda > Arachnida > Araneae > Araneidae > Argiope > Argiope trifasciata. The sequence continues at coordinate 4,289,637 of JAPMOQ010045993.1, forward strand.
ACCGACTACGTTCAAAAGAAAATTTTTGAAAAATTGGATTAAAAAAAACTATTTATGATTTTTAAATGTATTGTCAATTATAAATACTATAAATGCACAAAAATGATTTGAAAATATATTTTGAGAAATAGGAAAAATTGGTAGTAAATTTTAATGAAATTCAACCAAAACGATTAGCACTAAACAAAATTGTAATGCAGCAATCTTATTTTTCTTACTATACAGGCTATAGAATATAATGAAGAATGAAATGAACCGAAATCGAAGAAACATTTTGAGACGCAAAGAAGTTATGAGTGAAAATTTACTTACATACGCATTTTTCCATAAATTCACAGCTAACTTTTTTAAACACCTATAAATGAAAAAGTATTTCTCCAACAATAAAAAATTTAGTTCATTTCACTGTCCACATCATTTAAAACATAAGCTGCAATTTTTATGCAAATACCTCTATTAGTGTTTGGAGTATCGGGTGGAGAATTTTTATGAAAATTAAAATTGAAGTTAAAGAAAAAGTTTAGCTGAAAAATATATTTTACTGAAAAAAAAATTCCTCTGGATGAGAGGTCAGGTGTTCCTTTTCCTAGAAAAAATAAACTGTCTTGGAAAGAGGAAAGTCTGAACTACAAGAAATAACAATTTAAAAAAATCGCCAATGTGGTCGAAAACTAAGTGTTCTTAGTATAGTCAGATACCTTAAATTACAGTATATTTTTAAAACTGTATTGTCTTTCTTTTGCATTAATTGTTGTTCTCCAGAATGGAGAAGGAATTTCTTTGATGTAGATTTCTGAAAAGTGGCAACATTTCTAAAAAAAAAAAAAGTCTCATTTTTATAAAGCGCAAAAATATTGCCATTGCTAATAAGCTGAAAATATGAACACAATATTTTAAAGATATAAATAAAAATATTTATTTAAAAATAAATACAACATAACTATGAATAAGTATAATATATAAATAAAAATATAAATATAATATATTCCCCGACGAAACGAGTCAGTGGAAATCGCTGTGAAGTACTTCACTAATTTGCTCTGTTGTCTTAATTTTAATTTCAGCAAATATAAATAGCAATATCAAAATGCATTCTCTTTTCAATTTATAATATCACTAGCTGAACATGAGTTATATTCAAAAATGCATTTTCTTTTTATATTCATTTCTATACTTCCAAACGTTTAAAAGATATTTTTTTAATAAAAAATTCAGATACCTAAATGTTTTTAAAAAGAAAATAGAAGCATTCTTCTATAAAACTCTGAAGTTTAAATTATTGTCATTACTAGTAATCCGCAAACACTTCAGTAGAAGGCATTTCAAATCCCAGTAATGTTTCCTTTTACAGAAAACTCAAAGCTTAAATGCCGTTCAACAAATAACTATTACTTTAAACGTTGCTCCAAATAAGGGCAATTAAAGGATTTCTGCGATTTCCCCAAACGTAAAAGTTAGTGCAAATTGATGTGAAATATTTCAACGAAAATTCCGCAAAAGGTCTCCATCAAAGGATCTCAAATAAATTACAAAAGTTAAGCAGTAGAGTTTAACTCGGGTTATTCGCATAATTGCATAAACTATTCAACATTTGCGAGTTGAAATAGTGATTTACAAACATTAATATTAATGCCTGGACGATAATCTGCTTTAGAATATAAAAAATTTAGATAATATGTTTTGAGAGTTAAATTCAATTATCTAAAAATAAAGAATATCATTTTTTATTTGTGCAACTCTAATAAAAACTGTTTTGGGAGAGAAATTCATCAAAAGTATTTCAGTTTAAAACAGATAAAAATATTTAGAGAACATTTCATGAGCGCTGGAGTTTGATAGTAATTGAAATATTACATTAATTCGCAATCATTTAATTTAATTTTTTTCTTCACCTTCATAAAAAGCATTTTTAGTCCTTCTGTTTGCGAAGTTTCATTACCATCAGTTTCTTTTATAGACTTTCTTAGGTTAAATATTTCGCTACTACAATTTTTCTTCCACAATGTCTTACGGTAAAAAGTTAAAAAAAAATTAAAATCCATGAATAAATAAATTAGCGGTATTCATTCCATATTTTAATCTTATAAATGTTATCAGATGTTTAAATATGAAAATTTTATTCTGTTATATTAATAATAAAGACGAATGCATTTGCTGTTAAGTATATATATGTTTGTGCTCTACAAACTTCAGTGTTTGGCCAAAACTACCTAGAATTTTACAAACTTGGCATATATATATATGTGTGTGTGTGTGTGTGTGTTAGAAGAGACTAATACGTAGATGAAAGGTTGTTTTAAAATTTAAATTAATAAAAATTATGATAAATTTATATATTTTTCCCGATATTCTCAAAAAATACTGCATAATGAAAATAACTTATAGATCATCTTAAAATTCAAAAATCTATTTTTTTCAATAAATTCAAATATTTAACTTTATACTTTTATTTTTAATAAATCTTTGAAAATATTTCAACATTTTCAATGCCACCTAAGAGATATCTCCTTCTTCAGATACTTCCAATTACAGGTTTTATGGGTTAAAATTTCTCTCTTATGTTTAGGTCGGTTGAACTTTCTAATACATATTTGAAGGACGCTTTAACATTTTTCAAACTAGCATAAGAGACCTACAGAAACTTATAACTAGAATTATTTGAAAGACGAGATATCTCGTCGTGAACGATGAAAATTTTAAGCTCACTTTGAAACGATATATTTCATCATTGACGTGAAAAATTCCAATCGTCTTTATATTTTCAAATTTTCTCTCTAGTTCTTTTTTCTTTACTAGCAATCAATCTTCAAATATTCGATATATAACTTCAAATACTGTATGTATCAACATAAGAAGTACTTTCAAAAAATTTTGTAATTTTCTTATACTTACAGTTAATGTTATACTTAATGAGATTAGGAATGTTTCTTAAAATCATTTTTAAGCTCTGTTTTCTATTTGAATACACTTAAGGTATCCAACTACGTTCGAAGGACATTTTTTGAAAAACTGCATTTTTAAAAATTGATTTAAAATCATAACTTTTAGATATATTATTAATTATCATGCAAAAAAATTATTTTAAAATATAGTATATTTTGAGAAATAGGAAAATTTGTAGTAAATTTTTATGAATTTTTATGAAAACGGTTAACACTCTACACAAAATTGCTATGATGCAATCCTATTTTTCTTTCTACACGTTATAGTATATATTGATGAATAAAATGAACCAAAATTTCAGAAAAATCTTGAGGTGCAATGAAGTTATGGGTAAAAATATACGTATGTATGCATTTTTTTAAATAAATTTAGAGCTTAATTTTTCTAAAAATACCTATAAGTGCGAAATTATTTCACCAGCAATAAAACTTTTGGTTCATTTCATTGACACTATTATTTAAAACACACGCTGAAATTTTTATGTTAATACCTCTATTAGTTTTTGAGATTTTCTGTTAACGGTGGAGAATTTTTAAGAAAACTAAAGCTTTGTGTAAATTAAAAATAAACACAAATTTTTGTTGAAAAATATGAAAGGTCAGGCTTTCTTTTTCCCAGAAAAGATAAACTGTTTCGAAAAGAGAAAAGTCTGAATTACAAGAAATAACAATAAAAAATATTCGCTTATATGGTCGATAACCTGTGTTTTTAACGCAGTCGGATACCTTAAATCCATGTTTGAGAATCACTTCAGTGTAAATATAGAATGGCTATTTTCAGGCTATTACAATCTCGCATATGATTTTTTATGAAACCTTAATAATGTTTGTTAAGATAGAAAGCCATAACAGAAACGAAATTCTTCTTTTCAGTTTTTATGCTCTTGTGAACAGTTAGTACAATGAGATTTCTTTCGTCTGGTTTATTCCTACTGAAATAATTCCCTAAATACGGATTTACCATCTAGTTTTCTTGCTCATATCCAAAAAAGAAATCCTACCAATGCATAGGGAAATTAGAGTAATTCTGCTTGGTATATCCACGATCCGCTAAACAAAATAAACAGCGAATGGTAAGCAAGGTAATCATCGCATCTTCTGAAAACTGGTCTTTGTCTGGATGTTAAAAGCATATTAGAATGGCAAGAAAGCTTTTCATCAAGAAATGGGAACACCGGAAACAATCCAAAGTAAATCTATAAAGCGCAACTCCCACTACATCAAATCTATTTCTTTGCAGTTTGTTGCATTTGGAAAAGGCAGCTGCGTTCAATTTATTGGCCTTCCTAAAACAAAAAGAAGCATCTTATAGCATTCTTTGGGGAGTCATTCTTTTTGAGGGGATGAATACCACTGTTGGCATTCTCTTCTCTTTTTTCCGACTTCGAATCCATAAAGATTGATTCCATTCTGGAGGCAAGTTTTCGATATATCTTGATTATAGAAGAAGGAATTTATTTTTCCAATATTTTTTAGGATGAAGATTGTAAAATGAAGCATTTTTTTACAAAATGCTGAAGAAAATAGATGCGTTATCAAGACAAACCGTTGTTAGATTACAAGAATGATTTTCGGAATTCTACGTTAACTATGCAGGATTCATTTCAACAGTTTATTTACAGATCCAACGGTAACACGAAATTTTCCTGTCTAGCCATTAATTTCTTTATTAACTGAACGCTGAAATTACTTCTGCAATTCGAATTTATTTTGATTGATTGGACATGAGAATTAAAAAAAATCAATTATTTTTAATTGTTTTTTTTAATTTTGTCCTCATTTATCGTAAATAATTACTTTATAATTCTGAATATGGAATTTACATGATATATTGAAACTAAACAACAAATAAAGAATTGCTTTTTAAATAATTGAAAAAATAAGGTGTATTTTTTATAATAAAATTTCTTTGATTAATTTCAGTATTTAAAATACTGAATATTACATACATATTGTAGTTACTTCCTTCCTTATTGGAATTATTATTTTAGAAATAATGAAATAATCTAATTTTAATTTTTATCCCTTCATATCATTTTTGTAATTATTCTTCTGGGCATCTTCACTTTAATGAGGCATGGGAGTATTGCAAAAAAAAATTATAATCTAGTAGTGTGTGGTAATTTCTATGTCAGATTGCGGTTAAATTATTTGCTCTTTGGTTACCTAATAATACATGCATGATTTACATTCATGACTAATCATACCAGCACATTAACCAAACTATATATATATATATATATATATGAATGATTGAATGACTATATGTCTCTTATGCAAGGCCGTACCGCTCATCCGATTCCGATAAACAACATATTGCTAACACTTACTCGAAGGTTATAGGCATAATACAATCAACTAAGGCATAAAAAATATTTTCGGATCTATTTACCGCATCTATTAATCATGGATTAACCAACAAATAACTCGTCAAAGAGACACGACAGATTTAGTAAAAAAGCTAAATTCAAGCTAGACGTTAATATTTCGAAGCTACTGTACGTAAATGTAATGTAAGTCTTTTTCTGAGGTAAGAGTTTTATTAGAGAGTGTGCGAGAAAGTTTTTGGGGAACAAATTCTATAGGTTTGAAATTTTAACTAAACATTTAATAAAATTTTAGAGTTTTTTGAGATTACAATATTAGCAATTATGAGATAACAAATATTATTTTCAATATATATATATATATATATATATATAAAGTTTTTATGGTATAAATATATTTTCCATGTTTAATCAATTTTAAAAGAAAATATTTTAATCACATTTCCTAATATTAAACTTGAGTATATTTAACAAATATTAAAGGAGTCACTAGATACAATAAGTATTTTCTTTCAATACCCTTCTGGGAGAACACCAAGCTTTACAATCTAAAAGGATACACAAATCTAATACATAAAAATGAATATTTTTTTATAGAATAGAATAATAAAAACATGATAAATACTATTTATACTTCTCCTTTATATATCCTTCCATTTCAATGAATGTATTCATTGCCGTCAAGAAAATATCATTTCCCCTATCGTTCTAAACTAAACAAGATAACTATTTCAAACTCTAAACGATATTTCCAAGATTATTTTTTCTATGGCAGCAAATCGCCGGGTAACAGCTAGTATATAATATTTATAATGCACCGTATATCATATTCCCGTTTTCACTTTTAATGCAAAATATCTGCAAGAATAAAATTTGAATAAAAATATTATTTTGCATAACTAGAAGACTTAGCTTCATGTTCCCTTTCACTCGCGAATTCCGAAGTTACTCGAGTTTTACTGTTCTCGATTTTTGTCAACTTCAATTAGCAAGTTTTTAAACTCTTCTAATCATTTTATCAACAATGGAAGATTAACAACATGACTTTCAACATCAACAACATCACCTTCACTATGACTGACATGATCAACGTCAAATTTCTTTGATGACAACATATATTTCTCCGCCTATTACAGATTCAAAACTCATAGACCCAGGAGGGGAACGTTCTTCTCCTATTTCTCCGATAACTAATGATTGATTTCATTTTTCACGTTTAGCGGCCATTGTAACAGCTTCACGTTCAACTTAGATTTTCAAATTCTCAGATTCTTTTTCTGTCTTTCTTCGTATTTTTTTATCGTCTAATATTGCTATTTAAAACAGAATGCAGGTTTAAGATATCCAACTATGTTCGAAAGAAAAATAATTTTTTTAAACTATTTAAAATAATTTTAATTATTTTAAATAGTTTTATATAATAGTTTAAAACTAAAATTTTATTTTTCTTTATTTACCACCTTATCACCACCAAGTGCAATATAAGTATTCACTAAAATAAAATAATAATATTCTTTAAATATTTTAATAATTACTGGCAAAAGAAACCTTAATTGACATGGCTCAGATCACTCTCTATCTACATATCATACAAAGAAAAAAAGCTGAATGTTCAGAAAATATTATAAAGTCATATGTATAGTAACATTTAATTAAAAAATAACACTTTTTGTAAAGTTTATTATTTAAAGGATAGATATATTTTTTTAAGAAATTTTGCTTTAGCTTATCAATTTTAGAAAATTGAAAAGCTATAATATTTTTTTTTTTCGTTTTTGACTTTTACTATAGTTTTATGACAGAATCGGGTTTTTTGGTACTGAAACATGTGCCCGAATACTAAAACTATTGATTAAAAATATTTTCAATTTTTAATGAATAACTTTCATTAGGTTTAAAATAAACTGAAATTTTGAAGTAACTAGCAAACATGTAACAAACATTTGAAGTAACGCTAATCATCTTTCGCGTCGTAGAAATTCATTTCATTTTTCACAGGAAAGAAATATTTTTATAAAGGGCTTTTAAGGAATCCGACTACGTTAGAAGGAAAAATTTGAAAAAAATGGATTTTTTAAGAGCTATTTATTGTTTTTAGATGTATTGTCAATAATAAACATTATAAATACAAAAACAATTATTTGAAACATAATATATTTTGAGAAATGGGAAAATTTGTAGTAAATTTTAGTGAAATTTAAGAAAAACGGTTCACACTCTACACAAAATGGTAATGCAGCAATCCTATTTTTATTTGCACATAAGTTATAGAATATAATGATGAATGAAATGGACCAACATCTAAGAGAAATTTTGAGATGCTAAGAAGTTATGCTTAAAAATATAAGAGGCGTATATATGTATTTTGTCCATAAAGTTACAACTTAGTTTTCTAAAACCAATTATAAATGAGAAAATATTTCGCCAACTATAAAAGTCTTGGTTCATTTCATTGCCCATATTCTTTAAAACACACTAAGAAACTTTTATATAAATAAAACTTTTAGTTTTCGAGAAATCATGTTAATGGTAAATAATTTTTATGAAAAATAAAGTTATGAAAAAATTGTAGCTAAAGACAAATTTCAGAGGAAAGATAGGTGACGCTGGATAATAGGTCAGGCCTTCCTTTTTCTGGAAGATATAAACAGTTGGGGGATGAGAAAATTCTGAACTACAAGATATAATCAGAATTTTTAAAAATTGCCCATGAGGTCGATAACCATTGTTTTCAACGTAGTCGGATACTTTAAGTTTATGTTATTTGTAAAAATAGAATTCAGCTCTACAGTGCTAATAAATTACTATTCATCATATATGCATATATTTCTAAATTATTCTGCTTTTTTTAAAATTTTATTATTCCTATTTTCAGAGATTAGAAATATTGTAATAAATAAACCAATTAATATGTCGGTATCAAACGTTTGTAGTTTAATTCAGAATGTTAAGAAACAGAAACATCGGAAATGTCCCAATTACCGTCTCAGATGAAACAATATAAAGGAAATATGGTCTTTATTATTTTTGTTTTATATATTATTTCACATTTATTGTTTAGTTATGAAATTTTTTGAACTATAAATATGCGTTTGAATTTGTTTTTAACAGATATTAAGGTATCCGTCAACGTTAAAAACATATTTATCGACCACACACTGGTGACTTTTTAAAAATTATTGATATTTCTTGTAATGCAGACTTATCTCTTCCCAAAACAGTTTATCTTTTCTAGGAAGGGCTGGCCTATAATCCAGGATCACACATTTTTTCAGCTAAAATTTGTCTTTGATTTCTCAAAACTTTAATTTTCATAAAAATTCTCCGCCGTTAACATGATTTCTCAAAAACTGCAAGAGATATTTACATCAAATTTTCTGCTTGTGCTTCAAATGATATGGGAAATGAAATGAACCAAAAGTATCGTTGTAGGCGAAATACTTTTTTCCATTTACAAGTGTTTTTAAGAAAACTAAGTTGTGAATGTATGGAAAAAATGCATATATACTTATATTTTTACCCATGACTTCTTTACATCGCAAACTTTTTCTTAGATTTTGGTTCATTTCATTCATCATTATATTCTATAACTTGCATACAAGGAAAAAAAAGATTGCTGCATTATAATTTTTTTTAGAGTGTTAACAGTTTCGGTTCAATTTCATTAATATTTATCACAAATTTTCCTGTTCCTCGGAATATAGTATAGTTTAATTTTTTTTGTATTTATAGTGTTTATAATTGACAATACATCTAAAAACCATTAGTAGTTTTTGAAAAATCCAATTTTTGGAAATTTTTCTTTCGAACGCAGTCGATTACCTCAAATTTCTTATATAGTTTTTCGATGTTTTATAGCAAAATGCATTATTCCAAATTGATTACTAATAACGGGAAATATTTGTGGAACTTTTCACTACCTAATATGTTAATTTGACTAAGTTATTATCCCCATAAATAACTTCTCGTCGGGTATTGAATATTTTATTATTCGTAAAGGGAGCTGAGAAAGAATGTTCAGCATTTTGATTGGCATAAAATTACGTTGATAAATAATAAAGATCTAAATTTATGCAAAACATGAAAAGACATAATTTAATTTTACAAATGTAGGACAGCTTAGGATGAATTATAATTTCCGGCTATCATTATCTTTATGGATCATTTCAGTGAACTGTTATCATTTAATTAAAATCTTGAAAAAAAAGAAATACTAAATAATCAACATTTTTTATGAAGACATGAAGACTGGAAATGTATTTTAAGAAATTTTAACCATCAAAATGTTTTAACGCACTTAAAATTGTCTCATCAGAAGATGCCCAAATATTTATTAATATTTTCCGTGGCCTTATCTCCGAATTTGCAACTTTTTGTTGTATTATCTTTGAAGAAGATTACGCAAAGAATTTCGACAAAGATTTGTAGATTTAAAATAAATCAAAAATACGTTGTTGTTTCCAAAGGCACTTGTCACAGATATGACCGCTGAACGGTGTCAGTGATTTTAAGCCTAAATTAACGTCCTTTGTTTCTTCAGTAGAGCCAACTAGGGCCAAGAGTACGACTTATCTACTTCATGGTTCACATTCGCTTGCTCAACTCCTTTTTACAGGGAGGCACATTTATACTACTCATAGATAGAACACAGAATAACAACCATGCCCGAACCAGGACTCGAACCCGTGACGCCCAGAACTCTAGAAAGATCCCCCTAAACCAGGATTAAGCCCAAATTAACTTAAAAATATAAAGCAGCTAAATATTAAGTAATATTTCTCGCACATTCTTATCTACTATTATTATAATAATAAATTCACAGGGTACCAACTTAATAAAGGGTGCATTTAAAAAACAACTCATTGGAATGAAGAACAATCGTAGAGAAAAAGAATAATAATTACAAATGTTAACCAAAAAATTAAAAATAAAATATGCACATTGCATAGATTATTTGCTAATATATTAAATGAGATTAAATGTCTAGTGAAGAACTTATCCTTCATTTTCAATTCCATAAAATTCGGTTGAAATTGTTTCTGGTACGAATAAGAAATGTCGCATCTCCTTTTCAAAAGATTCCATCATGAATCAGTTCATAAGGCTAAATTTGTTCTGACTTCTTATTTACTACAAGTCCCAGATAGTTTGATGTAATTGGCAGATATATCTGACATGCGGCATAATCAAAGTTGAACAGGTCTCTTTCTGAAGACGGGATGATACAGGAGCCAAGCTGTCTGACTAGAGCGCTAAGCTGTCTGAATGGGCATGGTGCCAGAAAAGGGGCAATGTATTTGTTGCTTCTGTAGAAGAGAAATAGCGCAGTAGATGCTAAAAATATGAGTAAAACTTTTCGAATTTCGGTGAATTCCTATGAATAATGGAGCAATGATGTTAAAGAAATACAGCTATAAATTCAGAATTGAACGAATAAAAAATGCATTATTACAATTTTTATTCATCTAAAAATTAATTAAAATTTTTATTTGCAAAATTTGTTACAGAAATATTCTTGTTTGCTGTGTTAACCATTGATATAATATGTTTATTTATATAGCAAAATATTTAAATAATAATCTATCAGTTTATAACAAATACTGATGAATTTACATTGATATAAATCATTCGATTCCTACATTCAGCAATTTCCTTCAATACTCCTAGAAAGACACATATTTGTTTGGAACTTTTATATTATAGCATCCCCTTTCCCAAATAAGCCATATTATCTGCTTAATACAGAAATCAACGTTCAGATTCAAAATATTGAAAAAAATGTTAAATATGTTAAAGATAAATAGCGAAAATAAATGGAAGATTAAATTTTTAAAATCAAGACAGCCAAAGATTAATGTACTCTTCTTGACGCTATCTTATCTCTCAACTTGAATTTTTACTGTTTTATATCTGTTTCGGATGCTATTCGAAGAATAAATTCCTGAAGTAATCAATAATGGATCATGCCGAAGTTTTTCTAACCTATCAGATAGCTTCCGAGAAGTAGATAAATATTCAAAGATTGTAGAATAAAACTCTTTTATCCAAATTTTTCTTTAGCTAAAATTTAAACTAACCTAGTGTGTTTCCAAATACAGAATAGATAAAAATGAATGACCGCTTTCTGAAGATTAAATATAGTTGATAATTTCTCAACTCTAACTGTTTTATATTCTTTATTATATTCAAAATTAGATGAAATCGTCTTTTGTGGAATTCTTTATACCAATGATTCAAATAAGAATCCATAGAATACATCTAGATGTGTAATTTTTGTACTGGATTCTAGAACTGTTGATGGATTTCAATCAGCTGATAGGTTACTTTTACTTTGCAAAACACTGATGTCCATAAGGCATGCAGGGTTGACAAATAAAGAACTAAAGTTTTCAAATGCCATCTTTTCCCCCAAATTACATTCTTTGGTTTTGAGACTTAAGGTATCCGACTATGTTCGAAGGAAAATATGTGATAATACATTATACTATATGTAAAACAAAATTTATTGAAAATAAAATATATTGGGAAAAATAGGAAAATGTGTAGTACATTTTAATGAAATTTAACCAAAGATGGTTAACACTGTACCCAAAATTATAATTCAATAATCCTATTTTGTTTTGTACACAAGTTACAGAATATAATGATGAATGAAATAAACCAAAATCTAAGAAAAATCTTGAGATGCAAAGAAGTGAGGGATAAATATATACATATATATGCATTTTTTCCATAAATTTAAAACTTAATTTTTCTAAAAAAATGTATAAATGAAAAAGTATTTCACCGACAATAAAACTTTCAGTTCATTTCATTGCCCCTATTATTTAAAACACACGCTGAAATTATTATGTCAATACCTCTGTTGGTTTTAGAGATATCGGGTTAACGGTGGGGATTTTAATGAACCTTAAAGTTTTGAGAAAATTAAAGTTGAAAACAAATTTTAGCTGAAAAATTGGTGACCCTGGATGATAAGCCATGCCTTTCTTTTCCAAGAGCAGATTCACTGTTTTGAAAAGAAGAAAGTCTGAACTACAAGAAATAATAATTTAAAAAATTCCAATCGCCAATGTGGTCAGTAACCTGTGTTTCTAACGTAGTCGGATACCTATTTTAAGGTATCCGTAACAATATCCAATAAAATCAATAACTAACAGAAAAAAACCCAACCAAAGCAAAGTGAATATGAAGGAAGGTGGATATCAGAGAATTACCAAAACAGAGAAACTCGACCCATACAAAGTGGATATGAGAATAGATAGATATCAGCAATATCTAAACATTAAAAATAGTAAAATTGTACTATCGATATTGAAATATCGTAGCTTAAGAATGAAACAGTTAATTTGGAAACGTCATTCAAATTATATTAGTAAAATAGAAATCAATAAGATTTAGAATGAAAAAAATTGGGTTCATCATTAAAATTATATTATCAATATAGAAATATTAAAACTTTAGAAAGGAAATTAACTTAATTTTGGAATGTCATTAAAATGTGTTATTAATATCAAAGTTTTAGAATAAAAAACAAAACAACTAAATTTAGTAACATAAATAATTATCAATATGTAAATGTCAACTAAAAATCCCGAATGAAAAATTAAACTTAAGAATATAATTAAAATTGTATTATCAGTATAGAATAACCAAAGCCTAAGAAAGAAAAAACTTATTTTGGTAACATCATTATAAATAACAATTAAATAACAGTCTTTCCTACTCCAAAGATTAATTAATTAATTACACGTTGACATAAATATATGTTGTCATATGCATGGATGGATATTAATAATACAAAACTATACAAGTTATTCAGAAAATGAATCAATGAACAAGGAAATAATATATATATATGTATATATATATTTATCATTTAAAACTTTACATTTCGCAGCTTATAAATGTTTCAATACTTTATTTATGACAATACATATATCTACTGTTTTATCCTGTTAACGGACGCATAATTTAAAAAGAATTTAGAAAGATGTTAAAAGTTTCAGAGTAAAGAAGAAGATCAAATGCAGTATTGAATTTTAAATGTATCGTCATGCATTTTCAGATGACAGATAACGAATAATGAATTCATCTTATCATCTTATCACCATAATGACATTTATATAGTGTTTGATCTATTGATAAATAAAGCTGATACAATGACTAACTATCGTGGATGCATTATTATATTAATGTCTTTTAGAGATGAGTATGAAGAAGTTTAAAAGAATTATGAATACTTGAGCATGGTGCCATGAAAGAATTAAAATGTATAGATCTCATTCTATAGGCAAGAAAAGTTAGCCCAATGATGAATAAAATGTTTAAAAATTTATGGTATTCGAGTCTATTAGAAAAATTAAATACATTCTATTGCTAAAACTAAAAAATATGTATTTAAGGTAACCGACTACGTTTGAAAAACTGGTTATGGATCACATTGGCATTTTTTTAAAAAAATGCTTATTATTTCTTATAGTTCAAACTTTTCTCTTCCCAAAACAGTTCATTTCTTTTAAGAAAAGGAAGGCCTGATTTATCATCCTAATCGCATAATTTTCAACAAGAATTTCTTTAATATCAATTTTCTCAAAATTTTTATTTTCATAAAAATTCTCCACCGTTAACAGAAAATCTCAAAAACTATTAGAGGTATTTACATAAACATTTCAGAGTGTAGTTCAAATAATTTGGGCAATGAAATGAACCAAAAATTTTCTTGCTGGTGAAATACTTTTTCATTTATAGGTGTTTTTAGAAAATTTAAGATGTGAATTTATAAAAAAAAATGCATCTATATGCATATTTTTACCCATAACGTCTTTGAATCCCAACATTTTTCTTAGATTTTGGTTCATTTCATTCATCATTCTATTCCATAACTTGTGTACATAGAAAAATGGGATTGCTGCATTACAACTTTCCTAGAGTGTTAACCATTTTGATTAAATTTCATAAAAATTTACCATAAATTTTCTCATTTCTGAAAGTATATTATATTTTCAAATATTTTTTTTATATTTATAGTGTTTATTATTGACAATACATCTAAAAACCATAAATAGTTTCTATAAAATCCAGTTTTTCAAAATTATTCCTTTAAACTTGGTATGATACCTTAATATTTTGAGCTATTTAATCACTTTTACTTTAAAAGCTGGTATTCTTAGATTGTTTCAAACGATATTAGGTTTATAAAAAATAAAGAACTAATATACTAATCATTTATGATTTCATTTGCCAAATTTACATAATAATTAAATATACAATGAAATTTTTTTAAAAACTCTAATTATTAATTCAAAGTAATGACAAATAGGTAAATGCTTGATGGCATTTTGAAACTGGAAATATTTCCCAACTGATAAATATTTCGTACCATATATCTATTATTTTCTTCTTTATCTATGCGTGATTGTCATAAAATTCCTAACACATAGGGTGTTCCCTAAACCTTATCAGCACTATTTACCTTTCAGTATGATTACAAGGATAATCATAAAAATGGGGTCTTAGTGAAGTAACTATATTGCAGTGAGATGACACCTTTTATAGGGTTATTTGAGGTAAACGGCGAAATCGGAGCTCTATCTCGGTGTATATGTCTATCAATAAAACTGATTAATATCATAAATTTCTCAAAAGAACATAAAGTTAAAATGCAGATTTGTTTGTTCGAAATTTTTGAAATCGGGATGTCATAAAATGTAGATGAAAGGAAATCTATTACTTGGACAAATGTGTCTTTCCAGCGTGACAAGAATTATCCGTAAAGGACAATAAGCATAAGTATTTGGTGGAAATATTGCAGCAATAAATAACTGAAGGATAGGAAATGATGGCTCAAAAAGTGGCCTTCATTTTCACCCATCTTGAATGGGTGAAAATAAAAGCCTTTGGACCTTCTCCGTTTTTAACATGTTTCCTCATGTATCAGTGAAGAAAATCGTGGAAAAAGGTTCATTTTAAAGTTTATCCCTTCTATTTAACCTTAATGTTTTCAGGATTTTTTTTTCTTATTGAAACAACAATGCCATCGTCCTATCCTGGAAATTGGGTGTTTGCCACGTGAACTGGGCGTCTCAGGTTTGAGTCCTATTTCGGGTATGGATATTATTTACCCTGTATTCTATCTGTAAAGTGTGTGAAAGAGGTCGCCCGTAAAAAGGGACTGCAAAGGCGACTGCGTGAGTGTTATCATCATATAAGATAAGTCAGACTTCTGCCGTCTGGTGCTCAGGGGTCTTTACCCTGCAACCCCTTACACTGATCTCTTATCTTGGTTTGAATTGGTGTTCAATTCAAGGAAGATAAGCAACAACAACAATGACCATTTTGCAATTGAATTTTATACCTACTTTACCCTTTTCTACCTACTTACCCACAGTGGCGGCATACGTAAATCTTCGTAAAAGTCGGAGCCGTCAGTATGGCGGCAGAATGTTATTTAAAATTGGAAAATTACAGAAATTAAAACTGCTTTTACATATTATAAGCACTATTAAACACAATAAATCAGTTTCAATGAATTCAGTGTTTTCTAATATCCATAAATTTGCTTTTAATCACTAAAGGAGAAATAACTTCGAAAAGCTAAATTTGCTCCGAGTAACTGGTACTCTCATCAAAGAAATTTGCCGATCACAAAGGGTTATTCTAGGATTAAAATACATGCGTTTAACATCGTATTATTCTAATAGATACCACTGTATGTGATCATTACGTGAAACAAATCGCATTTTTCATACATTTACATACCCATTTTCATACTATAACTAAGGAATTTGAAAATTCATTTTTTACTACTCTACTACAATAAGTCAAAAAGAAATAAAAAGCTTAAAATCCAAGAAATGTGAAGATATACGACTAATCACGTATTAGAAATCAAACATACTTGAAGACATGGAACTCAGAAAATAATCAAAAACTACAAAATGCAGACGTGTTACGAAAACATGTACTTTAATTTCTAAAACTTGTGACATCTAAACTATTGATTAATGCGTCTAGCCATCCGAATTTCAAATCTCTGGTGTTTTGATCTACTGATGGATGTCTGCAGTGTAACGACACCGGAATATCATCAAAATTGAATTATTGTGCAGGTCGCTTTCCAGAGACGGGACACTCCAGGAGCCCAGCAGTCTGAGGAGAACGTTGAACAGTCCGGGCATGGTGCCAGGAAAGGGCCAAAATATTGATTGCGGCCTGTCCCGAATCCTAACAACGGCGCGTACGTGACCGCTGCCTCCCATAATCCCAGGATGCTCTGATCCTCCGCATCAGTTTTACCATTTTTGTCTTCCCATCACCGCTATGCTTTCCTACTGGGATTGCTAAACACTTGGCTCTTTCTTTGCAATTTTGAGTTACCCCGTTATTGTTATGCTACGGCTTTATCGATTCGGGACTCGGGAGCTCTATTGTTGAGATGCGCTCGGGGAAATAGAGCTTTCGAATCGGTTGGGGAATAAAGTAGTGATATGCATTTCTTCGGCATGTGAGAATGAAGTTACTGTGAAAGGAAAATTGTGCTTTCATGAAAGAAAGATTTAAATTTCGGGCTTTCTTGGAATGTTTCTTTTTGTGCGTAAAGATTATAAATTTGATGACAGATTGATAAAATAATTTGGGAATTCGATAAGCATTGAGAGAATTGATTGAGTTCGTTTCGTAGAGTTTGATTCCTTTAAAAAATTTTGATCTCTACTTGATCTTCTTCTTTAAAACATGGAATGTTTCTTTTTGTGAGTACAGATTATAAATTTAATGACAGATTGATAAAATAGTTTGGGAATTCGATAAGCATTGATATTATTGATTGAGTTCGTTTCGCAGATTTTGATTTCATAAAAAAATTTTGATCACTTATTGATCGTATAGAAAAAATTACATGCTCTAAAATTTAAACCAAATGAATTTGTTACGACACATTTTGAATATTCAATTAATTTGGCACAGATCATTTAAGGATAGAAATTAATAGAAAAAATATGCATTAACATTCTAAAAGCCTAATTATTGGAACCTGTGTAAGAAAGCTTGCATTCTGTCAGTATGAAAATGAAAAAAATATCTTTAAATTATACTTTTTTTTAAATATACTAAAATAAAAAATAATATTAAAAATTAAGCTTAATAATTTCTTAATGTTAAACTTTTTATTATTCTACAAGAAGTTAATTAACTTAACTTATCTATGCGTAAATTATATTAGAATTTTCTATGTTTAAATCATATTTATATTTTTCTTAGTACAGTTACTCTATTTTTGAATACTATATAATATCCGAATGTCGGAGAATCAATTTTTTTTTGGAATTTTGAGTTGTTTTCCCAATTATTCTTACATTGTTATTAAATGTCCACTTACTATAAAAGGCTTTTGTAAATTTTACCCAAAAAATAATTGGAAGTAGGAAATAATTAATGATACGAATGCTGATCTTTAAATGTTAATCAAGGAAAACAAGTGATTATCGGATAATTTTAGATCACATTAAAAAATTATACTCTCTAAAATATTCAACAGTTTCTATTTTCCAGAAAGAAAGGAAATTTCGATTGATTACAATTATTTTCATAAAAGTTATAGTAAGGTACTTACTCATTGGTCATTATTTTTCATAGACATAATCAAGATTTGTAAGTTGTAAGTAAGATAATAACCTACCTGAAAAAAATTGTTTATTAATAAACATAATAAATAATTATATAAATAATATGAACTAATAAATAATAGTAGGAAAATAATTAAAAATTATACAAATACATAAATTGTTAAGTAACATTTTTGTCCATTATTACGTAATGAACCAGACGAAACAATTATGATATTTAATGCACCATATTTTCAACAAAATGGCGTAGCAAGTTTTTGTCAAATTTTCTAAAAATAAAAGTTTATCAGCAAAATGATTGAAATGTTTATGATATGTCACTGCATTACTGACTTATTTAACAGCATTACAATAAAGTGCCTGATAAGATATTATTATTTTCACTCTCCATAGAATCTTATGATCTTCGATGAAACTCATGAAACTATAATATAATATTTTGAACTTCTTATACTATTAAACACTATTGTTGACTATTTGTTACTCTATCGCTAACTTCTGTATTTATCTAGGATTACCAAACACATATCTCCCCACCAAAAAAAGAAGAGAAATAGTAATTCATAATTTAAAAAATTCTCACTAACTTCGGTTTTTTAATTTTGACAGTCCTATGAGCCAATTTGCTTTATTATAAATTATCATATGAAGTGTGGAACTTATCTTGCAGCAAGAAATCCTAAATGTTTCTAATCTCATACGTTGCAGGAATCATACGTTGCATACGTTGATTACGTTGCATACATCTAATCTCATACGTTGCATACATCTAATCTCATACGTTGCAGTTGCTCTCCTGAGCATACGTTGCAGGAATTTTCCCTAAATAGAGTTTGTCTAGATTATTTGGCAACATGATATTTTTTTTTCCTATGGAAAAAGACCTTTCCTTTTATGGAAAGGACTTTCCAGACTCGCACAGATTAGTTACTAAAAATTTCTAGTAGTAACATAAGTAAAGAAAACTAAAATTTAGATTCTATGAATAAAATTATCAAAAGAGTTTTGAAAAATATTTGCACAAAGAGAGCATAAAATTCACTTTTTTTGAACAAAGCAATAATCTTAAATATTTTCATAAATGAAAAAAAGAAGCACATCAACTTTTGTTTAATTTTACCAAAAAAAAAATCGAAAACGACTTGCCCCATTAACCAGTCGAAACTATTTTACTCAAGGCTGGATTCTAAAGAAAGACGAATTGCATTCGCAAATGGAAATTTTATTTTACATTTGGCAATAAATCTCAGGATACCATTTGGATATTTTAATCTCTAACGTAGATTGCTATGTTTGCTTATTACTTGAAG
>JAPMOQ010045993.1:4313841-4330647 GCA_026543055.1 Argiope trifasciata
CGGCCAGGTCTGTTGAACTTATTGTTTTCTTAATTTTGTCATTAATTGTGATTTTTCTTATGTAGTTTTACTTTTTATATATATATATATTTGTTTCATTTGTTGATGTTTTTAATGTTTTGCTTTGTTTTTGTCTTTTGCTGTTAAAATTGGTATGTCTCTTTTGCCTTCATTTTCGGGGGATTTTCGGGCCACGAGGTGTCAATACTTTTGACCATTGTCCATCGATGCCTCACAGAAAAAATCCCTTATTAGGAATCCTTGCTTGAAAGTGGCTCCTGACGAAGTTTTCAGGCCGGATTCCTTTTCTATTGACTATTTTTTTCTATTGATTATTTTGATTCGGTTGTCTTATTTTGTTAATTAATTTATATTCATTTGTATTTTAGTTGTAGCTGCATTTGCGCTCTCTAAATACAATGATTAATTTAAAAACATTTTAATTCTTAAAACTTGTTTAATCAGTAATGATTTTTTAGTTTCGATTCCGGTTTTGGTTTCGTTTCCGTAGTTTCTTCTGTTTCTGTTTCGTTTAAATAATTCTTTGAATATAGTATTGTGGATTTGTTTCATTAATTGGTTCTTATTCATTTACCTTTCATTTTGTGAACTTTTAGCGTGTAATTCTGAATTGAGTTTTAATTTCGATTTCGACCTATTAGGTTTCGTTTTAATTTTGTTGTTCAAGAAATGTGTTTTGATTGTTTTAATAATTTTATGATTATATATATATATATATATATATATATATATATATATAAGAAAAAATATATTCGTTATGGAAATAAAAGGTGTAAAATGAAGCGAAACAAATGCTATTCATATTTTTTTTAATTATAACTAAAGCAAATGTAAATCATTTATAGCATAAGGTATAAAACATATATTTTTTAATTAAAAATTTCTTACTACGGATTAGCACTGAGGATTGAAATCTTCCTCCATGAAACAAATTTTGTATTTCTAAAATATGATTAGTTTATTAGCATGGATGTAGGAATTAAATTTACTCATCAAACATTATTAAGAATCTGAATCAATACTTTAAGGAAATGCTTGTCTCGGTACTGAAAAAAAAAAGAGTTTTACAAATATTCTAACGGATGCAAGGTAAATAACTTCTCACCATAATGAATAATTTGTCAACTTTGACAGCAAAAAGGAAGTTTTGAGAAAATTCAATAGTCTCTCTGTTACGAACTGATATCTGAAGATCTTTAACAAAATATTACCCCATGTTGGATAGCTATAAAAGACGAAGAAGCACTCATAGGAGGGTTGAATGATCTCTTTGGAATGTACGTTCGTTACTAAGTAGTGCGCTGAACAAAAATTTAGGTTCGATTTTCTGTCTCATTTTTACAATTTTTATTAGTGATGATGATTGTGTATCCCGTTTTAAGAGAACAGATGTGTTCTTCGTATGTTTCATTGAATAGGACATCGATCCAACCTGAATTAAATAGCTACTTGACAACTTTTAATCATTATAAAAAACTATAAATAACTTTTAAAATATTTATTATACAGCATTGAAAAATAATTATTAATTTCTATTAAGAATTCACATTTATCCACATACTAGATTTAAGGTATCCGACTACGTTAAATACACTGATTTTCAACAACATTAGCGAATTTTTTAAAAAATGTTTTTACTTGTAGTTCAGACTTTCCTCGTTCCAAAATAGTTTATCTTTTCTAAGAAAAGGAAGGCCTGACCTGTCATCCAGGGATATATATTTTTCAACTAAAATTTGCTTTTAACTTCAATTTTCCCAAAACCTTAGTGTTCATAAAAACTCTTTACCATTAACATGATATCTCAAAAACTAATAGTGGTATTTACAAAAAAATTTCAGCGTATGTTTTAAATAATAGGGGCAATGAAATGAACCAAAAAACTTTATTGTTAGGGAAATACTTTTTCATTTATAAGTGTTTTTAGAAAAATTAAGCAGTTAATTTAGGGAAAAAAGCATATATACGCATATTTTAGAACATAACACCTTTGCATCTCAACATTTTTCAAAGATTTTGGTTCATTTCATTCATCGTTGCATTCTATAACTTGTATCAAAGAAAAATAGGATTGCTGCATTGCGATTTTGTGTAGAGTGTTAACAGTTTTGGTTTAATTTCATTAAAATTTACTAAAAATACTCCTGTTTCTCAAAAAATATTATATTTTCAAATAATTTTTTTTGTATTTATAGTAAATCGCATTATAATTGGCAATACATCTATAAACCATTGTTTTAAACAGTTTTTAAAAATTCCAATTTTTCAAAAAATTTTCGACGAACGTAGTCGGATACCTTAAATTAATGAATACCAATGTTACTAATAAATAAATTATATGTAATCTTAAAATATTCATTGGGAATGAAAATGTTACAAGCCTAACTTTTAATGACGAACATATGTAATGATTTATAAACAACAAAAATGAACTATAAAAATATTTAGTTATTTTTTGCCGTATATTAAAATTACTGAAAAGCTTAAGAAAATTTTTGTGGGAGTTTTGGATGAATGAAATAAAATTGAAATTTCTAAATATTTTTTAATAAAAATTTTCATACACATTTTCTAAAATTTTTAAATCAATCACAATTCCCTATTTTTAAAATTTGGACAAAATGCATATAGAAACACTTGGTAAGTGGATAAACATTAAAAATTGTTGAAATAAAATGTAATACCAATTTTCTGAATGCCATGCGCTGCCATATTCTGTAAAAAGAAAAATATTTGTCACACATATTGGCGAATAATATAATACATATCCTCATCAACATCAGCAAAAAAATCGAATGGCATTTGGAAAAATAGTCATAAGAAAAAAAAACAATGAAAGAATAACAATAGATCCCGCGCAGTTAAAGAATTTTTCTCTTTTCACATTTTGACATTTCAGACCTTCGATAATTATCTCTTTATACAATTACACAACATCTAGAGAATGTCTTTCCATCAGCAAGGGGTATTTCTGTTTTGTTCTTTTTTTGTTTTTTACGTTCTTAATTCTTTTTAAGAACCAAGATCTGTAATGAATCAGAAGTGAAGGTCATTATTATTATTTATTTATTTCAGCAAAATCAATAGTTTTCATGATCAAATAATTTTTGCGATCAATTCTTTATTTCTTAGAAAGAATATAATTTCTAGAATCCAAGCCATTGAATGTTGATATTCGATTTATATAACAAACGGATATTAGTCTATTATTTCGTAGATCATGTTGGTGCAAATGCTAACTTTAAAACAATAAGCTAGGTAATGGCAATACACGATCAGTCGATGAAAAGAACGAAGAATGAGTTCCGAAGATGTAGATGAGTATTTTCATTTAGAACAGTACTTATATACAATATAAATTGAAATAAACTGGAAATAATTACTTATATAATAGACATAGTTGGACAACTCTGAAAATACCAAGTTCGAGACTACAAAAAGAAAATAGATTCCACTTTTCATACTTCATATTTTCATAGTCCCAAAACAGTTTTGCATTTGTCTAGGTGAATCTCCAGATATCGACTAATAATAGTATATAATTATAATTTTTTATTTCATATTTGTGAACAATGTCACTAGTCACTGCCTTGGCATTCATTAAGATCCGCAAATTTGTCCACAAATGATAGTATCTTTCGAGGAAAGTCATATTACTGGCCTTTCTTCCAGCCATATGGTACTCGGAATTAAATACCGAATGACCGGACCACCGACACAACAACACTGGTTAAGTCCTAAGGTTCATCACCGGCCACGACACAACCCTCCCCGTAGGAAGTACGTCCTGTCATCAACAGGAGGAGTCGGATACCTCACCTTTATTGTACCCACCGAATTGGCGAGATCCAAAGACCATCTCTCTGGAGGAAAGGAATATTATGGATCTTCAGTACTTTATTATTTCTCAGACTTCCCTATTCACTTTACTTCTTTAAAATAATATAAGATGATTTTTACCAAACATAAAAAAAGCTATGCATGTTTTTTCTAAATATTGTTGTATAAAAAAATCCTATTTAGAATATTTCAAAAATTTCATACAACATATTATTCATGTCTGAAATAATTCACAATGTCATCCAAAATGACATGCGTGACATTTGTCGTATAACAAGTCTAACAACTATTTCAAAATTCCAAAATATAATATATTTCTTTACGCTCTTCGTTTTCTGAAAATATTTCAAAGATATAACAATTTATGCATTTATTGAATTGTTTTGATTTCAGTACAAAAATTTAAATTCAGAATCATTCAATAATTTAAAGATAAAAACAGCTGTTGAATAGTTTTGTAAAATTTATAAAGATGTATTTAGGTTTTACACTTTGAATTCGTATTAAAAATCCTAAGTCTTGTAAAATAAATAATAATAATATTAATAACAATTTTATATTATCAAATCATTGAAATTGGGGTAAAAAATACTTTAAAAGATATAAAAAACCTGCTGGACATTGATCTCCAGTTAGTATTGCAAAAAATTTCAAAATATATTCAAAAACACACTTTTTAAGGATAAGATGTGATTTATAAGGAATGTCTTTCAAAATTTAATCTGAAACATTCTTTCAAAAAAGCAATTAAAATTAACGTGGTGTTTTAGAAATTAATGAACAAATCTCAACACGGAATCTATCTTCAACTTCCAAAGTTTATTTCACATGAAATCTTAAAATGGTCAACTGTCAACCTTTATATAAAGTATCCCCTAGATAAGGTATTAATGATAAAAAAAGAGAGAATTGTCGACCCTAATCCTTCTTTTTCCGAAAGTTATTCCAATTTAAAATTATGGTAAAACCCCAATCTCCACATCAAGATAGAATTCGTCCTTTTAAAAGCATAAATATAAAATCAGAATCCTTCTTTTTTAGAATGCAGTTATAATTTAAAACAGTACGTTCGTTTCTTAGACCTTGGCGTCTTAACATCGATAAGACGTAGCTCATAAAATTTCATTGACATGACTAAATTAATAATATTTATATGGTTTTAAAATTTCGTTTGCCTTATAAAAGAAACTTTTTATCAATAACTTTAATAAAAGATATTTAGAATTTATTACATTAAAGGATAATTGAAAATCAAACCATTTAGCTCATTTTCAATATACAGAGTTCAATTATTTTCCTAAAATACAAAATAAAAAAAACTTTTATTAGGAATCGATACTGAATGCAAATGATGATCTGATATTGATATAAATCGTGACAAAAAATATAACAGAAAATTAATAGAGGATATTTACTAATTAATGCTATCAGTTACTAACATTTGCTCTATGAAGCAATTTAATACAAAAGATATGCAAATATACAAAATATACAAAAGACAAATGCATACATTTTTTATATCTTTTATTTCTTTCCCAGCACATATGAATCGTGCTGTCAACAGCAATCGGTGGAGAGACATTTGACACTCCTGATGTATTGCAAGATGAAGCAATGAAGGAATCGTGATAGATTTCACTGTGGTAGGAGAATTATTTTAGTTTCTTGGGTATAGACATTTCAACCTTTTTTTTTTCTTTTACGATAGGTGACTATAGTGAACATTTTTATTTAGAAAATAACCATTTTCTTACAAATTGAAAATTATTACTTGACAAGCAGTTATAATAAAATATTTACTAGACTAAAAAATGGGATGAAAGTAAATTAATTCTTTCTGTAAGGGCAATTTTTTGTCATAGTTAGGCTACTTTTCTTTTATGTGTTATATCTTCCTGATGAACATATTCCTATTTCATTTAATTTATTTGTTATTAGGAATCATATGACTGAGATAATGGAAGATCTACAGAACTTAATCCTGTTTGAAAATTATTTCTCCAGATTTTGGCATTTCAGTATATACATAACTTTCTTTTACAATTTAGTTCGCCAATGCATTGACTATTTATATAATTTACACTCTTTGAATATTATTCTTATCTACTCACATCAATATATTTGCATAGTGTTGTCCCATGACTTTTGTGACATCGGTGTATGTAATTATGGTGTGGTCGGCTGTATACAAGAAGAGCGATCTACATTCAACATTCTCCCCAAAGTCTCTCTTCTACCAAGTAACTGGAAAAGGGAAGACATCCTTTTCTTCACATCTCACGGGCCATTCCCCTCATATCTTCGGCGTTTCAATCTGTTACCTAACGCCCTCTGCCCCTGTGGAAATTTTGATGCCACGCCTATCCACTACGCAACAGAATGCCTGCTGACTTCTTCATTTCACATGACCATGCCTACATCCGAACTAGAACGAGTTTGGTTCCGCAGCGTTGCCTCTTCCCAAGGATCCAGGAAGAAAATTCAAAATATGATTCGTCATCTGGAAGCAAACCAAGATCTGTTCAGATTCCAGGAACATTATTCGCAAGAGTAGCACTTTTCATACAAATTTTTATTTTCTGTTATCTTTGTGTTTGTACATAGCGTTTATTTGTTTTTGTATTTTTGTATGTGTTTTTTTTCTCACTTTTTTCTGTCCTCGTTTCCAGGGGTTTTTTAATATTTTTTAGAATCTGCATGATATTTAACTTAAAAAGCCAAATCCATCTCCCCTTTGAACTACAATAAGCTCATTGCTTTCGACTTTCGTTTATCCAATATTAAAATCCCTTGCCAAATATCAATCTATAATTGTCAGAAGAAGAACAAATAGTCACAGGGATGGATCGAACAGGAGCGTCTTTCCATGTCTCTCCCACTTCATGCTCATTACACTGTTTAAATAACCAGATGGTTATAGTTGCAGGGGCATGAAGTGGTGTTGTGTTGTGTATACAAGAAGAAGAAGAAGAAGGTCTATGTAGTTAAGTTAAATGAAAAGAATAATGACCTGTAGTTCCCTGAATTTAGTATTTCCCAAGCACTCATATCAAATTATTTCCAAAATATGAGTTGAAAAAATTGGTGATTCACCTACAAGAAAACTGCATCCACAAATGCGAAATAAAATTACAGAAAAAAATATCATACTGCGCAAAATTCCAATGGAGAGAATATAATGAATCACTATTAATGCGAAATAATGAGAAATTGCATACCTCAGCTCATTAATTTTTGTTACAATCGCGATAGAATAATGTAAATACAAAATGAATTTCAGGAAATTTACAATCAGTTGATTTTCATTCGTGCTTAACTTTATTTCCATATTGAAACATTATTCATTTTAAATACTAAAAAAAGTTGCTTCAATCTAAAATAAAATTTGGAATGTCCGCTTCTGATAATGAAAGAAATAAAACGATTGAGAGTGTTTTAAAAACTTTAAATTGTAGGTCATGAAGATTATTATTGTCTATTTAAAGCAAGATGGATATCAGATTCATGAAATATTGATAAACCCGAAATGAAACTGCTCAAATTAGTCTTATTTAACAGATTCAAGATTCAGATAAAGCGTTCAAACAAGAAATATTTCAGCCTTGTTCAAAAGATGCTGCATTTAGCAATCTTTGGCACGAATAATAGGGAAAAGCGAAAACTCATCTTCTATAACCGATATACATCGAAACTTCTTTCCAAAATGGAATCAATTTTTATGGATCTGAGGCAGAAAAAAAAAATGCCAACAGTGGTATTCATCATTTCAAACGAATGATTCCCCAAATAATGTTATTAGTAGCTTTCTTATGTTTCTGAAAGGCCAATAAATTGAGCCCAGCTGCTTTTTCCAAATGCAACAAACTGCAAAGAAATAGATTTGATGTTGTGGTAGTTGCGGTTTATAAATTTACTTTGGATTGTTTCCGGCTTTTCCATTTCTTGCTATTCTGATCTTCTCTTGTCAGCCAGACAAAAACCGGTTTTCAGAAGATGCGATGATTGCCTTGCTTATCGTCCGATGTTCATTTCATTTAACAGATCATGTATATACCAAACAAAACTACTCTTACCATAGATCGCGCCGATTTTTTTTTTATCTTGCATAGCAAGCAGACAAGTAGAAATAAATTTTTATTTATAGAATTATATTTCTACCTGAGAGCCAGACGAACATAAGTCTTTGCATACTAACTATTCATGAAACTATAAAATGAAAAGAAACATCTCTTTGCCTTATTAAGTGTGCGTTCATAGCAGACATTCTTTATTATTTGATGTCAGATTTCACAAACCCAACTGTAATAATAAGAAAATAATCATTATGGATTTAAATTTAAAATGTTCTGATGTTTATATATAAGAGTGTTCAAAATGCATATAGAAATCCCGATTTTTTTTTCTTTTCGCTCTAAGAGTAATTTTGAGCGAAAATATTATTCTACACGAATAATAAAAATAAATATTTCATGAAGGCGCTCTACTAGTCAGAATGTTTTGAAAAAATAAAACTGCCGAACCTGGCATATATATTATAAATGACTTTTATAGACTGACATTTTTTTTTCAGAAGCGATTTTAATAATCTGGGAACTTGATGTTATTTTGGTTTGAAGTAATTGAAGTCTCAAAACGTAGTAGACAACAAATTCATGAAGCCTCACAATGTGTAGGCAACAATTTGCGATTTATTGCTTTTGAAGCATTCATTTTTTCGCGTGTAGGGTTATCGGAAAATAACGCAGAAAGTTGTCACATTTGCCGATTTATCGCCAACTAAAGTTACAACTAGATTTCCTAATAATTCATTTATTAAATTCTTACGAATTGTCTTGATTAATTTTAGTCATTAAAAAGTTTAAACCGGTTTAAAACAATCACAAGACTATCAAGTTGCACATGCATCGATATTTAGAAAAACAAAGGGATTTTTTCATCTTAAAATCGGTCGAACTCCTGAACTTTGTTTGCCAGCTAGAAAAATTAAAATTAAAAGTTTTCAAAAATTATATATTTATATATATATATATATATATATATATATAGAGAGAGAGAGAGAGAGAGAGAGAGACCGATAGAGAAATCCTGTGATTGTTTGAAACTGTTTAGTAATTTAATAACAATGTTCTCACGTGTTAACTTGAAATTTGAGATCGAAAATTTCATTTTTATGCTTTGTTTTTTATATTGTGTAAAGAATAATTTAAAAATTCTATTAATTAAAAATTGTGTGAAAAAGTATCGATTGTTTAATAACATGATCTAATATACTTTTCCATGATAGTTTATGCAAAAAAAATTCTCGTCGTCTCAAAATACATAAAATTATCGTTGCAAAAACATCACTTATTTGATGATTATACTTCTCTTATTTTTAATTACTTTTAATGTAATTTATATAAGTATATTTCACTATTGAAATGAAAAATTTTTTTCATTTCTGCTAAAATATTTTATTTTGTTTGTTTGTTTCAAATTATTGATGAAGAAAATCTAAAGATTCTGTTTAGTTCCCCATTTGACTAATTTTAGTATAGATTATATTTTTAATAATTTTTTTGAAATCTTATTGTTTTTACAACTGTTTAATTTCAAAATCAACTAATAGCTAAAACATTTTAAAGCGCGCACATTTTTAAAGATTACTGATGTTACTTGTGATGAAACTGGATGTATTAAAGAAATAGGATATGCATAGCATATTAAATAAAGTGATGTTAAGCTTCTAAAGCAAATTGAGTTTCATGCATGCAGAATTAATTTAAAAGTGTTTTTCTGAGTTAAGAGACACAAAATATAAAGACATATTAAGGCAGAGTTATACAAAATAACTATACATACGTATAAAGCTAACGTATGTGACCAAAAATAGTTCTTATTTCTCATTACGATGGCAACAATGAAATACAAACATATCGATATTCTACAGTTTCAGAGCAATGCTTTACTCAGAGTTTATACAGCTGGATTTAAGTCAGAACTTCGATAATTAAATAATTTTATACTTAATTAGGTCTGAAGATATAAAAGAAATTAAGAAATAATCGGTAATTTTAATAATCAAGAGTGAAAATAGTCTTAACCATCTCACTAGATACTAGCTTTGTCTTAGCTAATGGAAATAAGTGAATTCCAAATTTATTAATTTCCCTTGAAGAGCTTTGAAATATCTTAAAATTCACAAAATTACCTCTTTAACGATATCGAAATCATTTCTGTAAAGTTTTCTTTACTTTTAATAAATTCTTCAGATTTAATTTATAAGTTTACGATGATTTTAATGTTTTGAAACTAAATCTCATATGTCAAAATATTCAATTGCGTGCTTTTGCCAGTGTTAAAAATAAGTTTCAAAAATTGCTTTTTTTATCATTAACTTGTTAGTTGTGACGAAATAGTTCAATGCAAAACGAATTGAATATAATTTAATTGCCCGGTTAACAGCTTAATTCCGAAAACACTTTTACATTTTTGATTACATTTAATAGTACATTAATTTATATTTAAAATAGTTTATTACAAAATTATTAAGTGAAAGTCATATTTTTTAAGTCGTAACAAATAAACTGAAATTTTTAAAAATGTATTCCGTATTAAACGTTTAATAGTCTAAAGAGTCAATATTCTTGGATGGCTAGCTAGCGGTTCGTTTGAATTATATTTTTAGTAATCATTAATATCAACGAATCAAATAATCACTAAAAGCTACCGGCTTTACACAAGATATTACACAAGATAATTCTTCACAAATATTGTTTTAATTTGACCTTACGAAAACATATTACACGAACTTCAACTAAAATTAAGTTTTTTAGTTCAATAAGCAATAATCTCTAGTGTGAAATTATTTTTTCGGGAAAAGGAATAAATGTTCTATATATATATATATATATATATATATATATAAACTTTAGCCACCCCTTATGAATCGTGCTGTCACCAACAAGATATCGAGGGACATTTGACACGTGTGACATATCGATAAGTGAAGCAATGGGGGAACTGCGATGGATCCGGTCGCGGTTGAAGGATTTTTTCCTGCTCGCATTTTGACATTTCAGCCTTTCGATAATTGTCTCTTTCTACATCGAGACAACTATCTCGCAAAAAGTTCTTTTATTTTTACTTACTTTCTTTAGGTCTTGATTCTTTTTAAGACAACGCTTCGAGAAACCATTATCGGCACTGGAAAAAAAGAGAAATTATATTTTCTTTTTGTGGAGCTCCATCAGTACTTTTTGTCCGTAATGTTGGGAATCACTTTATTAGTTAATCCTCTGTTCGATTTTTTTTGTACAAATAATCATTGTTCTTTTAAGATTTAATGATTTTTTAACACAATAAATGCGACAGATAGAACATATTGGATTTCTAATAGTTTTAATAGTGTTAAATAGTAGTTTTAAATAGTTTTATTAAAAATAATAATTAATTATATTATAATTATATTGAAAGTTCTTATTTTTGAAAGAAAATTAATTCTGGCCTGACATTTAAACTTTTATTAAAACACACATATTATTGTATAGTCCTAAATTATTTTAACTGTAATGTAATAGAAAATTCTACATTTTATGACAATAAATTAGGATTTATTACTAGGTGATATTAATATTCAAGAAAAAAATCAAATAATTTACTAAAATATAATTTATGCTGCTATTTCCTATTCGAATAAAGCTTGCAAATAATGTGTTCAAATCAAATCACTGAAGGAAATAAATACGAATTAATAATTTGCTTTCTAAGTAACAGTTAAAATAATTTTTTTAAAAAAAGAAAACTCAATAAAATACATAAACTGGCAAAAATAACAAAATTTATAAGAATTTCTAAAATAAAGAATTAATTAAATATTAATAAACACACTTTAAATCAAAAAACAATTATGAAATTTTCATAAGATTTTGAAATTTCTTAGAGTAAATTTTAAAAAAAATCATGAATCTTATGTTTATGTATTTTTTCACAGAATAAAGGTATTTTTTAACTTATTTAAATAAATATGAGAAAAGTATTCAGTATATTGACATTTGAGTAGACTAACTAATACTTCAATCAAAAAATAATATAAGAATGAGGTATTAGCGATAAAAAAAAACATAACTGAACAGCGCGTTTTTATTCGCATGATGATGTTATGGGGCGACTTCCATAAAAAAGATTTACATTAGAATATAATGAATAAAACAAGTAAAATAATTAAAATAACACAGCCTGAAAGTTAAACAGTTTGGCGAAATTGTGGACAAGAAGTTATATCTAAACTATGTCCTTGGAAACAAATATAATTAATATTCATGGCGAATAATCAGGTTACCTAAGACAACTACACCAAGCATAAAAGATGGATGCTTAATAATATCATATTATTGATTAGCTTTTCAAAACCTAGATTTCTACATTCAGAGCCAAACATTTAATTCCATCATCCTCATAGATGCATCCTACAATCCAGTTTTCACCGAAATTGTGTTAAGAATTCTTACATTTCCATCAAATTTTTTTATATATAAATCCTTTTTTTCTTTCCTGGAACTTTCTTTTTAAATCCATTTAACAAAAAACCTTTTGTCTGAAATTATTAGACAATACATAACAGATAGATACATAAGAATATCACATTTTTGATTAGCTTTTCAAAGCCTTGATTTCTAGATTCAGAGCTAAACATTTAATTCCATTATTCACACAGATGTTAGTTATATCTAAACTATTTCTTTGAAAACAAGTATAAACCATATTCGTCACGAATTATCAGGTTGTCAAAGACAATCAGACAAAACATAAAAAATGAATGCATAAGAATACTATATTGCTGACTAGTTTTTCAAAACCTAGATTTCTAGATTCGGAGAAAAACATTTAATTCCATCATCCACGTAGATGCATCCTACAATCTAGTTTTCACAGAAATTGTGTTAAGAGTTCTTACATTTCCATCAATTTTATAAAAAAAAAAAAAAAAAAAAAAAAAAATATATCCTTTTTTCTGTCCTGGAACTTTTTTTAAATCCATTTAAAAGAAAACCCCTTTGTCTGAGACTATTTTACAAAACATAACTGATGGATACATAAGAATATTATATTTTTGATAAATTTTTCAAAGCCTATATTTCTACATTCAGAGTCAAACATTTAATTCCATCATCCTCATAGATGCATCCTACAATCCAGTTTTCACAGAAATTGTGTTAGGAGCTCCTACATTTCCATCAAATGTTTTATGTATATATGAGTCCTTTTTTCTGTCCTAGAGATTTCCTTTTTAGTCTATTTAACAAAAAAAAAACGTTTGTCTGAGACAATTAGACAAAACATAAAAGATGAATACATAAGAATATCATATTGTTGATTAGCTTTTCAAAGCCTAGATTTCTAGATTCAGAGTCAAACATTTAATTCCATCATCCTCATAGATGCATCCTACAATCCAGTTTTCACAGAAATTGTGTTAAGAGCTCTTACATCTCCACCAATTTTTTATATAAATCCCTTTTTCCGTCCTAAGAACTTTTCTTTTTAGTCCATTTAACAAAAACTTCTTTTCATTCCTTTGTAAAATAGAATTTCCAATCCCTTCTATCGGGTGCAGGCATCGAAATTTCCCTTTATTCGTCGTCGGTGATCAATAAAAGCTCCTTGAAATTCCCATCGCATTCAATCTAAGTCCTTTTACGAGCCCCTTTCTTTGGCACCATAGTTCATGATGATCAGGTTCAAAGCCTCCAACTTTCATCGTAAAAGCACGGTGTGATATTGGCGATGGAAAGTTCCCGTAATCAGAAAATTCAAGTCCCGCATTTATTCCGGCCGAGCTATTGCATGTCGTCGTCGTCTCAGACAGCCGTTATTCTTGGGACAGAAACAAGAAGGAATCCATTTACCTCGTTTAGAATGATATAGAAGCCCGTCGAAACAATAATGCATACGACAGATTCCTTGCTATTGCGTGTTTTGCTATCAACCCTACAATTCATTGGAATATACCTTATTATTCCTTGAAGTATTATAAAAATTCAGGAGTATTTATTCTATTATTATATATCTAGATCATCTATATTTTTTTATTTATTTTATCTATATTTGAATATATTATATACTAGGTAATACGATCGACTCTGTTCTCATCAAAATTTCGATGTATATGTATGAAAAACTATCAAATAATAACAAATGAAAAAATTGAACCTAACCTAAAAACGATACATTTGAAAGTATAAGCATATAAGAAAAATATATAACATAAATACAGTTTAATAACAAAAACACACAACTAATGTAAAAACAATTTATTTACATTGTATACCCAAAACAAAATAAAAGAGCAAATCAAGTCCGATCAAATGCATTGTTTATTGATCGAGATTGAGATAGGTACAATAGTATCATACACATAATTGTTTAACTTTTAATTTGAATGAAAACATAGTTGCCAGCAATTATGCGCCAACTTTTAATGCCAGCTGGGGTAACGCAATGCAGATTAGAAAATTTTTACGTCCTTTATTCTGTTTTCTTTTAATTTAAAAGTACTTCAGAATGAATACGAAAAATCGGTTCATTAACAACACTTGATTTTATATACATCAAACACTAAGAAAATAAATAGAATCATTTGAACTAATTGGTCAAAATTCTGCTAAGCCTAACCTCATTTCTATTGGGGGCAAAAACTGGAACCTTACTTCTCTTTGGCGAGATTTGACCTCAGCCTTTTTTAATTAATAAAAAATTAACCACTCAACTAACTGGAACAAAAAGTAGCCTAGCTTCTATTCCTGACTATAACCTATCTTTGTGCTTAATCATAATAATTTTTTTTGTTCATCCATTCCGGCGTTATCAAGTAACAAACATCCAAACTTTCAAATTTAAAATGTTAGTATGGGTTAATGCGTTTCTTTCCTATGCGTAACATAAAAGGAATACACAAGTTTTACTGTTTTAAATATTATATAAATATCTATATTTTTTATTTATTACTTCCTTCCTTATTATTTATTACTCCTTACTTCCTTATTATTATTTCTTACTTATTTATTACTCAAGAAACCTCATTATTTTGCTAGTATATTTAAAGCGCTTATCGCAAAGAGAAGTTTTTAAGGACGGAAAAAAAGTAATAATCAGAAGGAGCGACATCTGGAGGGTATGCAAGATGTCGTAAAACATCGCGATTAAACTGTAAGAGCTTCTTTCTTACGACTAACGCAATATGTGGTCTCGTATTGTCATGAAGAAAAACAACGGCTCATCGGTTTATTAATTCTGGCAATATTTTTTTCTATGGCAGCTTTCATTTCATTTAAAGACAGTTTTATCTAAACAGATAAACCTTCGTATATGGACATAATGCATATAATATTTTATTATTATATATGCCTGTCTGTAAATAAGATCATTCAAGGACGATATTAGTAGACAGATACAATTTGATATATGATCTTAAAAACGAGCTTCTAGATTTCTTTCACATTTTAAAAGAAATCCATTAACAGGTTTTGCTTTTCTATCTTTCTGAACACAGGATAACTACAAAGTACAAGCACCTAAATAGTTAAAATGAAGCGTAATTTTTTAAAAATTCTAAGCTACTATATAAATATATATATAATCACTCAGATGTAAAACCAATAACTAAAAAAAGCACCGAATTATTTAAATAAAATTTAATATGTTATTACAATATTGGAATTATAGTTCTATGTTAAATTTTTCTTTTAATCTTATGAAAACATATTCCAAAACTCCCATTCGATTTTCTTCATTATAATATAGAGTACAAAACTTTAATCAGCCGGATTTCGAAGAATAATAAATATGATGTCAGATTCTGAAGAATAACAAATATGATTTCAGATTCTGAAGAATAATAAATATGATATCAGATTCTAAAGAATATATAAAAAAATATCAGAATCATGAAAGTTAGCGTTAATAATGAAAAGAATTATACATAAATTCGTCTTAATACATGTTTTACATAACAAAAGTTGTTATTACTCCCTGATAAAAACGCATTCGAATTATTCTGAGGATTTTCCCTTCTTACAATTCTGAATTTGTTTTCTTGCACTAGGATGAAGGAAATAAGCATTATGTAGCTACGCTCAAAGCAAATTACTTTTGAGATTTACATGAAACTGTAAAAATTTAATATTTATTTCACTTATCTATGCAATGAATGAAATGGATTTTTTAAATTTCTAGAGCACATTACAGTTATATAAATTTAATCAATATAATTAATCTGCACTCCATGGTAGCCATGCTTTAATTTGAAATTTCAGTAAATTGCATTTTCTATTGCAACGAAAGTATGTATATTATAAAAGTCGTCTTTTCATCATTTAAATGCATATAGCAATTATTCATTTTGCTTTCAATTCATTAGAAAAACTTGGTTGTTGTGTTTATTACAATCATTAGCCATTTACTGACAGTTAATGATATCAACCACGAAATTAAAGTTAATTTTCATAAAGCTGAAAATTTTACTTCCATAAACTATATAACGGAAGTATATTTAATGTAATTTCAATTTCAATAAAAAAATTTTATAAGTGCAAAACAGTATTCTTTATTTTTGTACTACAGAAGACAAACTCCAAAAAGTCAACTTTTGTTGAAAATATTGAATATTTTTATTCAATATTTATTTATGTTTATTCATTTATATTCATATTATTATTATTTATATTTATATTAGTATAATATTATTATCTGTATTATTATTTGCCTATTTATATATTATTAATTTGTTTTTAATTTAAAAAAATTTATTGAAACTCTTTGAATTTTGCATCTTAGTTCATTTTCTAGATAGACACATACAGTTTATATTTGTATAATTAACGTTTCAGTGTTAGTTTATATCTTTAAATACTTTTTTCCTATATTTAAAATTTTTATAATGTTTTATCAGTTTTTTTGCAAAGAGCC